>VXAX01005787.1:306692-423383 GCA_013399835.1 Leptocoma aspasia
CCATTGGCTGAGTTTTTTCCCTGTTGGAATTTGGGAGGTTTTGCTCAGCTCCCTCCTCCAGCCCATCCAGGTCTCTTGGGATGGCTGCCCTGCCCTGCCCTGCCCTGCCATCCTCTCTCAGCTGGTGCCTCCAGCTCCACGTCTGTCCTGAGGCTGATCTGAGCAATCCCTCACCTGAAATGCTGCTAACACAGATGGAACAGGAGGGGTTTCACACACAGATGTGGAACAGGAGGGTTTCCACACACAGGTGTGGAACAGGAGGGGTTCACACACAGGTGTGGAACAGGAGGGGTTTCCACACACAGGTGTGGAACAGGAGGGGTTTCAGACACAGGTGTGGAACAGGAGGGGTTTCACACACAGGTGTGGAACAGGAGGGTTTCACACACAGGTGTGGAACAGGAGGGGTTCACACACAGGTGTGGAACAGGAGGGGTTTCACGCACAGGTGTGGAACAGGAGGGGTTCACACACACACCCTGCAGTGCTCCCCATGTGAGCAGCTCCAGACAGAGCACCATCCCTGACCTCCATCCTGTGCCCACGGCCACAAAAACAGTTCTCACCCACCTGGTTGTCCATCCATGCAGACTGGAAGATCCTAACCTGAATACAAGACTACCATGAAAAGCAGTGTCAAATGCCTTGCTGATGTCAAGACAAATGATCTTTCTGCTCTCCCCCCATCCATAATGCAGTCATTTTTCACAGAAATCAATCAGGTGGCCAGGAATGCTTTACCTGCTAAATTCACATGACTGCTCCCACTCAAAATAGTTTCTTTCATATGTATCAGAAAGAACAAAGTGGAGCTGACTGACCTGTAGCTCCCAAAATCGCAATTTTGGATGATTTAAAAAAGGGTGCTAAGCAATTCTGAAAAAAAATGCAACTTGTGATATTCTGAATATGAACTCTCATGTCTCTTAATCACCTGTTGCAAATAATCTCCTCTCAAATTTACATGTCTAGGTGACACCTATGGCTTGCATCTAAAATGCTTTTTGGCTTTCTGTTCCAGAAATAATTATGATTTATGTACCAATGATTTTTTTTTTTCTCCAGAAAAGAAATTGTTTCTTTCTTGTAAAGAGATAGTCTTAAGTCTTGAACATTCTAATTTTTTTTTTAACAAATTGCCAATTTGGTCACTTGTATTCCTATTTTTTAATAGAAATATAAAGTTAAGGGACTATGACAAAAATTAAATGTGACATTTAAGACTATTTATGTATGGAAAAAAAACCTTGTATGTTTCATCTGCTCCAACGAACCCAACATTTGGTAGGACTGTGGTGTAAAAATACCTACCACTATCTATCAGTAATATTTTTCTCAAGAGTTATTGATAAATCCTCCTAGTCTAAAATAAGCTTGTCGCATGTTGCAGAAACCCACAGGTATACCATATTGACAGTAAAATCACTCATTTGATAATTTTTGGAGAAGATTGTCAGATATGACTGAAACATCTCCAAAAGGGACCTTTTGAGGTCATTAAATCAAACCTCCCACTGATGTATGTAAATCTTACCTAGGAAAATTCTCATAACTTACTTTAAAAAGAGTAAGAAATTAAGAAATTAAAGAAATTAATTTCTTTAAGTTTTGGTTTTTTTTTTTATACACACTTGCAAGACCCTCATCCTTTACCTAAACCTGGTGAAAATCTACCTCTTTTTTATCCTATTCTGATTATCCACGGCTTTTTGGAGGCATTTAATCCTCCCTCCCTTGATCCTTCAGAACAAGCACTGCAGTGGACAGGCAGATAAATGGAAAAAGGTTATAAAGGGAACTCCCTGACACAGAGAAGTCAATAAAGGTCAACAAGCAGATGCTAGCCTGACACAGCATCAGGAGCTGTGTCTTTATATACATACATGTAATGGATCATCCCCTGCACTTCTTGGATTGTGCTGGGACCACAAATTACAGCAATTTTTGGTTGGTACTCCAACTGCTACACAAGCCTTTGGACAGAATATTATATCCTGGGAAGACAGGCTAAGTCACCTTTGGAAAAGCAGAGTACCTAGGGTACTGGAAAGCATGAGCTTCCCATGTCTTTATTTGAGTATAATTTTAACAGTTCTTTACAGCATATGTTTCAGAAGTATTTCTTCATGTTAATATTGTGTTGGTCAATTACCCCACTTTTTGGTATCTTTAAGTAAGTAACTTAATTTCAGTGACCAAGGAAGCACCTTCTGTAGTGATACAGAGCCAGGCTGTCAGAGCACACTGCACAATCCCTCTTCTGAGCACAATTCCTCCCCAAGACAAATAAAGCCCTCCCAGCCTTGGTCTGACCAAGCCCTGCTACTGTTGCATTCATTCGGGGAATTGCACTGCCTGTTTTCACTGCTGCAGCACAGCAAATTTCTGTTTCCACCTCCAGCCACAGCAGCTGCTGCCTCAGAAATCAAAGTTTAACTCCTTGCAGAGAAAAGTATGCTGTCAGAAGAACAAAGCAGGGCACTGACCACAGAGTCATCCCAAAATCCGAGACAAAAATTGCGCACAGCTCTTGGTTTCCAAGTACCTGAGAGGTTCCAACACCACCAAGGTGACAGGAGGGCTTAGCTGGTGCCAGTAGTGCAATGAATTAGAATATTCCTAAAGAACAATGGTCCCTGGAGGCCACAGGAGTGCTACAGCAAAACCACCACAGCCTTTCACATCCTGCATGGCCACACAGCATTCTGCTGTAATTACACCTTTCTATTACACCTAACGACATTTCAAGCCCACTTCTTTCCTTGGACAGTTATTCCTGCAGCAGTGGGAAGTGAGCAGAGACATTTCTGAGAATGCCCAGGATGTTAGAAAAGAGACTGTCCTGGGGGGTCAGCAGCACACTGTGCTGCGTTCACCAAACAACATCACTGCAGCTGGCTGCTCCATTTCTCTAACAGCCTGAGGCCCGCCTGCTGTTTCCCCCCTGGCTTTGTGTTTTTTTTTTTCTTTTTTTTTCTTTTTTTTTCTTTTTTTTTTTGGTTGGTCATTGTTGTTTTCTGGTGGTTTTTTAGGTTTTTTCCTACATCTTGGGGAGAATATTTTGGAAAACAAAATTTGCCCTAAGCTAGCAAGGCCAAGCTCTTTGATGGCAGGGACACAGGAGCTCCTCGCCACTGAGGCTTTTTCCATGTTTCCTGGAACAATTACTCGGATTATAGTCACTGTACTTTTTCCAAGTTAATAAATATTATTCTCTTAAACTGCAGTATCTGCTAATTGCTGTATGGCCGTTGAATTGCATAAGCTTTTAAAATCCTGTATCACACTGAGAAAAGGCTGTGCTTGTGAAGCCAGAATTAACATTGCATGGTAAAAGCAAAATGAGATTAATTTTGGCCATTACAAACCTCTCAGGGGAGGTTCACCCCGTTCCAGGAATTCTGGGGACAGCACAAGGTACACCAGTGATCTGAGGCAGGGCAATTCCAACAGTTTTACATGGTTTGGACCCTCTGCTCACTTATGAGAGAAATCAAGCCCCATGTATAAATCCTGTTTTAAAATAAAGTCACAAAACTGTTTGCTAACAAGATAGATCTAAGCACACAGACAGAGTAGATGTTGACCATCAACACTTATGTTCAAAACACAACATTAAATTCAGACTTTAAAATACCACACAAAAATCTGTCTGCATAGAAACTGTCCAGAAAATGATGAGTTACAGAACCACAACAGCAGCAGTTCAGATGCAACTATGCAACAATGTGCTTTTATGTTTCTAATACTGTATTTTTCTCTGTTTGGACTAGTGAATGATTATTATTTTGGTTGGCACTATGGTAGACTTTTGTAAATCTGAGAAAATAAGCTCCCTAAATACACAGCAGTGAGTGTTAAATTCAGCTGGCCCAGAAAAAATGGCATTTGCTTCAGCTTTGATACTTGGCTTACAGGGTGTTTCCCACTCTTCATGTCAAACAGAGGATTCTATCTTCACTTTTTATTTTTACCAATGCTGGTATCAAAACAATTAAAATATCTTTTAGGATATGACATGGGAAATGTCAAGATGATTCCTTTTATTCTTTTTAGAAGTTGTGCAGACCTAGTGTGAAGAACCAGGCTCAGTTAGATTCCTAAATACTCAGAATTGTCTAATGTATCTTGCCATGTGTGTCATCTTTATTTGCCCTGATTCAGCCATGGAATCTACATTCCCATCTCCCCCACAAAGGAATTCCTGAAAAAAGAAATTTTCCAGTTAACTTAAAGATCTTTATAGGAACTGTATGAACCCCGAGATGTCAAAAAGGGAAGAGGATTCATCAAGATGATGGTTTCTCTTCAAACTGTGCTGCAGTTTGAGTTGACAGAGCACATTGGCAAGACACAAGGAGCAAGCCTGAACCTGACCCTGGATGAAAATCAGACGTGGCATAGAACAGCAGGACAGGTTAATGAAAGTTTGTCGACATTATTTGTGGGGAGGGGATGAACTTGCCTCAATTTCCAGAATGCCTGAGAATCCTGATTTATGATTTTAGTTTTTTTTATTCCCTCTCCCTGCCTTTTTTGGAGGAAAAAGCTCACTGGTGAATCTGCATACCTTTGAAAAGCAGGAGGGAGGGCTCTTTATGGCGCTCTCCCTCATGCGATCAAACCTAATTTCCTTCTCAATTTGCTGAGCCTCTATCTCCAGTAATTGCAATTGGACTGTCAAAACTGTTGGCATCTTGAAATAATGGAATACTACCTAGTATCAATCTCATTTCACATTCCTGACAGAAAGCATGATTTCCCTTTGTCTGTCCCATTTGCAGTAACAAACTGCATGATTTCCATTTGCACTAATAATTTCAACATGCACAGTTGGCTGGCCAGCATTTCAGATCTATTCCTTTATTCTTACATTGATATAAATGTTATTTAATATCTCAAAAAGCACTTAAGGCCTCCAACATTTTTATTTTGCTTTTAAAATAAAAGGGCTGAATTTATTTCATTCGCCTGGATCAATATAGAAAAATAATTGCTGAAAGCTCAAGGAATCAAGTTTTATCTTATGTTGGGTAAAACCCAAATGAGACAAAGCTGAGAATAACAAATTCTTTCATTTTACTCATAACTGGTGTTGGTTCCAAATAGACAAGAATTCTTTCCTATGTACTTGAGATGGAAATATCTTTTCAATCTTTTCACATATGATCTCAGATATCCATTTTGGAGCTATTTCCCTATTGCCCACATGCCAAAAAACTTTTGGTCTTTCGCATTTAAATCTCACAGTTTCAAAAAGGGAGGCTTCACATTTCAAATGAGAAAATGTTAGGTCATATCAATCAATGTAATATTTCGAAAGAATATTTTTTAAAGTGGATTATGACTAATCTATCCAAGAAGAAAACTCCAGAGAAGGGCTATAAATGTAAAGTCACCTTTAACTGTTCTCAGTGGAGCCTCTTTTCTGTCCCTTCCAGCCCCTGGACTATTTGGAGCCCATCTCAGCTTGGATCCAGTCTACCAACACCTTTTACTGGAGGTCCAAAACTGTACACAGCTTCACAAATCTGAATTTAAAGTGCCAGATAAAGGGAAATGTTTGTATCTCATGGTCTACTCCCTTCTAACTACACGATCTAGTCCACTTCTGTACACCAGAAAACACTTTCTCCTTCTAATTAAGAAATCCTTATGTTGTTTTAAAATATTGTCTTCAGAACAAAATACATATTTCAAGCACTACTTTATGCTCCTATACTCATAATCTCCTTGAAGCTGATTTTTTTCCAGTTAGCTGTTTTACTACAGCAGATAGACTATGTCCTAAAGATGACCAACAAATGCAATTTTTTGAGCATGAATGGAATATTAGATTCCTTTTCATCTACCTGTTGTATACAATAAGAGAATCAATTAATTAAGAAAACATTTCCCTGTTTCCAGTTTTGTAAAAGCTGGAATCAGAAGCTTTTTTGTAAAAACTTAGGTATCAGAAATTCTTCTCTGACAGCAATTTCTACTTTGGCTGAGCAAATGTCGGTTTTAAATAGAGTAATGCATATATTAAAACAGATAACCACACAGTCTGTAATTGGGGGAAAAAAGAAAACTTGAATGACCTATGAGACCCTTTTGTTAGCATTAAGATCATTTCCTCCTGAAAGGAACCTGTTTCTACTACATCACGTTATTCTCCTTTGTTACAATAACTGTCACAGCACTCTCCCAGGCCTGACTTTTGCAAGATTTACAGACAACACTCCCTACTGAGCTAAAAAAATTTGTGTGATCAAAACCACCTAATCAGGTTGCCACTCTGACTCAGATGACCCTGCCTGTTCCTCTCAGGAAGGCCAGGGCTGCTGCAGCGTGTTTCACAGACAGAGCTGAGAAACACTCAGCCCCTGCTGCACTCCCTGAATAATCATACCATGGCTCATGGACAGGAGCTCAGCCTGAGAGACCCTGCCAGTGCAAAGTGCCCACCAGTGTTAAAATAAGCTGTTGGCATCCCCACATTTGAAAGTACTGTGAGTATGAGAATACCCCATTACTCTCCATTTTAAGGACTGCATAAATTCATACAAACAGTTTTGGCACCGGTTTTGTTCCTTGTCCGAGTACTAAGTACTGCTAAAAAGTGACTGCCAAGCTGTATTTTTCATTACCTCCAATGGACAAAATTATCCTTCTCCAAATGCCAAGCTTCAGAGAATTTCATGAGACCTCACATTTCCCCCATTTTCTGTTTGGCCAGCACATTTCTGCAGTATGAGATCCACCACCTCCACTGAAAGCAATTTTCCCTTTTTCACACCGTGATGGCAGAAGCAGCACAGAGCAGCACGTCTTGGGAGGAAAGCCATGGCATATTTGGGCAAATTGAGCTGTCCCTGAAGAGCCACTGCACTAGTTCAGTGTCTTCCTCACAGAGGAAAGTTTTTTGGCCTCCCCTTGCATGCTGTGTGCTGTAGCTGCCCGATATCTCAGTAGCCCTCGGCTGGCCCCCTCCATGGGTCAGTGCCTGTCTTGTCCCCAAAGCCCCACACAGGATGTGCTCCCTGAGGGCAGGGCCACTGCCCTGGACCTGCTGGCTGCACTGTTGCTAACCCAGCCCCACGTGTCCTTGGCACTGCTGGCGTCTGTCTGACTCAGTTCCAGGGCTGCTGAAATGCAACCTGATAAAACAGCCCAAACTCCTCTCCCAGCACAGGAAGGATTTCAGCACATGTCCAGTTTGACCCAAGCTCATCCCAGCTTTCGGGTTTAAGAACCAATTTTTGAGGGGGCCCTGTGGATCTGGCAATGCTATAGCATTTCCCAGGCCAGACTCTCATATTAAGTACAGTAGCAGAACACTTTTAATTTGTTTTTTCTTCCCCCTATATACACATAGTGCTTCCACTGTCTGTGCCAAGCAGCAGGATGAAATTATAGCAGACACCCCAGAACCAAATACTGAAGATCTGTGTATCAGATCTTCCCATCTCTAAGCCTGGTCTCTATTACAGACACAGGGACCTCAGGGAAAATATTCTATTTCTCTGTGTTCCAGCTGTAGAATTAATATTACAGTATCGCCTTATTTCTTGATTTTTGTCTCATGTATTTAAATTACAAACTTCAGTCTTGAAATTATTTCTAACCTGTGACTTGACAAGTGGTATGAAATATGAGAACTAGAACAATACCTACTCGAGGCAAACAATGCAAAGAAGGGAATTAGCTCTATACTGACATTTATAAAGTTTGAGCAGATACCACACTGTGCTGGCTCTGGTTTTGATTAGGCAGCATACTTGCTTATGTTCCTTTTGATGAATCTTTGCTGAAGCAAACATGTACATTTTTTCCCTATGCATTTCTGTTGCCTTGTGTGCAATTTTGGTGGAATGTCCTTTCTCAGAAAGGACGAATTCATCTCCATTCATCTACAATTCATTGAGAATTTGACATGGGAAATTTCCATAAGTGCAAAATGAATCTGTATGACCTCAAAGTCCCTCATACAATAAGTTTTGAGTGTGAAGACATAAGATTAAGAGAACTAGGAAAGCAAATCTCACTCCATTTCACTTCCTGACATGCTAGAATACAGATAGATATTTTGACTGTGTTTTTGTGATAATTGTTCATATTGATATACACGCATATGTTACATTTGCAAGTGAATCTTTTGTAGGGAAACAATTTTCATTTTGATGACTAATCTCACAAGGAACCTTGAAAGATATCTTCTGTCAAAAAATCAAAAGTCCAAACCAGACATCCAACAATAACATCAGAAGAACTTTGGTCATACTTCACCAGAGTCATCCCAAATCACAGCCTTGTAAATGAATCATGGAACAAGACTGACCTACCTGCTGCATCACATGTGTGTAGGACCAAGGTTAAAAGTGTTTGCAGTTTGCCAGCCCCAGGGTAAATGTCAGTGTGATTTGGACAGTTCACCTGATCTTTATCTCTCTTAGTTTCCTCACCTGAAAAAGAAGAATGAAAAGGCTTCCTCAGCAAAAGTAGTTAAGTAATACAGTTCAGCAAGACATTACATGAGCAGCAGATGCACAAACCCAGCAAATGAAGGTGTTGATGATCCTAATAATTATGGGGAAATAATAACAGCATACTTGATCTAACAATCTACAGATCTAGCTCTCAAAATGTTTGATATTGACTGCAAATTCAATAATTATCTTTGCAGTTATGATACTACACAGAACAAGATCTGCACATCTTAAAATGAAAGTAATTTGCCTTCTTTTTTGGCATCTAAAAGATTTTGCCCTTACAGCAGTGGAAGGGCACCTCTGGAGGGGACACTGAGTGTCCAGCAGTGCATCCACTGCTGCTGGAGTTGCCCAGCTCCAGTATTTGAGCACAACACCCCATGTCACAAATACCATATTAGTTATGCCTATATTAAATGGAATTTAATTACACCTGCAAGCATGCAACTATGAAAAATGATAAATAACCCTGGCTTTATGACTGAGTGACAATGAACACCAAAATCTGTATCAAAGAGTGTGCTCCTGGCCAAGAAGGGTTATGTGCTGCTTGCCAGGTGCTGCACAGGGAAGTCCATGGACTTAGAGCCAAACACCTAATGAGACAATTATGCCCTCACAGGGTCTTTGCCTTTCATCTCATTCAATGAGAGGTGGGGATGCATTTTATGCTGTAACAGAGTGAAATGTTCTTTCCTGCTTTCCCTTCTTTCTTGCATGACAGCACCATCTGTTTATAAATACATCACTAGAATGACAGTGCTCTGATGATGTACTAATATAATACATCATCAAAGTGCCATCAGTGATGATCTAATGATATATTAGAAAGCTGTTTATCAAAACCCTGTTGCTCTGATGATGTATAGGTGCAATACATCACTGGAATGTCTTGCACTGGTGGCACTGCACTGATATAGACCTTGTGGGGAAAAATGGGTCCTGCAAGGATTCAGCAAGGGAAAGAAATGCAGACAGATAAAAAAGGACAATGAGGGAAATGCACAGTCAAATGTGTAAATGAATTAGATTCAGGAAGCATCAAAGGTGAGGAGAAAGAGACAGAGGTTTTGGCCAACTGAGTTTCTAATGAAATTGGATTGATCAGCTGCAGAGACAGACATTTGGTCACATTATTAGTGGAACAGAATGAAAAAGAACACCAAGAAAGACCCAGATTACTTATAATCTGTTTCACAGCTCAAACCCTGATTCTCTTTCACCCTTTCCTCTAGTTCTTTTCTGCAAGGAGGCTCAGAAAATAAACAGCTGGGTTTAAGGTATGAGGTAGAATAAGAGTAATTGACCCAGAAAGCCCCATGTGCCTCATAAATTGAGTTTTAGAACACTTAAGTTAAAAGACTCTTCATTGTTGAATTTTTTGTTGTTATTGTTTCATTGTTTTTGTGGGTTTTTTCCTTTGCCCACCTGATCCTGCATTTCCTACTGCATCCTCCTAGTGCAGCACTTTGCCTTTGTGACCAAAGCAGTGTGGGTAAGACATGAACTGATAAAACAGGAGCTGAGGGTGGCACCATAAAGTGCCAGTCAAAGTTCACTGCCCTTCCCTCCAGCTTATTGCTGAGCATGAGGTTAAATGAATCACAGGATATGTGGTTTATGATTTTATTAATCAATGAAAAACAATTCTCTTTAGCCCCCACCTCTCCTTTAAATGAGTGAATTGATTCTTCTTTATTTTTTAATGGGCCTCCTTAAAAAGAGGACCCATATCAGAAATAACTCTTTAATGCTGAGAAAAAAAGAAGACTGAAGCATGAAGAATGCAATGGCTGCTCCAGCTGAGAAGTTCCCACATCTTTGCATTTAAACAATGTTAAATTTCTTGGGGGTTGTTTTATTGTTTGGGTTTTGGTTTGTTTTTTTTGGTTTTTTTTTTTATAAAGGACATTTTTCTTGCAGACAGGCAGGAGGCAGCTGGGTTTGTTTTGCCGGTACAAAGTGGGTCTCATAAATTTTCAACAGCCATCATCGTAACAAGCTCATTTTATTTTTTCTAACCTCATCATTATGCATTTCAGAGGTTCTTCACAGGCTCACAAAGCATTCTTCAACCAGTGGAAGAAAAATGTCTTTAAGTGCCATCCAATGAAAAAAATGACCAGGAAAGGGAAGCTCAGCATCCCCTTTTGGTAACTCCAGGCCACATCTTATCACTGGTGAGGCTTGCAGGTGCAGGAGACAGTTGTGCTCCTTCCACAGAAGAGCCATGGGCCATCTCTGTGCTGGGGTGCTACAAAATTTAAGGCCAGCTGCATGTGCACAAACCTCAGAGTGCCACATTTCAGTGTGTTCCTAGGAGAAGAACGTGTATGTTAAAAATTAAGAACTCTAAAAAAGTCTAAATTTGGAACACAATAAACTGACTACTTTATTGTCTCTGCTTTTTAAAGCTGTCAGAAATCAGTTTGGTAAGTTTACCAACTCAGGACAACCAACACTTTTCCATATTAAACAAAAGCAAAGAAGATTTTTCAACACACCTTGTCATTTTCTGCTCATGAACACTCTTGCAAAAGAGCCTTTCCCAACTTTGTCACTCAAAACTACCTGTTCTTTCTCCAAAGCAAATTATTCTATTTCCATGGACTGCTTAGTTATAAAGTGCAAGTAAATCACACCATTCTATTTTGCAATGTATTTGAATAGAATATATCATTTAGCATGTGCATATTTAAAGTTCTTTGTGTGACAGCAAAGAGCAGAGATCATGCAATCAGAAAAAGAAAGAACAAAACTGTCAAGTCTTATGTACCCAACATACATTTTTACAACAAAGTACACAATGCTAACTTACAGATCACTCTGTTTCAGGAAAGATTTATTGTTTCAGGCTTGTTTCCCAGAGTGTTGCAGGTTTTTAAGAGAACCTGATTTTCTGAGGCAAAGTCAGCTCTCTTCCACAACTTGGGACCTGAATTTGGACATCAAAACCAGAATATTGAATATGAAAAAGCAAGCCTTGATGCTCAGAGAAAGGGAACACAAATACTTTGTGAGCTTTGGAAAATGGAAATGGAAGCACACACCCACAAATGTAAAAATTAAGTAATTGAAATCCTTACCAAGTGTTTCATCAAGCCTATTTCCAATACCTTCATGTATCAGTGACAGAACAACCCTTGGTGTTCAAGAGCTTAGAGAAAGGTAATATCTTCTATTAGGTCAGTTGATTTAATGAAAAAAAAAAAACCAAGAAAAACTTTGAAGTTCTGAGCCTCCCCATGAAGTCTGAAGTTTACCAGGTAATTGCTCTTTCAAATATGAATTCTTCCACCCTACAGGCTGTACTATTGCACAGACTGACCCAGCTACAGAAGTTACTTGGAGACGCCTGGACTCTGGAGTTGGAAGGTAGAAAGAGAGTTTGGTTTTCATGCCTGATGCCCATGAAAAAATTTCCCAAGACAGACAGGAGCATTTGTTTCAGTTTCACTTAAAAATACCAGTTTGAGACTTTGGGGCTGTCAAATTCATGGGAATACTCTCACTCCTGTAGCTGCTGACCCTAAAAAAGACTTTAAATGTCATGAAAGTGAGAATTGTGCAGAACTGTTGTGTCTTTATTCTAAGGGCAGGAAAAGAGCAGTTACCTAGATGGAATGATTTGTGTGATCTGTTGGAGGCCACTGAGCAGCTCTGAGCTAAACTGGAAGACAGAACTAAGCCAGGTGCAATAACAATCTTGTTAGGACTCACACTTTTCTCACAATTATTTTCACCTGGGGCCACTGCAAAGATGAAGAGCATGATCACTTTTCAGGAAGGAAGTAGGTGTTTCTTGATTTAACTTCTTGGTTCTTTGACAGAATGTTTGATTTAAGAGATGTTTTGAAGACATGGATTCCAGCAACACATACAGATTTAAAGGTTGGAGGGGAACTCCTAAAGAGTTATGGCAACTTGCCCAGAGAAACTATCAGTCACCCAGAGAGATGTCATGCTGCCTTTTCCTGTCAGTGTCACCTGCTGTAACAGGATCCTGTACTTTATCTTTCAGGTGCTGAAACTGAAGTATTTAACAGTAGCTATCTGAGGAAATAGGTACAGAGACAGTTATTAAGCCTGGGCCTTAAGAATTTTCTTCTGCCATGCTATGCCTCACCTGAAATTCTGATCATCACACAGCCTGAAGGTTTCAATACAACAACTATGAATAGAATTGCATGGATTTTCTATTTTAGTGCTCCTCCTGAATAGACACGGCATGAGCAAGGCCACGGGCACTTCTTGACACCAGACCTGTGTCATTAAAGCCCTGAAGAGCTCAGTACCACAGCACCCAGTTTGCAGGGAGGCCCTAGGGCTGGGCTGGCTTGAGGAGCAGCCCTGGCAGGGAGATGAGCAGCCTGAGAACAGGGGCCAGACTGCCAGTGCTGCTCAGCTCTGCAAACTGCCAGCATCAGCCGGGATTTCTGCAGGGCCAGCAACACACTGATGGGCTAATTACAAATCAACATCTGCCTAATACTGTCAAATTGAAATTCTGATAGTTCTAAAGCAGCCAGAACCCCGGGAAAAGTGGGGACAGTTATATGGCAAACTCTAAGAGATTTCTGGAATTCCAGCAAGTGCCAGGATTAACAAAGGCACGAGACAAGCAGCACTCCAGCAGGTTGAGCTGCCTGACCACTGAACTAAACCATGCTGAGAGTGCCTAACTTTCTGTCATTAATTACCAAGAGAGCAGAATTTAAGGAGTGAAGCTTTAGTTAAATAAATGGAAAATAGCCAAGCAGAAGGCAACACTTGTAGAACAGCTTTGTAAGGGCTTTTTTTTTTTTCCTTTTAGAAAAATCCAGAGGCATACGACAGCTTCACATACAGCAGAATCAATGATTTACCACCTCATTTCATTTTTAATTTAATGGTTCTGTTCATTCATAAAATAGAAATACTACAAGGTGAAACATGGACTGAAATTTAAACACCTCATTAGAGTTACATATTATTTTGTCTACCAAATATATTGCTTTGTCAATGAAACATGCTGGTTTATGCAAGATCTCTACCAGGCTGTTACTTTACAGTTATTTGTTTGGGTTTGTTATTACTCTGCAGCTCCCTGATCTACATGTATATAATTTGGTTTTTGTGTAGCACACTCAATGATATTATAATGATTTGTAAGGTATTTGTATTGATTTCACTTTACAAAAAAGTCAAAATGCAATTAATCATAACAAAAAGAGACCTAATGCAATCTTTAGAGTTTCCTCCATAGAAAAACTTATTGAAAAGAGATGGGATCCAGAAAAACATTTAAGTTTTCACATTTCAGTTTGGCTTGAAAAAATTTGATTGCTGAAAATATTTGATCAATACTTGTCACTTCTGATTTGTCATTTCATAATAGTTGCAGATAAAATTCATTGTAACACAGAACTGAGGAGTACCAAGATAATTAAGTGGATGTATCTAATCCATAAAAGTTCTATAAACAAAATGAATTTTCAGGTTTCTAACCCTTTGAAGATAGAAATTACAGTATTAAAACAAATCTGAATCTAATGAATGCAGAAAACAGTTTGACATCTATGAAATTGCTGTTCTTTTGTTCAAACTACTTTTCCTTCAAAACTTTTCATCAACTTCCCACTTAAGCCAAACACCTGGCTGAACTTGAAAGATCACAGCAAACTGGAATTTTACGTACAGGAAGAAACCCTGATGAATGTGCCAATAAGCCTCCATTCAATAATAAATGAGATCTCTAATAAATCTGCTAAATAACCACCTGATTTCTATAGCTCTGTGCACGGGCAGTTATTACAGTGCTGGGGCAGATGCAAGCATTGCAGACAGAGCAGGAAGCCAAAAGATTCAGCAAAAACCAGAAAAAGGGTAAAAAAATCAACACCAATCTTACATGTGTTGCTCTCCTATTTAACAAATCAGTGCTCAGGAATTCACATTTGGCATCAACATGGCTCTGCCAAATTCCCCTGCCTCGTCTGCCTGGGTGAGTTTTTCCTCAGATAACGGGAGCTGTTGTCAGACAGCTTCTTGTTCTTTTGAGCTGCGTTTGCAAAGGGTGTAGAGGAACAAACTTGTCACCAGAGCAGCACCTGTGCTGGGGGAGAGTACAATGTAAACAAGGCAAGTGAAGCTTAAGGGAGCTTTTGCTAGCAAGAGATGACAGATGAAATTTTAGTGAAAATAATATTGGTCAGCGTCCCAGCAAAACCAAAATCCATAAATGAAGGAACAGCAAACAGAAGCCAGGCCTTTTCCCAGGATTTACATTGTTATGATGCCAGCCAGAACCAAGTCAAATGAATCAATTGAAATAGCTGGTTATCAGCTCACAGGAGTTTCAAGTCATGCCAGGGAATAAGCCAGATGATCTATTTTTCATGCACTTCGTCCTCCCCGAAATTCCTGTGCTCCCCAGCTGCTCCCAGGATTCTCCAAGACCTTCTCTGAAGGGTCAGCAGCACCTCAGACCAGCCCAAGGGCTGTGACTCCTATGGCAGGTTTATAAATGGGAGCCAGGGCTTGTCCTGTCCCTATGGAGAAGACTTCAAGAGCTTGAACCCACACCATCAGCAGAGCCAGACAGTTAACCCATATTATATTATAATGCCACCCCACTATCTCCATAAAAAATACATTTAACTGAACAAGAACTGAGGGACGTTTTCAAAAATTACATGCAAACTGCCTTTCCAAAGCTCAATTTTACCTTCTTTTTCTGTTTAATGGAGAATTGCCAAGCTTTTCAACAGCTTTCTGTAGGCTGCCAGGAAACTGAAATATCAGTAGTTGAAACCCCAAAATACGTTTAGCTAGTTAGGACTGTGCAATAACAAGGTCACGTTAAAATGGTTTTGCTAGGAGCATTTATTCTACTGAAAAATAATAAAGACAGTATTTGCAACTATAATAAAAGCAATAATAATGGTGACAAGTTCCACATGTTCCACTTCTCATAAACTGGAGCTTGTGTAAGCCTATCAGAATAAGATTGGATTGTATTTTGTGAGTTTTTCATAAAAGCAATACAATTAACAGCTGAATCAGTAAACGAGAGATAATCAACTATTTTCTTTTACATGCAAAACCCAATGTAAACCAGTATTACTGGCATGCACTATGGAACAACACCTTTTAGCACACAAAAATCAACATAAATCTAAAGTGCAAATTAATCCATGTATTTATGCAGAATGAGTAACCTTCACTGAAATCATATTTAACAGGAACCAATAGAACTCTCTGACACAACAGTATGTTACACCTGTAGATCAATGTACCTTCCATACTGTATAATTTAATAACATCAAACAATGAGACTTTTAAGCAGACCCAAATTTTTCTCTTAAGTTGATCTATTACAAGCAAACATTGATCTCTGCAGAACACCATCAGGTACTAACATGGAAAGCACTGAACACGGGTTAAAATCTGCTATACAGAAGAAATTGAGCCCTGCACACGGTAGGTGCACGATTCCTGATCACCTTTGGTCCCTTCCTGCAGTCCTACACATTATTTTGGGATTCAGGTGACCTTTGGGTCAGCCATCCCCTGAACTCCTCTGGTAATTGACTTTCTATTCTGCTAGAAATGATACAGCTACAAAAGCACTGTAGCTAAAAGTCACCACACAAAGCAACACCAAACTTAAAAAACGTTCATTTCTCACAGCTAAAAAGCTTCAGCAACAGAGTCCCTCCCAAGGAGAATAATTGCAAGCAGAAAATTTTCAAATGGATAAATTGAGACATGGGAAACTAAATTAACCTTCCCGAGATCTCAATGAGCCCATGTGAGCTTTGTGCTTTCCCCAAACCAAAAACTAAACCAGTTTTCATGAACTTCAGGGCAAAAACAACAATGAAAAAATATTTTAAGAAGTCTCAAACCAAAACTCAACCAAAAATAAAGGATCTCATCTCCTGTAAGTTTGGGATTATCCCTCATATTTTCTAAACCAATCCATAGACTTCACCTTATCATCCTTGATTTATGGTTTCAAAATTGTTAACCTAAGTAATGAAGCAGTGAAATAATAACGAAGAAGTTATTCTTGCCAGAGCAAATATCTAAGCCTAATTATTAATATTGGTTTTTAGCAACATCAAAATGATATTCTGATTTCTAGCAGCAATCTAGTGGGTGAGTGGTGGGGACAATTTATCATGGAAGAAGGAAAAATGGTACATGCTGTCACATCATGTATCATAGAAGTATCAAAATTGCTATGGAAACTGTGCACTTTTTATAGAGTAGGCACATAAAATTCACATAATGTGTCAGAGAATAAGTTATCACTGTCCTGAGGCTGTAATAAGATCTACACCCTTATTAGTGAAAAGTTTTGACAGATTTTGTTTATAATGAATACTCGTAGCCAATGAGTTTGAGTCAAAGTCACCCTTTTTTGACCCATCCACTTGCTTTCAGGTTTCTGTCTCCCTTAGATACAGGGAGAGTGCAGAGTAATATGATTTCCAATGGTTATTAGATTCCATTATAGTCACTTGTGATACGACAGGGAAATCGTCCATATTCAAAATTATTAGGAGGAAATACCATCTTCGTCTTGGATTTTATTCTTGTATTATACAGACCTATTCTTAGCATTTATCTGTGCTTTTTACAATTTGTTGTTGAAGAGACAGAGCAGATGATTCAGGATTCATTTGATAAGTCCGCAAATAGAAAAATCTAGGTTTTAGCACAAAATGGTTTAAAGCATTTCCTGTGAAGAACCTGAACACTGGAGCCCTTTGCCACCCTGATCTCTGTGTGACAGGTATCTTATTGATTGACAGCATCTCTGATGGGTTAGGTTGGAGAAAAATGAGCTTGTTTAGGAGAGCAGAAGATACTACAATTAGGTTTTTGCAGTCCAGGAAAACAGTGACTGCTAAAAGAAAGGAAAGTGGAGAAAAATGGTCGCACGTGTAACACCCTGGGGTGCAAGGGTACATTTATCACCTTGTTTTATATGACACACTGGATCAATGTTGATGAAGATTGTCAGCATCAATGTCAGGGAAAGCAATTCCATGAATAAAAGAGTTTGTGTTAAAAGACTCTCCACCAGGAGGAAATTCACATTATTACTTTAATAAATAAACAACCTACAAAACAGAGCAAAGCAGATAACTGCAGATAAAGAGAATTTTTTAATATTTTGTTTTAAACGTGGGCTCGTGTTTACTGAAGACAGTGCTCTTGTGGTAAGCATAGAACAACCAGACTGAAACCTTGGAAAATAATAAAGGCTTTTAAAAAGCCACTGAACACACTACAGCAACAAGGAGAAATGAAGGACTGCACTACATGTAAATGTTATGTTTACATTGCTTACACATTCTGTTGATGCGTAATGTATACAAATACACTGCTCTACAGCAGTCCATTGCCATTAAACCACACTTCATCAACTAACAAGAATTTTAGTTCATATATGGCATCTTCAAATGATATAGGAAACACCTCCTAGAAACCTGAATTTTTGAGATCATTACTGAGTCCTACAAATAACCAAACATTGTCCATTAAAACAACAAAAAGAAGCTACACTCGGCAATTAAAAAAACCCAGACAATAGAAAGTCCAAAGCAAGCCAGAAAAAAACAAACCAAAAAAACCTAAACGAACAAAAGAGTACTTGATGTACTCCCAAATTTCTTCAGTAGAAAAACCACTTAAACACCAAGATTTTGAATATATTCTGGAGTGAAGGTGGACCCACCCAACTGCAGCCATGCACTTGTTGAGCAATGCTTCATCTGCTGCTCGTCTTTGGCCGGGGACCCCCAATGCCTCAGGTTTTAGCTGTTATATTTTTTAGATTCTGTGCTGCTTTAGTGTGTGGGTCTGAGCTTCATATCAGGGGATGGTGAGCTCTCTGCACAGAGCAGGGAGACAAAACAATTCCTTCTCTAGCTGGGGACCAAGGACAAATGATCCAGATCTCAGGCCCAAGAGCACAAACAACGTGGGCTGAAGAGAGAAAAACAAGAAGGATGGGACTTGATGGGCTAAAGCTGGAATTGGACAATGAACTCCAATCTGCAAATGGAGCAGAACAGATAAAAGTGCCAGAGCCCGTGCCCGGTGTCCATTTTGGGACCATTTTGGTTCATCTTGGGTGCAGCCCTGGCTGGGCTCTTGTGCTGCCCAAGGTGCATCCATTGAGGAAATCCTTTTAACAAATCCCAGCTTTATTCTTTAACTCTGTCTGGTCTCTGTTCCAGGTCAGCCTTCACAAGGCATCACCCCAGGGCCCCACAGACCTCACTTGTGCAAGAGTTCCTTCACTTTCCTCCTCACCTTGTCACAGTGTGCTGCATCTTCACTTCTTCCCTGCACCTCCCCCTCCAGCCATCTCCCTTGCAAGGCATGAGAAGATTGGATGTTTTGCCTGAAAGGGCCTCCACAGTGTGATAATAAAATGAAATTAAACACTCAGAACTGTTTCTCCCAAAGTTACAGTGGGATCAGAAGAAGAGCCCAGCTCTGCCCCAAGCCCAGCTGGCTCCTCCACCTTCCAATCCCAAAACATCCCCCGTACTGTGGGTATTTCCACGGGCTACTGTGAGACCAGGGACGGGGGCTGACCCAGTGCTCACACGTGTGTCCACGTGACTCCAAGTATTCAGAATTTGGAGCTTCCCCTCCAACCTGCAACTTGAAGGGACAACCCCTGGGGAAGGTCAGCTCTGCATTAACCAGGAAGGATTGATTTGTTTTGACCATGCAATCACTGAAACGTCCATTGGGGAGGATACCACAAGGATGAAACCAGGGATTTAATTTTGCAACAAACTTTTGCTATTAAATTCTCAAAACTTAGGCTATTTTTGACTAGCTGTGGAAAGACAAACTTTTGAGACAAACTGCGTCACTGAAATTTCATTTTAAGGATTATAATTTTTATGGATGTCATACTTGCATGTATCTATACCCTCTATTAAATGCACAGCATACACTTTTCAACATATTTAAGGATATTTAATGAGTTTAATAAACTTAAAGGGATGTTATATCTGTTCACTCCGTAAAGATTGTTTATTTCAGGAAATAAACCATTTTGAAATGAGTAATATGACTTTTAGAGTTATGACTATCTCATTCAATTAGTTTCTGTAATTACTGTCATTCCACACAGTATATGCAGTGCTAAAGGAGAGAATACATTTTGTGGAATTATGGTGTAGGTGTACAACAGTTATTGTTAATGAGCCATAAACTTTAGTCTCCTGCTCTGTAAATTCATGCCAGTGTAAAGTAATTTGGCAAAATAAGTCGACAGTTGCAGTTGGACAAATACTGTTGTATTTTAATATTTTCTGAGATTATTATCCTCTTGCACATTTCATACCATTCATTTTTCCTCTATATTTTAAAACATCATCCTACTTCTAAAAAATACATTGTGAGAGATGCAAGCAAGATCTGAACTGTATTAAATTCTCCCTGCTCAGTTGCACGTTACCTGGACTAAAACAGAATTTATGAGACACTTTCACCTCCACCCACTTTTGCCTTATCTCAATTTCAGAGATACTAAAGGACTAATTAAACACAATCCTAGATTTTCACAATTCATGGGCTTAGACTTTATTTATATGAGCAAGTGGCACAGGTCAGTAGGAGCAGAGCTAGGAAGGAAGGAGTGCTGAGGCCCAAACAAAAATCACTGGAAAACTGATAATTCTGATTAAGGATTTTTCACTTGGAGTTCATGCTACCCAGTGACTTTCCACTGGGAATACTTCCCACTTCTCAAGATAGAGTTTGTTGTATTTTTCTCACAGACCCTCTTAGGAAATATGTGTATCTGCCAGGTTGTGGAGGAAGAATGTCTCTCCAAGAAAGAGAAAAAAAATGATGATACTTGCAGTGATTTTATGTTCTGCCCATAAAATAGGTTAATAATAATAATAATAATAATAATGCTCTTCCTACAGCAGAAGTTTGGAATTGTCGTCTCCAGAACCTGGCACTGAACAGCCAGACTCAATACACTGATGCATGTTAACAGAGACTGTTCTGTTATACACAGACATTGATAAAATATTCATCATCTTAAAAAAAAAAAATCAGGGTTCTGCCATGTCACTCAAATGAACAGTAATACTTTTTTGATGTATATATTACTGGCTTTAGAGCAATTGTTAAGTCATTCAGTACCTTCATCTGGAAGGACAAAAGACCAAGCTACAGCTTTGGATACTCTGCCTGAGGAAAAAAGGACCTGGCTTTTTTTCTTTCATCCAAAATCAGGATGCCACTCAGAAAGGTACTTATAAGCATATGGGAGGGGATGGAATGGGAAAAGGTAAGAGAGGAGTTCCTTTAATGATTTTTAAGCTATCTTGTTATCACAAACAAACCTCAACATCTCAGCCTTCACAACAGAGCTGATAAAAGCACATTTGATTTCATTTGTGATTATACAAGTAGGAGTTCCTAAAGCTTCATGTTCCTTTGATCCTGTTCACATAAAGCAGAGACTACTCAGCCCATGTGCATGTCTGGGAGACCTTTAGTCACCTTAGATAGATTTCATTCCTTTTTTCTAGCCAAACTAGCCATAACTGCAGCATTTCACATTGGCAACCTTGTGCACATAGGGTACAACTACAGTGACTAATTTCTTTTACATAGAGCAGTGGTACAGGAGAGATGCTTTTAGTCAATTATCTATACAGACATTGTCCAGGAGAAGCCAACCATCTCGGAGCTCACTCAGTTGCCAGTAAAATTCAGTATCACAGTTAGCATCCCAGATCACCACACACCAAGAAAGAGAAACAAGAGAAAATCCAGAGAACTTTAGACTATTTTAATTACTTTAATAATCTCTTTAATTGCAGAGCTAGCTTACAGAGAAGCAATAATGCAAACTGCACATTGCTCAGTTTTTCTTACTTTGCACATCAAAAATGCATATTCAACCTTACAAAATGCAGGATTCACAGAATCGGTGCTTTGTGAGCAACATTCCAACCATAGAAGCAGTAAGCATACACAGCCATAATCTGAATTAGTTTGTAGCAACTCATAGGCTACAAACTAATTCAGATTATCCTTCTCCATCAATGCATCTCCTTCCCTCAAAATGTATTTCTTGGCTCGCCTGGAGTTTAACTTGAGTACGTTCCAGAGAACTCTCCTTTAGAATATCTGTTGGCTTTGAGGTTTTTTTTTCCTAGGAAGTAATTGTTGTGCTATAGGCTACGCAAACAAATATATCTCAATTGTCACTTAACTTTAAAAAAAAACAAACCAAAACAACTCAATCACAGAAGAAGCAGACTACTCAACATTTTCTGGGTACTTATGTACCACATGCATTCTTTCTCCAGGTCTTTCCATACCTCCTACTGCAAGCCGTCAGAGATAACAAATGACCCGTTTGGAGGATGACTGAACACTCCCCAAATGTTAAGAATGGCAGAGCCCACAGCTGCCCAGCACAGCTCAGTTACTGAGATGCACTGGGAAGCTCCTGGGTGCTCCCTGGCCTCACCCTTCCACAGCAGGGCTGTACCTGCTGGACCAAACAGGAGAACAAGGAGAGCACAAGGCTTTGTTTGGGATTCCTCTCCCCTCACAATGACATGACCACAGACTGAGGGACATCTCTCCAATTCTCTCACTGCAGGAACCCCCAGGCACCCTCCACAGGGCTCACTGATAAAGCAAATTGCTGTTTATCCATTGGTCTCACTTCCCCTCCTCCCCACCAGTCACCTCTAGAGCCCTGAGGCTGATAACTCTGCCCCAAGTACCCAGAGGTGCTGGCAAAAGTTGGTCAAGCATCTCAGAAGAGCAGCCAGTTGAGCTCATGTATCTTCCACTCCTTCCCCCACCTCCCTTTCTTTTCAGATACTTCACCAGCAAACGAAATCAGGAGTGGCTCTGGCAGGCTACACCTGCCTCTGCTTTGGCACTGAAGGGCCACCCCAGCCCCAGGCAGCCAGAAAGTGACAGCAGAGGGCTTTGGAATCTGCATTTACCCTGGTCCTGTAACCCCCACTTGTCACATATGGGGAAGGGAAGCATGGCAGATGTTCCTCTGAATCACAGGCTGAAGTGGCAGCTGCTGAGGGGCTCTGCTACACCCAGGGGGCAAAGACTGTTCTCCAAGTCTCTTTCCTGCTTTGCTTTCATGCCCCACTCTTGGGGAAAAAAATGTGAGCAGCAGTTGAAAGCAAGCTTCAGCAGCTTTGGAGGAAGCAAAAGAAACAAAGACTTGGCATAGTGTATCTATAACAGTCTGGGTAAAAAGTCCCAGTTTGTAATTTGTCCTTTCATTAAACTATAATTCAATAAATCAATTAAAGTACAATTCAGTAAACAGTGGAACTGAAATGCACCAGTACTGCTTTTCAGTGCACAGCTGCTGTTCTTTATGGATTCAGAGCTGAAACATTACTATTTGCATTAAACAGAGCAAAAATGGGAGCTCCCCTCTCTGACATGACAGAAATCTTCATTTGTAATCATTTTTGTTATTTGCTGAAGATGAGTTTTCAGTCACTCACTCTGGCAGTAGAGAAGCTGCAGAGAGGGCAGTGAGTTAATGCAAACACGTGGATGCATGCCTGAAGGACTGAGCTCCTATAACAAAGATAATTTCTGATATTTTACCATAAGACCATGCCCCCTCCAACCTCTACCACCTTGTGCTTTATCTTCTCACATCATAGACTTCTTACAAGTTCTACACTAAATCTCTACTGTACATTCATACAAAAGAAGGAATAAACCATGTTAAACACAAGTGCCTCAACAAACAGAAGCTCCTGTCAGATAAAGCTGCATCTATATATAAATATATTCACAAAGAAATTTTGTAGCATCTGGGAACCTAGAGGAAAAAGAGATTGTAAAAGCTGGCCCCATTGAAACATAAGTGTCAGAGAAAATATTCTCAAGTCCTCCTTCACAAGCAGCTGGCTCTTGAGAGAGTTTGGGTGAGCCCAGGTACAATTTTGGAGCAGAGTGCTGGGCTGGTTGGGAGTTTTGTGCATACCCAGGGAGTTCCAGGCAGCAGCATGCCAATATACAGAATTATCAGCACATCAAAGGCATTATATTTATCAAACCCTGCCACAGCACATTTACTAGCTGTATGATGGATGTTGTTGTAGCAAGCAAGGAACACTTTGATGTACATGGCCTTCTTTGATTAATGAGGGCTCTTGCTGAGAAGCTGCATATGGAGTAAATTACTCTTTTCAAAAATGGCTGATTTGCACTATTGTACTAATTATGTCACAAGCTCAGAGTCAGTTCCAGACTCAGTCACCCAAAATAAAGAAATAAATATTCACATATACAGGTCATGATTTTGTCACACACATGCATCAGCTCAAAATCTTCAAGTCCTAATTAAATTAGAGTTTCTTTCTTCTACAGAGAGCACCAGTAAGCATTTCCTTCCTCCACTGAAAGCTTCTACAATCTAGTGTATTGGTAAATAGTTTCCTTCTCAGAAATGAATGCAATTTTATAGTAAATTCCACTGTGCTTGTAAGAACATTATAAGAACTCTGAAAACGTTTCAGTTTTTCACAAAATCCTCACAACACATCCGGCCCAAAAAACAAACCCCAAAACCCCCAAAGCTGAGGGAACCACAATACACAAAACATGGCTCTTAAAAGCTTTTTCTAATTTAATTCTATCAGCTAGAGAAACGCTACAAAACTGAAGTTATTCCATTAGCCTTGAGTCTCTAAGCATGTGGTGCCTTAAGCAATTCATCCACTTAGTTGCAACAACAAAAGTATTTCTTTGAGAGCATTAAAGCAGTGTTAATTTCCTTAAAATCTTGAACAGTAAATATTTTATCATGTTAATTAAGTATATTTGCAGTCTCCAGTTTGTTATTATAGGTGGCAGAACCATTACTTTGCCAGGATCACATGGAGTGAACAGACCAAATTTATCTTTGGACATATAAGCAAGATGAAAGGAACCACAAAATCAGTGTTCAGGCCTGTGGGGTGACGCTCCACTGAGGACAAAATGATTCCTTAAGTGCACTCTCTGTTACAAAGTTCAGATTTAATCCAACTTGGGCTTCATAATTCCAGAGTTTTACTCAATACTTTTTGCTGCAGTTGCATGACAGCACATGAACTACCAAAAAAAAAAAAAAAAAAAGGGTAGCCCACCTTAACCCTGTAACTTGGGCAATAAGATGTCATAAGACACCCTCAGGCCACACAAGGTAAAGTTGAAAAAGCCTTGTCAGATTTGCACAGAATCACAGAATGATTTGGGTTGGAAGGCATCTTGAAGATGATTTTGTTCAATCCCCTGCCATGGGCAGGGACACCTTCCATCATCCCAGGTTGCTCCAAGCCCCATCCAACCTGGCCTTGGACACTTCCAGGGATCCAGGGGCAGTCACAGCTGCTCTGGGCACCCTGTGCCAGGGCCTGCCCACCCTCACAAGTAAAGAATTTCTTCCCAATATCTCCTCAAACCCTGCCCCTGTCAGGCTGCAGCCATTACCTCTTGTCCTGTCAGCCTGTGACATTCAGGTGAGGGATTGTTTCATGTCAATTGAACGAAGGTTTGCATCTGGCACTCTTAGTTTCACATTTTTAGAGCACCTATGAGGTTTCCATGGGTTCCAGGCAGCCAGCTCAAACAAATCTGAACCAGAGTGGACGGGTGCAAGGTGTTTTCTCTAGAGATTTCTACACCTATTTCTGAATTCCTGCAAGGAAGAGAAAGAAAACAGATTCTGTGAAAGGTATGGTGCCCTTATCAACATTACTCTCCATTTTTTTCCACAGCAGTCTTTCCATGAAAGCAGTTCTCCAGGTATATAAATTTATATTTGGCCTCTTGAAAACATAATTCAGAATACCTGCACTGTCAATAAAATATTAGGGGTTTCCAAGTTGCTTAGAAGGTAGCAACTCACAACTATCAAATCTCTGAAGAGACTTTTGTCGTAGAACAAAAGCTGGAAAACATCTTTTCCAAAGGAAAAAATTGATTGGATTAGGGAAAAGAATTATTGGATTTGATAGTAGTAGCCACAAAAGGAAATTATGAGGGGAAGGAGCTGAGGAAGAAGGCCATTCAGATCCTTGACAGGTCTCCCTGGACATGCTTCTGAAAGGTCAGGAGCTCACTGTGGGGGGCTGCACTCACAAAATACAGCATTGTCACCAGGCAACCCCTCAGGGTTCCATAGGCTTGCTTCAAGCATCACCTATTAACACCAAAATAATTCTAGGCATACTTACAAAGCACATCAAGCAGGTGGAGCTCTATGAGCCATAGCACACTAGAATGGAAGAGAATGGTCTGCCTAGAGCTGCTGGCTGAGCAGCAAACAGCAGGAAAGCCTTTGGTACTGTTAGTACAGAAGGGAAACACGAGAAACAATAACTTTGTGTTATGCAAAACTGTTCTTGGCTCTCCTTTTGGTGCAGTTTCACTATCTGCTTCTTCTACTCCTGAATTTCTTTAAGAATACATAAATTTTGTATGGATTTAAAACATTAAGGGTTAACTAACATGTACAGAGCATATTATGTCTTATCTACCCATGTAAAAACAACATGCCACATCTGGGTGTGCTGATGGTTCTTTGGAAAACTCTGAGGTTTGTTCAATTCTTCCTCCACACGGAAGTACAGCTCCCCAGAACAGCTGGGACAACTCAGGCTCCAACTTCTAGGGCAGCTCAGAGCCTGGCTGCTGCAAGCTCTCCAGGAGAGAGAACAACTCAACGTATTAAAAATAATCATATTATAATGTGTTCTTTGGTTTAGAAAAGCATTTGGAATGTTTAAAGGTTTGGTTTAAATCCAGAAACGGAACTAAAATTAAGTCAGGAACTCTCAATATGCCATTATATTATAAAGGCCTTTACTTCTGGTCAGTCAGACTGAGAAATTCTGTGTTAAGTAGTTTGAGCTTGGCAAACAAACAGATTAAAAGGTTCCATTAAATCCTGCTTAAATTTCAAAAGAAGATGAGAATATTTCTTACTGACCATAACTGATATTTTCATCCCTGATTTTCTCAGACTTCCTTCCAGCCTTTGAGGCCATAGGCAATGTAGATGACATTGTCTGCTGTAGAGGACAATTCCACCCCCCAAGAATATTCCAGACAAAATGTTTTTGTCCAAAAATTCTTCCAAAGTCAAAGTTTAATATTTCATCTGTTTCTTATTCCTGAGCCAAGAACATCTGCCTGTGAAAACTTTCCTATTACTTTATATAATGAAACTACACGATGCCAATGCTTTTGCTGTTTCCCAAGAACCCCTACCATTAATTTCCCACACTAGGTAAACTAGGGAATTAGTTTCCAGCTCAAAATTGGAAATACCACAGAAGTATATTCTCAGATGATAATATTCTGTTGTAGAGAGATGTTCAACCTGATTCTTGTATTACAAACAATGTAAAATAAAATAAATGAAACCATAAAGAGTACAAGTTCTGCTAGAAGACAGCTACAACTTGCAGTGAGCCCAAAAAGACTGAGGATACATAAAACGCAGTAGACAAAAGAATCTAACGCTGACCTCGTATTAGTTGCAAACTGCTGGATCAGCCTGCTCCCTCCAAAGTCACTCATTTGGCTTCAGGGCATTTTAAATAAGCTTTTGATGCTGGAATTGCTACTGTATAGCTGGAGAATAGCAAATGTTGACTTTAAAAAGCAAAAAAAATAAAAGCAAGTTAGGCAATTGCAACCTGGTAAATCCAACAATGGAACAAGTTCTGAAGGGAGAAAAATAAGAGGATGGTTTAGAGGATGGTCCCTAAACTGGGACAAGAAAACTGAAAATACTGAGAAGGGAAAAACTGACATGTGGAGGCACTTAGAGCATGACAAGTATGGGTAGATTAGTTAGTTTATGCCAATTATTAGAAAGGGATTTTACCAATTAGAGTTGTAACAGTCTGAAATAGCTTTATGGCTGGCAAGAAAAAATATGACTCTAAAAAAACTCAACAAAAACCCCCATTAGCAAACTCCTGCCATCCTGCTGGGACAGCATGCACTGCTGAGAGTGACTCTGGGACTGCACCAGCAGAGGACCAGACCCAGGAGGCCTCTCCAGCCACGTGTTCCAGGTTATCTGTAATTTATCTCAGAACCAGGATTCATGTCTGTGTCTGTCGACCCGAGCAGCAAGGAATGAAATTCTGGTTTTCATATGGAGTGAGGTTTTTTGAGGACAAAATGATATTGTGTAGTTGTCATGTATTCAGTTCTGGGAAGTAATAAATATGACAGGAGGCATAGATGCTAATTTGTTGTTAGTAAGACAGAATTTTAGCAATCATACTAATTATTTAGGGGCATCTGAGCTGAAGGAAAAATAAAGGGAAGGGAGGTGGGAGCTTCAAGAAGTAGGAAAATAAGCATCTGACCCAATGTCTTTTGAGATCCTAGAGCTAAACTGCCAAGTGCCAGCACCTGGCCTAGGAATGAGTCTGGGCACTGTTTGTTTTCCCCTGACTTTCCAATGAATCCGTGCTAATGCTGTGGCTGCAGAACTGCAATGGGCAAAGCAGAGGGGCAGCCCATCAGCCAAAGGCAGGCAGGGCACAGAGGTGCCCTTGGTGTTCTCGCTGGCACCAAGCCCAGCACTGTACCCAGAGTGCAACCACCTGGCTTTACCAGAAAAACTGACACTAGGCTGGCTCTGGCCATGATAAATGGATAAACCAAAGGTTGAAAACCCTGATTAACTAACATATTTCCCAAATATTCCCATCTTCCATCACTCTGTTCTGCCAGGAGAGCTCGGCAGCAGCACACATCCCCCACAGGCTGGTTTGCTGTGGTGAGAAGTGTAAGGGGGCTCCTGCTTCAGCTCCTGGGACTGAGCCTAGCACAGACTTGGGCTTCATTTCAGTACTGCAAGAAAGTTAATAAGGCCACTCATGGCCTACAAACCACCTCCACTTGCATTGACCATTGTAAGCCTCAAGCAAAGCTGTCATGAGGCTTTTGTAGGGGAAACCTTAAAGGCTTTGGCTAAGGCTTGCTGTCAGAAAACTGCTTAAAATGAATTCAAATCACCAGGCTCCCTTACTGAAGGTCAAACACAACATTTGCAGCTGGAATTGCCAACACAATAGCAAGATGAGGGGAAAAAATAAAGACTACCTGAGAGGAAGATTATCTGTTAGTGCTTTACTGGCATTTGGGGAAGAGCAAAATGGGAGGGGGCAGGCAGAGCCAGAGCCTGTCAGAAAGGTGAAACTCTGAAACTTCCTTCAGAACAGCAGTTAGCCCAAATGTCTGAATTTACTTGAGAGGCTGAGTCAGCCCATGCCAGTGCTGCAGGAGGAACCAGGCCTGACCATCTCCCTGTCCTGTGCCCCACAATGGGCAGAATATCTCCTAGGGAAGGGAAATCTCCCCATCCAGCAGGATAAAGGAGCCCTGAGAGCTCCTGGCAAGCAGCCCCATGGCCCTTACATAGCCCCCATCCAACACCCCCCACCAGCCTTCCCTCAGCAGACAGTGAAACCCACCCAAAAAGTGTCTGCGGGTGCCCTGAAGAGCCAGGACATCCCAGGGGAAGTGCTGTGTGGCAAAAGGGTCAAATTGAGGAGATGGCAGGTTTTCCCTCTTGGCTTGTCCTGTGACACGCTGCTTGGCACAGGAGTGACTTCCAGAAGGCTCTGGTACCCTCATGTTATGTCTCTCCCCTTTACAGAGATTGGCAGTGGTGAGAAAGCTTCGACACTCAGCAGACATTTACTGTGAGGGTGTTTCTCTAAGCAAAGCTCAGCTGACAGAGGAGGGTGACAGGAGGGTGACCCCAGCCATGCCCTCCCTGGCTGGCTGCAGCCACGGGCACTGTGCCCACCGTGGGCACAGCCAGGCTCCGCTCTGGCTGGGCAGGGGCAGCAAGAACAGAGCAGAGGAGCCACAATGTGGCCCCACAGCCCCAGGCAGGGCTGGTCACAGGTTCCCCACTCCACTGCCAGGCTGGGCTGGCCATCACTAGGGCTCCTGGGCAGGAGCAGAGGGATTACAGCCCAGGGAGGCTGTTCTGGGCCATTCAGACCTGTCAGAGCCCTCAGGGCAGGCAGCTCATCACTCTGACAGTGTTCTTTAACTATGAGAGTACAGAATTAAAAAAAAAAAAATATATATCTACCACATTTAGTGGAATCAATCACCTCACCTTGTTTCTTAAATAATTCATCTTTTAGGCTCAGCCCTGGCTAAAGGCCCAGATTCAGATAATTTTTCCATTTTCCTGATCCAAATAATAGAGTTACAAAGAAAAGCACTAAGAAAGATATGGCAAATTTCGTCCACTCAAAAGTTCAGCCCTAGTGCATACATTTTTGAGCATCTTTCTAGAAAAGCTGTCTTGAACATTTATCTGAATTCGTATTAAAAAGAAAAGTCAGATTCTTGTTTGCAGTGAGCCAGGCTTCAAATCTTACAGAGAACCAGATGTGTGGAAGGCAGAGCCAGAGCAGCCAGCCCAGCACCTGTGTGTGCTGAGTCAGCAAGCTGCTCACACCCCCAGGAGTGAACAAGAATAATAAGATTGGCCCCTGGGACCAGAATCAATCTATTAACCAATATGATCTGGAGACCTTGGGTCCTCTCTCATATTTTCTACAAATTGTATTGCTTCTTGTTGAAAGCAAAATCCTTATGGTACTGCTATCTCAGGATCACAGCAGCATTTTTCATACTATCTTGCTGCATGATAGGAAACTAAAAATATTAAAATGAAACCAGATACCAGTTCATAGCAGGGCGGAGAGGAAAAATGAAAGGCCTATGATCAAAGTAAAAAAAAGGAAGAAAAAAAATGTATTTTGGCAGAAAATTTTCTCCTATTTAAAAAATCCTAGAATCTTATTAGAGTATGTTAAAAAAAGATGCAAGGAAAAGTTTTGTAGGCATTAGTAGTTACACTGAAGAATCCATGTGCTTCAGAGAAATTATAGGGCAATACATGAAATTTATACACGTTAGAAAGCTGACTAGGATCCAGCTCAGAATATTGTTATCTCACAAGCACTGCATCATTCAGCTGGCAAACCTACCCACGTGGGTCAGGGTAGTTGCCAACTACCCCACAACTCAAGAAGCTCCTGTTCAGAATGCAGTATTTAAAGGGGCTAGAAAGAAGATGGAGAGAAGAGTCAGTTTCAAAAGACTAAAGTTAATTTTGAATTTGAAAAGCTTAGAGGAAAAATCCTGAAAAATCTTACATGAGTAGTAACAGCTTCTGCCCTTCCAATAAAGGATGCCAACTGATTGTGACCCTGAACAGGGACACTTAAGATGCTCAGAATAATAGAAAATGCCACAAAGAATGCACGAAGCAAACATTTTTGATGAGAAATCACTATGGCCCTTTAGCATGAAACAGCTGCTCAGAAATACCCAGCTGCAGCTAAACCTCTGGTGAGTGTCCCTCTCAGAATAACTTCCCAAATAAAACAGTGTCTTTGCCCTCATGATGAAATCTGCTTCCCAAACTCCTCATTTTTTTAAAATAAAGTTTTATCCCCGTTGAAGTGGTTTGGAAACACAGTATTGAAGATGTCTGACTTCTTGCATAATCCTCTTTACCCATTTTAAAACTGACCATTGTTATTAGCAATACTGATACCAGCAATAAAATACAAAAAGATAAAATTAACATCTTTTTCTCCCATAACAGTTTCAATCTCCATTATTTTACTGCATTTTATTTTTTCAGAAAATACCACAGCACTCATTCCCTTGAAAGAATTACCTGGATGTCCTCCTTTTTGGTGAGAATGTAAGAAACAGGAATCAAGAACATGGGCCTGGCCCATGAACAGGTTGAACTGAGGAAACCATACAAAAAAAAAAAAAAAAAAAGGGGGTGGGGGGGTGGGGAACTGAGTCCACAGCACCTGGGTGCAGTAGGAATTTTGAAAGGCTGCAGCTTAAAGAGAAGGAAGATTTGGCCCAGCCCACTCCCAGGGCAGGGCACACAAACACAGCTTCGAGTGGTCCAAAGTCATCTGAGCAGTAGCAAGAACAGAATTAGCTGTCATTGTTCCTAGGAATGAGAAGGGTTGATCCAGTAGACAAAGTCAGGATTTTGGAAAATGATCATTTTACTTGAACCTGGCAGCCACTTCACCAGCCAGCAATCATTGGCTTTTATTGTTGATTCTCAGGAACAGCAAGATCCAGGAAAACACTTACTTTTATCTTTTCTCTCTACAATCCTTGCCTACAATCTTCATGCATAAAATCTGAAAATCAGGAAAGTGCCTTTATTTTACTTGTTAAAGTAGCCACAGGTTGCCTTGAAACCAGTGAGCCTTGCTGTAGCACTGCATTTGTTTTCTTTTAATAGGAACCTAAGCCTAAATATCACATTTGGCTATGCTGCCCTTTTGCAAATAAACCCTGAAGGAATATGAGGAACAGATACTGCAGTTAAGGGCTCTGCAATGCCTGCAGTAACACCAATCTATGCATCTTACTGAACCATGCCATTTAGCAAAGGGCAGAGAGGAACAGACAAGGGAAAAAAACTCATGCTACACCCAAGCTTAATTTAAAATAATAATAATATTTAAAAAAATTAAACATTCAAGACATACAGCTGGCCATTTTCTCCTTGTTTTATTTTTAGTACCCTTTTAGCCATTGTGTGGTCTCTGTCAGCTTAGTTGTTCAACTCAATTTTTAAATCTCATGAATAAAATACAAATCATGTTCAAGGAACATTTTATGAAGTGAAAAAGTAGACTTCATTTATTAAGTCCCACAATGCTTTTTCCCCTCACAGGTGGCCTGAAAGCAGCTTGAAAGCACATCTCCCTGTCCCACCAGACTCAGTTTCTCATGCCAACTGTGGTGTCTCTGCACTGGGGAGAATTTGTCCTAAGAGGCATCACAGACTCTGATGCCTTCATTTGCTGCACAAAGTACATCACACCAGCAGCAGCTCACTGGAAAAGGCAAGAACTACTAAAAAATCATAAAGGACTAGAAGGACCACCCAGAACAAACTGCAGGATGTAAAGCACAGCCCAGCTTGAGCAGTGTGTTAAGCTGGGTCCCTGAGCATGGAACTTGCAAATGATGCCATTTCTAGCACTTTGGATAGCAGCTGATTTGTAAGAAAAGAAAAGCCTGGGGAGCAAAGAAAAACTGCCTTCTTGGTTTGTTCTTCTCATAGTACCACACATTCCATTTTTGTAATAAAATACTTTTAAACTTTCTGAGGAAATAAAACAGTAACTAATCACATCAACAATTATTTTGAAATAAAGGAATATACAGCTCTAGGGACAGCATTAGAGACCAGAAGTCTCATACATCCCCTTGTGGGCACACACAAACTCTGCCCAACCCCTGCAACAAAGACTCACTTAAGTGAATCTCAACCTTCAAATCCACACAGTATTAAGCCTATCATTATTATTAAGCCTATCATTTCACACTGAACCTCTCAGGGAGCTCTGTTTTCTTTTATAGCCAATACTGTGGAACAATTTCACTTTGGGCTATAATTTTCCTAGAATTTTGCATCATTCTGGTATCTTTTGTGGCACTGATTCTGTGGCCCAGCTTCCATTTTCAAGAGGAAAAAAAAAAAAAAAGTAGCAATTGTCATGTGCTATCTGCTGGTTAGCCCTCCTGGAGCTTCAGGATTTCAAAGGGGCAGAACCACCCACAGCTCCTGGGTGAGCCAGGCCAGCCGCCTCCTGTAACAGCACTCCAATTAATCCTGGCTCTCCAATCTAATTAACATGGCTAGCCCAAAGGCTGCAGTCCCATGTGGCCCTGGCTGGCAGCTCTGCCCCCCTGTCCCCACTGCAGGGAGCACCCCAGGGCCCCTCTGCAGAGGCCACTGCCTGTCCCCAGGGCTGGTGACCCACGGGCTGACACCCACACCTGTGCTGTCCCTCTGCTCCCAGGAGACAGGCAATCCTTGAAAACATCTTGCCACGCTTTCCCAGCCTGCAGACAGGTCAGTGTAGTGCAAATAAAACTCTCTGGCTCTGTGTGAGCGTGTGGTTTCTCCCAATAAAACCTCTGCTGTCTATTTTGGGAGGTGTCGCCCGTCTCTGAGCTGTCACTTCAGATGAGAGTACAGCTGTTCTGAAGAATTGTACCACGGTTCCTCCCTCCACCAGATCTGGCTCTGCTGGTTTTTTCCCCTCCTCCTTTGCACGAGTTACCTTAGGTGCCAGGAGAGTTCCATCACAGAATTTATTGTAGCGATCTTAATTAAATTAATATTCCTGAGTGCAAGGCTGCTGGGATCTGAGGCTGGTATGAGGTTCATCGACTTTCACTTAGAGGGTAAAGTTTCCAGTTTTCACTCTCACGAGGCAATATGAAAAATTTATGACAGAAGCAGGAGAACTCTTGCTAGAGGCAATGACATCCCTGTGCAATTAAAACACTTTCAAGTGTCTTTTTTTTCCTCCATTCTCCTTCCACTCATCTTAGAAAACAATATACAGAGCAACTTTATTCTGCACTGTACATTTTTAACTTAAAGATCTGTAGGCAGCTGACAAATTATAACCTGATCATAAAAATTTTCTTACAGTTTGAAATGTAACATATTGTACAAGGTTATGGCCAGATGGTAAGGAGTTTTTTTTCTTCTTTTTTTTTTTTTTTTTTGGGGGTAAGAAAAACAGTTTAAAGCTTTCAAGCAACAGAAAAAACTCCCTCCACAAATAGCAACAGAGATCCTGTCTGCACTCCTTGGAGATCACAGATTTTACTGAACCCCTCAAAGAACAGTTGTGGGAAAGGGCAAGGCTGGGTTTGGGGGCTCCCAATTCCTGGATGCTGCCAGCACATCCCGAGGGCCAGGCTGTGGTGTGCACCCACACCATGCAGCTCCATCCTGCTGCAGCCCCTGCAAAACCCTCTCAGAGGGGCAAACATCCAGAGCAGCAGGGAGAGCCCTTGGACAAACCCCACCAGATCTGAAAGCCACGATTCTGACTCTGAGCAGCTCTGGGATGGGATGCCTTTGAAATAAACCCACTTTATTCTCTCTCATTTTGCAGAGCTGAGCAAGTGATAGCTTTGGGGCAGCCAGCTTCTTTGTAAACTAACACTCAACTATTGCTGTGACTGCAAACTATGGGGAATAAAGCAACAATAAATACTTAATAACCAAAACAATGCAATGGTTCTTTCTTACCTCACCAGAGGACATAATTTTTTTGCACATTGCACTGCAGAGCACACTGCAGTAACCAGAGCTAACTCTGAAATTTGGGAACAACATAGACTATCCTTTCAATGACTATAAAAAACTCCCCTTAACAGCATGTGTCCTGAGAGAAAAATTTACTTTAATACCCCATGCTTAATTCTGAACATGCTAATCCTTGGTATCTCTGGATAGTTAACATCACTGCAATGCAGTGACCTATGAAAGAAAATACTGGCTATTATTGCTGAAATCAAGAATAATGGAAAAGGAAACTTACAATTTCTTAACTCACTTTATAATTTAGCCCTGAGTGGTGCAAAGAATGTAAATATTACAAATACTCACCAGCTGATCTAAGCAGAAGAGCTATATTGTGTTAAATGCTGTCCTACTCTGATCCTAATGGCAGTAATACAAATAGGGTGTGGGTTATAGTTGCAGAAAGTTGCACATGGTGAAAGATTATGAGTGTAAACTTACTTTCATTTTAGGATAAATCTACTGTTTTGTCTTTGGAAAGCTTTAAAAAAAAAACCTTATTCTAGCCTCATATTGGCTCTATTTGTCTCTGTCCTGCCACCACTTCCCTCCCCCTCCCTCTGACTGTAAATTCAGCCTTTCTTTGGGCAACATTTCAGGACTGGGATGGTGCACACAGCCATCTCAGGGACCCAGAGCAATAAACAACCCAAAGGAATCAACAACCCAGGTCCCCATTCTCAGTCACAAGCCCCATGGAGCCATTGTGGGACACAACAAAGCTCTGGAGCCAGCTGACACTGAGCAGTGGGCAGGTTCTGCCTCGCAAAGTGCAGGAGAGCTGGAACAATGCCTGTACCCAGACCTGTACCACAGGCTCAGGGCACTAGAGGCTAATCTAACCCTCCTGTGAGCGCCCTGGTGTGGGCCAGAGCATTTGGGCAGCTCCAGAAATGAGACAGCACATCTTTGGTGTGAACAGCACCACAAAGGCAAGATGCTGTTTATCACACCAAACAGAAGGGTCTCCCTGTTGCCAGCGACTGGACCCATCTGTTACCTCTCACCAGACATTTTGATCATTTGCTCTTGCAGCAGTGGTCTCCCATAATTTTCTCTTCCACACAGGCCCTTTCCTCATTCCCAACTGTGTTCTTAAGGCTCAGCCACTCTGTGAACGATAAAGCACAACAGCAAGCAGAGTTTCCTTACCTTAGAGAGGTTTTTCCACTGTTCGTGGCACATATACAAGAACAGCTCAGCACCAGTGCTGGCAACAATCACTTTCTAAGGTAGAAACTCCTCCCTAAGAGACCTTCTTGCTAATTCCCCACAGCTGCATTGAATAAAACACAGCTTCAGGTGTGTAAGGCTTTCAGGTGTTCCATGGACTCTAATGAAGGGCAGTAGTTTTTAAATGATACATGTAAGAGGATATAAGGATGGCCCTTCTAGCCAGAGCTAAAGGAAAATAAGGTGTATTTCATTATCAGCAGGGACATCTTGTGAGAGAAACATGGGCTGGTCTCCAGGGTGGGGCCCAAAACAAGACAGTGGCTTGTTTCCTCATTAAGATGTAGATATTTCTGAATCAGTGCTTAAGGCAGAAGGAGAATGGTCTCAAACAGACCTTGCAGCTCCTGGGGGAGAGCAGAGGGAACACAGCTTTTTGAATGCCATTTTAGCAGCTGAAGCACAGTGAAACACCACACAACCATCAGATCTGTGACAAAGAGGAAAGCAAGCAAGGTGCTATCACAGGGCAGAGCTCTGAGAAGGTCTGACCCCACATCATGTATAATGTTTCTCTCAAACAATGCTCTTCTCACTCAGAGCTTGAGTTCAAACATATGCAAAAGAAATAATGTTCACTACATTGGTAAGGTGGCTGAAATGTCAGTTCACTGGACAAGGAAGAGAACACTGTGATATTGCCTTTTTTGAATGCACCAAAGTATTAAACTTCCCATCTGAAGTAACTTTAAACCTGTTCTAACCATACTGCCAAGAGACTGCTACAATAGAAACACAAAGATAAACAGAGATATCACCTCAAAGCTGAGTTTGGGAGAAAAGGATAACCACTGGATACCGTAGCTTATTAATGTGTAGGTGGAGAGGACAACACAAAATACAAAGAGTCAGGAACTCCTTTGCTGTCTCTAAAACATCCCTGCCAACACTTTGTGTTCCTGAGGACTGCTTTTCTCACCACAAAAGCAGGAAAACTGTGTGTCATTTCTTTCCCCCAAAGAAGAACTCATATAACCAAACTGTGAATGTTTTAACATCTTCCCCTCTCTTGTAAAGATAAAGATGAGGGTTTAAAACACACACACAAACGCCACCTCCTCTGTGCAATCCCCTCACCTGGAAGTTGCCATCCCCACAGCTTGAGGCCATCAAGGCTATCACCTTCAGTAAAGGGCCAAATTAAGATCTATTCAACAAGCTCTGTATTAACTTCAGCTGAACACAGCAACACAGCAGAAATGTCCTGGACTATTTCAGCTGCTTTTAAAGTGAATGCATATTTCTGTCCCAAATTAGAAAAACATGAGAGTAGAGCACCAGGTTGGTTAAAAGGTCTGGGCTCTCATACCTCTGGCATAAATGTCATGCAAAATCAATCAAAGCATGCAACTTGATCATGCTCCAATGTTTCTGTACAAATGAGGAATACAGGACTGCTTCACGTGGGAAGGGATTTGTGAGGGTAACAGCTTTAGAGCACACAAGCACCTCAAATAACACTGCAGTCAGGAACTACACCAAATAAATAAAGGATAAATTGGACAAAACCTGAGACAGGCATCTTCACTTCTTCTGACACTCTCTCCCCAGCCAGTGGACAGATTAACTTCAACACTTGCTGCAGCCTAGTTAACGAAGGCAGGAATTCAGGGCACCAAGGGCAATTGATACTGCATTATATATTTTGCCAATTTAGCCTCAGTGAAGAAATCTATACTCCCCATCTGCACAGGGTTTTGCTAACACAGCACAAGACAAATAGTAACCACCAGCTGTAATAAGTGAAGTGAGGGATGAAGGAATTTGTGGAGTTCAGGATAGTTTCCCAAAGGTCAGAAGCTCACATCACCAAAACAGTACTGGGGGAGATGTGGGACTTCCCTGTGAGAGCAAATACAAGCCCAAATGGAAGAATTCTGTGTGAGAGACTGTGTCGTAATTGGTGTCATGGAAAAAACCCTCTCTTTTCAAGGCAGAAGAAACAGACAAGATGATGGAGGTTATAAAAAGCATCTTGCCCTGTAACTGACCTTGAAACCCTTCTTTTCTCTCAGCCTGATTAAGGGAAAAATACTTAGTTAGACACTCTCTTTGTCCTCCACATGGATAAGCACAAGAAATAGAAAAAAAAAAAAAAAGAAAAAAAAAGGAGGAGGAGAAGAGGAAGAGAAAATCAATACAAGCTGTCTTCAGTTTAACCAGAATGTTACAGTGAATAGGTTTATGAAACCTCCAGTAAAGAGGAGCACAATTGCTCCCACAACAGCAGAAGTTGCTAAATTTTAGTGTAGTGTAACTTTCTAAGGTGTCATATAACAAAAAGAAAATGCAGGTGTTCTTACTGTCCAAGGACAGTACTTGTATTAGAGTGTATAAATTACTAACCTGGAATTAACTCATCTGATCTAATGCAGGGGTTGTGACAGCAATCACTACTCTGTGCTACACAAGAAAATAAAAAACCTGCCTCACACATGGGAAGAATAAATAGAGATAATAGGACGTAGCTCTTCCCATCTCTCTCAGCAAAAAGATTTATGCTCTGAAAGAAAAGTTTACACCCCATCAAGCCTTTTTGGTTAAAGTATATGGATTTAAACTACACAAACCCATAATTGTCTACATTTTCTTGATAAACAGCCTGGTCAGCTTAATGAGCACTGGTGAATTCCTGTCCTTGCTGGTGTCGTGTAGCTGTCAGTCCCACAGGAAAATTCTGAGTTGTATGAAAACAGAATCCTGCTCCTGATTTCTCTCTCTCTTCTCTTTCCTCCTTACATAGATACATATATATTCTCATTGAACCAGCTGCATGATCCTGCCTGACGAAAACCAGACAGACACCAAGGTACAGAAATAGTGGCTATGGAAAATAAGCAGATGGTCTTTCTTTACTATGCAGGTGCTGTTCAGCAATTTTTCCCACCAGTGAAGCTGCTGTATTTTGCACAATGTTTTCCCAATTCACCAGACAATCAGGAACAGAACAACATGAATGCTCTGCTCTGCTGTGATGTGCTGAGACAGCAGGTTATCACTGGTGACTCTGAAGCTTGCTGACATCTGACATGAATTCCTGGCATGCTGACTTTTTAAAAATCGATGGGGACAGACCTCAGAGTAACAGAAATAGCTGTGAAGTTTAACACTGCTGAAACTGTTCAGGCTTGATTGGCTGGTGAACATGGAAGGTCAGAAAGAGGAGCACTGGATCCTCATCAGTAGGAACAGAAGCAGATTATTATAGAAAAAAATCACCCTGAAGTTTCATAGCTTACTGTTCCTGTGAAATAGCCGAGATCAGGAGATGCATAATGTGCAGCAGACCTCTTCTTTATTAATACAACCTTAAGCTAAGGATGAAAAATGTATATTGGCATACAGAAAGGCTCAATGGAGTGTTATAAAGCCATTGCTTGACCTCCATTTTTGATAATTTTAGAGCAGTTCCTAAAAACTTTTTTTAAAGGAAACATTTTAGCCATAGAAAGATTGTTGATGTTAATTAGACATCACTCTTTGGAGTAGAAGTGGGGAGGGAACTGTTAAGCTCCAGGAGAAAAGTACCTATAAATTTAAGTTTTACTTAAAACACGGATGTAGCCTCTTTGCCTTCTTAATAAAGCAAGCATCTCTTCAATCTAGACCAAATTACACCCTCAAAACTGCAAACCACCTGCCTGTAGAACTGATGAAGCACAATTTCTCATTCATCTTGCTCATTTATACATGCTAAGAAGGCTCACTAGAGACAAACACCCGTTGAGTCAATGAAAATATAAAAGAAAGTCAGCAAACCTCTTTGTAAGGCTTTGAGAAAATTTAAAAAAAAATACATTGTAATTTTCCTTTCTGAACACAAATAGGAATGGAAACTGTATGACAGAAATTGCTGACAGAAGAGGGTGAAAACATTTTCAGCACTATTTTTCAAAAGGATCTTGCAGTTATAGGTTAAAAAAAGGCCTCATGCTTTAGAACACAAGTAGTATAGTAATCATATTAATACATTTTATTGAAACTTAGTAAAAGGACATTGTCAAGTGCTTTTATGCAGTTTCTAATGTAGGTGTTTCACCCTCCACTGATTGTATAACAACCTCTCAACAGTTTGAAAATCATGTCTCTCTCTGTTCCCCTCGTTGGTAAACATAGTTCCTGCAGTTATGGACCATGAGCCAGAATGGTAATGGACTTCTAAATTCAGGGGCACTCAAAAAATATATCAGTGGTAACAACTAAAGTCACAAATCATTAGCTTGTGTTCCTTGAACTTTGGCCTCTGTACTCACATGTTTGTGCTGGTGTACTAACATTGTTTATTTCACCTATCTCCTCAGTTAAAGCCATATTTCTTCATCCATTGCATAGTGTGCCATGTCTGCAAGCAAAATTCTGCATTGATTATTGGCATCATGGCATGCAAGATGCCCATTTTGGCAGGCAGAGTGCCACGATCCAACTCTTCCTTGTGTTTGAGCAGCCAAGGAGAGAAAGACCCTCCAAGAGCCATGTGCTTAGAAGCTTTCCAGAAGCCCTTTTATAAAAAGCAGACCCGTTTCCAGCTGTTGGGTGCACATTTTTCTCCCTCATAAGAGAGTGACTTCCCCTCTGTGTGGACTCTCTCCTTTACCTGTGTCACTGCCTCCCAGCTCCTGAAGGGTCCTGCTCTTCACAAGCTGATCTGTAGGGGAACAATTTACTGCCCTTCCCTAAAGTGTGTCGAAAACAAGGCAGCACATGCACCCCATTAGGGGAGAGGGTCTGGAGAGGCCTTTCTGATCTCTCTGTAGAGTGAGGCCTCATATTATGGATGGCTAAGGAGACCAGTGTGCTGATCAGACCTTGAGCAGAAAATCTCTACGCTCCTTGCCATGTAAAACTGCATGGCCACCATGGAATACCTGCACAATGACACTGCCAGCTGCACCCAAAGTGGTTATTCCACTCTCCCAGCAAATTCTCTTCATCCATTCCATGCATTTGCTATTTAAATGCCTGATGATTGGAGAGTCAGTGAGCTGAAATTACTTTATCTAGAAGTATCCCTAGTAGGGAGGTGCCCCATTTATTTACTTGCAGAGAATTTTCTTTTGAACATTATTTTGTTCAATACCATTAAGTCAAAGCATTTAAAAGTGAAACCAACAAAAGCATAAAGAAACAGGATGCTAATGATTTGCCACAGAGCAGAGAGGTCTTTGAGTGATTTCCAAACTTATAGGAAAGCAACTTTCCCCTTTGAAGTATAACAAAGTTTTCAGGTCAGTCCATCCAACTCAGGTTTGCACAAAGTCACTCCTGTTGCAGTTTACCTCTTACTCAGCTGCCTTCTGGACTTACTCCAGTGATTCCCCAGAGCTGTGGGAGGAAAGTGAGTAAAATTTTCTGTAACTAAAACTAAAGATTTTTTTTCTGTGTCCTATAACTAAAGATTTCAAAGGTCTGAAGCTCTTCAGTGGACACACTGTTCATTGCCAACTGACCACTTGATGGTAACCATTTTTCAAGGTATCTGTACACACCTTAGTTCAGGGTTTATTTTTAGACTACCAGATTCTAGAAGGTTCTGGATACAATACGTCAAGAATATGAAACCAATCCCAGACAGCAAAAATGAAAATCAAAGCAAATGTGACTGAGCACAAGAATAATAAAGATTGTATATTGTATGGTGATGGGTCAGAACATACAATACACTGGGCAATATCTTCCTAGATTTTTTTAGAACAATAAACTGTCCCTTTTGAATAGAACATTCAATACATTCCCTGCAAAATCTGTGGGATCTGTGGGATATGTCCTGCATCTCCAATGTGTCTGCAGCGCCTCTTGATTCCTCCTTGGCTGTTTTTTATGGTTAAATCCCTAGTGCCAGACACTTCAACTAATCAGAGCATTACTTCCTAGTGTTCCTATTTCTGGAAATCAGAACAATTCTCTGTCTCTGAAATGCCAAGCTCCTCTCTCAGATGTTATGCCTCCTACTAAAACAAATGGAGATATTTATGGCAGACATCACTGAAATACAGCACACACAGCAAAATCCAGAAAGATTTAAGAACATGATTTAAAACTAAAATCCATTTTGGGAAGACAAAGCCACACAGTATAAGTGTCCTTTTCTTATTTCTGCTTTTTTAAGACAGTGGATGCCATGCATAATACAGATTTTTGTTTCTGTGCTGTTGATAACAAAAATCTCAGGAAACCAAGAAATTCTTTATATTTGAAATTCTGGGAAACTCACCAGATGGATGCCTTAGTGTGTGAGAGAAATATTCTGACTATAAATGTCATCATTTGCGAGTTGCCTCAAATTTAAAGTTTAGAAGCAATTGAATCCCTCTGCTTCCCTCTCCCAATCTATGCTTCTAAAAAATAAACAAGGACTTATCAGTCCCCGTGATTCCAAGGACAGTGGATTATTTCAAGAGTGCTGAATGCCTAGAGGCATAAAGTCTTTTATTGTCAGGTGACTTACAACACATGGGCAACATAATAAACCCAGCAAAGATCTGGACTGAGCAAGAACAGATTCCCTTACACTATAAAGGCAAATATTCACAAAAAATGTGAGAGAGTAAGATTCTCAGCTAGCAACAATGAATTTGAAAGTGAGAGAAGTGTAGGAGCAGTCTTAAGTCCGGAGTCACAGGCATGGCTTGGTTGCTGTGTAACCTTAGGCTGGTGCTTTGGAAGTGTACATGGCAAAGGATGCAATATTCCTTGCCCTGACAAAGGTGCAACACTTAAAATTCTTCTGCTCAGCTCCCAGAAGATTTCTCAAAAATCAGTCAGAGCAACCAGTGGCCAAGTTTCAGAGCAGGCTGGATGCTGATAGCAGCTCCAGAGGTACTGCAAGGAGCACAGGGTCACCAGGGAGAGGGGATGTGCCTCAAGCAGGACATGAGGAACATCCAGGACTGTGCTGGAGGCCTTCCCAGTCCCCAGAGCACTTTGCAATCAGGAGTGAGAAGAGGCAGTTTAAAGATAAATAACCTTCTCTTCCACTGGGCTTTCAGTCCTTACAGCACAGGACAGAGCCAGGCCTGTTCAGCTCACAATTCAGTGTTTAATTCATGTCTCCCTCCAGACAAACAATTACTTTAGCAAGTCATTCTTGCGATTTCTAAATGGATTTAAAGGCACCTCGACCATAAAGTCTGAAAATTAATAATTGAGTTCAGGCAAAATCACTTTTTTAAGTAGTTAAACCTGAGCAAGGAGGTAAAATTAAGTGTGTTTCATGTACTGATTATTTTAAAACTTCATTGGCCTATTATATTGAAATATCCCTCGCTCTCTTTGATTTGGTTACGTAATTCTCATTCCACTGTTACCTAATACAAATAGGCAATGAGTGCATCTTTAGAATCCAGGCCATTTCTCCAGGTATTTTGTAAAGTGAAGAGTGACACAACACCTCAGAGCACAGTAAGACCCTTGATTTTCATTTCAGAAAGTCAAAGTTCTATATTTGGATTTAATAGTAGTTAATTATTACAGATAACAATGTAGCTTTTTAACAGCCATGAATTAATTTACTTTAATAGTCAAAAAAAAAATAAAATCAATTACCCAGAAAATGACTATTGAGGTGGCAGGTTGTCATGGTTTAACCTGACTGAAACCACTTTGAAGCTCAGCATCCATCATGGGTTCAACTACTCACTGTTTTCTAAAGGTTCTCTGTTCTTCAGCTCCCCATCTCTCAAGCAGGATAATACAGTGAGGAGATCTGGGGAGTTCAGCTACTGTGGAAAACATGAGAACAGAAACATCACTGACACTGAGGACAACCTCTGATCTCAGAGACCCAGGGACCTGCTGTCCACGAGCACGGAGCATCATCTTAAGAGAAACCACTCTGAAAGAATGCAGGAAAGCACTGTCCTTTACTGGCCCCTTTGATTTTATCACCTGTCACAGCATCAAGTGCTCCTTTCAAGATTTGTGAGACTTGAAATATTATGGCCACACAACACTAGACTAGGAAAATGACCTTTTACCTTTTTTTTCTTTTCTCCAGGCAAGCAGGATATCAGGAGCAAAAGGTATCACATTTGTGAAATCCTTATCAACGTTAATTCTGAGGACAGAGATACTACAAGGAAAAAGTATTTGTCTCTGCTGATTTGCTATGTTTTTGACACTCCTTCATTCTCTTTGAAGCTGATTTTAGGTATTAAATACACCAAATCTCAGCCTGCTGTCTTTTTAGGACTCTAATTTTGCTATTGACTTGGGAAAAAAAAACTTGGAATTCCCTTCAGTTTCTATTAAGAGTCCGGACTTGAAGGAACAAAGACTAAGAATTAAAGCAATGATAACATTAGGTTTTTCTTTATGCCTTTTCACTTATAAGCACTAGGCTTTACATGAGACTATTCAAGGGTATGTAAGAACAATTTTTTTTTTTTTTAGGTCTGTCTAATGCAATATCTATCTCTACAGAGCTGTAATGTGAATTATGTGAAAAAGTTACTAAACCTGGGGTTGTGCAGTCAGCCTTCTTCAGGATTTATGAAAAAGCAGTGACATTTCTCTGTGGACATTTTTGAAGACTGCTCATTTGCAGAGAATACTTGCTTGTGGATCAGAATTCTGCAGTGCCAAGCACAGAGCAGAAGACAGCCACCATCCCACCCCAAAGACAGCTACCCCTGGGCCTGAGCTGCTTGTCCTGAAACATATTTCAAATAGAGGACTGGCTGTTTGGAACTGTGTGCATGGGAGACAGGAAACACAGATGCAGTAAAACAAACAAACAGAACAAAACAATGCAGTGGAAGAAGCCCAGACACAGATGAAGACTTTGTTGTGAGAATATGAAAGAACTGGACAGGAATTTTGGACAAAGCACTGCCTGGAAAGGTGCTCAGCTGTGGATACAAGACATAAACCTCAGAGCAGTTTTCATCAACAAACAGGTTAGCCAGTCCTGTGCAATAAACACATTAAGTGCCCCCTGGATGGTTTTCAGTGTTTCCACCAAGGAAAAGGAACTCAGAAGACCTCATGTTTTGTCTTAAATTTGAGGACAAGAGGTTTGTTGATGAGACAAAGCACACCTGGACAAAAGTGTACTCAGTCCATCTCCAGAGCAGCATAAAGCAGAACTGCTGTCTTCTAAGAAGCTGTTTTCCATTTAATGTTTATACATATATATATTTACACATATTTATAAATATGGTGAGAACAAAGACTGCCGTCCCAATGGGACTACTGGCAACCCAGAAGTATCAGTATGTTCATGAGGGATGCCACTTCCAAGGAGCTGGTGTCCATAAGCACAATGCTTGTAATTTTATTAACACTTTTGAGGACTTAAAGGGACATCACAAGACCGTATACTCACATTAGAAAGATGCTTCTGTTTCTAACTTAAAATCAAATTTTTCACCTGATAGATCTCCAAGCCTTTTAGAGCACTGAAATTCAGTTCTCTTAATGAGGATCAGTAATTGTAGATTCAAAGACTGCCCAAACCAGTCAGCAGGAGATAATATGTAATATGTAACCACAGGAAAAGCAAACTGGAAAAAGAAAGACCACTGGCTTTCATAAATCATTTTTTGACAGGAAGGTTATTTATCATGGGAAATAAGCTTAATCAATAAATAGAGTGAAACAACCTTAATAAAAAAGGGAATCAAGCTCTGTTCTGTTAGAGCATTATAATTAATGTGGGTAGGGGGAGCGAGAAGAGGCAGAAAGAATTGTTACAGAGAATTGTTATTATCCTGACAAATGGATTCTGGATTGTTTCTAAAAGTTCATTTTCATCTAGCAGCTTTGAATGAGAAAGGATCAAGGATTACATTTTGTTTTCCTAGAAGTAATGAGAAATTTGAGGGAGGTGCCCAGTGAAGGAAGAGTTATTCAAGAGATGAATATATTTTTATTTGGTCTCAAGGGAATGATGTAACCAATTGTGACTACATTAAAAACCAGCTTCCTTAAAAGATGTGGGGAGACCAAGTTTTTCTCAATTTATTTTTATATATAAACCAAGTGTTAGTTTTTCCAAAAGTCATCTTTTTTGTTCTGGGTGGATTAATTTTACAAATATGAGAGGAAAGGAAAAGCACTCTAGAGAAATTGCAGAAGCTTGATGAAAAGAAATGTTTTCATCTACATTAAAACACAGACATTTGTGTATTATAGTTATTGTTTTGTTCAGTCACTTTTCATTTATCTTTCCAACTATTTTTACAGATAGATGATAATTCCATCAGATTTTCAAAACACTTAGCAAATTTTCTGAACAACATTGCACAACTTCCTCTGCAAGAGGAGAAACCTACATGTAAGTAGACTGTTCACAGGCATCCCAAAGGGAATATATATCCCAACTAAAAAGCATTTTTCTCAATCCACTTGGGCACATCATCAACATAAATATAAAGGAATAGTGTTGTTATTGTCTTATTGTTTAATAAGAAAAATTAACACAAAATTTCTATTTGAAGCAAAATGAAAAAGTGAAAGAAATACCAGCCCCTAAAGGAAGTTAAGAAAGAAGCTGCAAATTTCTGTGGAGGACATACAATTATGTTAACTCCAAATATACATTCATAGGGAGAAAGAAAATATATGTAAACGTAAAAATGATGAAAATGGGAATGGAGGAATGCACAACAAATTTGCTGGACTGACTCAGATTCTGTATTTCAGTTAAGATGTCCAAAATTCCTGAAACCTGTAGGTAACTGTCTACCAAAAAAAACCCCAACAAACGCAGCACTCCAAAGCTTTTAATAATTTAATAATCAATATAATGATTGGCATGCCTAGTGTAAACTTTTGAATTTCAGGAGAGTGGCTCTTTTTGCCTCTAAAGCAGACATTTTGTTCCTGTTCCCAAAGCCTTTCCCAGCTCTACTCAGTATTCCACTGACTATTCACACACAATCTACAGACAAGCCACAGGTCAGGAAAAGCAGAGCAGCAAAATAATTCTTATCCAGGAGATCATTTGAAAGCCTCTTAAAGTGTTCCCAGACAATTTGTGAAGGGAGAGAAAAAGATTATGAGGTATCCTACCTGTTACAAATTATTCAGCAGCTCAGAAAGTCACTCATTTTTAGAAGACAGTTGTTGAAAACAACAGAATTTTTTATAATTTGTTGTGAAATTCTTAACTTTTTATTTTATCTCAGGATCAAAAAAAAAAAAAATTGAGGTAACTTTTTACACAAGCCCCACTCTATACTAATTTCAGCTTTTATTCTGCTTGATCCTAGCAGGATTAAACTGGCAATGTTCCTGAGAACATTGAACCAGCTGGATCAGGACCCCTGTTCTTCAGGAACTCGTTACTTTTCCCACTTTATGTCAATAAGGCATCTCAAAACTGGGGTCAAAACTTAGACATAAAGTGGCAGGAAGGAAGTATAAATAGTAGGTTTTCAAAGTGTTGTACCCTACACTGAATTCTTCTTCAGGTTCCACTGGGAAGAGTTTCAATAACCCAAAGTATGAAACCAAGCCTGCTCTTGCTTCTCCATCCAGCCACAGCTTCTCACCTGAAAATAAATGCTCAGCATCCTTCCTTCATATTCTGTCCTAGTGCACAGCATCAGTGATGTAAAGCTGGCCCACTGTAAGTGTAATTTCTGGTAGAATGGAGAAGGGAGCACGTCCCTCCAGTGTTACTGGCAGCCAGCAGCAGCCCCTGCTGGTGCCCTCATCCATTCCCTCTGGAGAATGCACCACTGCAGCTGTGCTCACTGCAGCACTGCAAGTGTGCCTCCTGCTCTCGTTACAGCACCACTCTGTCTCTCCCAGAAATGCATGGACTGCTCTCCTTGCTGTAAATGTGCACCACACAGGAGTGGAGCCCAGTTCTATATTGGTGTGTGCTTTTTTGCAGAAGTCATTAGAGCTGCAGAAGAGGAATCCTTTTTCTGCTGGGAAAGACATGGTAATAGTGACTGACCATTTTTTTTCCTGGCTTACTTGCAATAAAACATTTATTCATAATGCATGTTTAGTGCTGCAGGTGGCATTGTTACTGTTCAAAGAACCCTACTCAGCACATAATGTGGTCGGCACTTCATCTTCCTGAAAAGGAATCTTGAAAACTTCTTGAATTATATATCTCCTCCTGCTTTTCAGTAGATCCATAATTTTCTTCAGAAGATGGATTGCGGATAGCAGCACTGATGAGAATTAAACTAGCAAGGTTCATGTTAAGAACATAGTCAGTAAATCAAAAACTGAAAGTCATGTCAGAGATTCAAAATTGTAGACTGACAATATCCTGCGATGCTGCTTATGATGAAGTCTGGTAATGAAGTCATGAGGTTAAACACCAGCCTTTCATAGATACCCACCTGTTCAAGCACCAGAAACCTGCACTCCCCTCCTTGAAACTGTGAAATCACACTTGCTGCTTATATGGAGGAGAAGGATGCCTCAGTCAAATAATTCTAAAATGAAGAGCCTGTATGCAGCAAAAGCCATAGAGCTGCTCCCTCCAAAGGCCAATAACCACAAAGAGCTTTAGGAGGTTAGCACTGAGAATATTGTCCAGCATCACAAACCTACGTGTTCAACCAATGGAAAAAAAAACTCTTTATTTTTAGAAATTTTATTTTTTTTTAAATCCCCTAGAAACTGTCACCCCAAAGCTGTCATATTCACCTTTAAGAGTAATCATATTGATCCTGAAAATTTAATTGAAGTTTAACTGAAATCATTCATTAGTGATACTTCATTGGATAAACATGTTCCTAACCCTTTCTGTTCTGCTGGTGAATAACTCTGCCAAAATACATTTCATACCAATCCCTCCAGCTATGGATGTGAAGCAGATATTCTGCTCCAGTGCTTGTTTCCTTATCATATCTGTAGGACAGTGAAGACCTCCAAGAAAGATAGAAAAGAGGATTCATGTCCCATATATTTTATATTTCTGACCTGAATTACATGCCTACTCCCTTCTTTGTGTCATAAACTGTTCTACTTCTCTGTTCACAAATAATTTGCTGAGGAGAATCACACATGGGGTAAATACTTGTTTCAATAATCAGGGATTTGGCTGTTAATGGGAGCCTTGCAGCTCTGTCTGTGTGCATGCACAGACTCTTCACCTCTGTGCAGGGCTTTAGGCTTTCAGGAGTGTCAGGCTCAGGAAATTGATGGGCTGTATTCCCATCTCAGTGCACCCAGATCTCTCTCTGTGGGATTGATGTGCAGAAACCAACATGTGGCAGGATAAGACACTATCATTTGTTTATGGAGGTAACCATGTTAGCTCATGAAATGCTCAGCATTAGAAAGCTCACTTCTACATACAGCAATTTTAAAACTTTTTTTAAAATGAGGTGTTTGCATTTTCACATGAATTTAGTCCTCCTTGTGGAAACAGCTCTAAACATCCCATTTCTTGTTTACCTACAGAAGTGACACAGGACAAATGGAAGCACCGTGACTGTCCTCCACAGAGTTCACCAAAACCCCTCAGCCTTGGCCAGGGTAAGAGGATAATTCAAACTTTGTGGCAATAAAATCATCACAGGCTCACTGAAGTTTCCCAGTGCAATGGTGAATTCTGGGGCATATCAAATAGGGGCTAAATCAAATCCAGCAATTTTCCACTGCTCTGATACATGCTTCCAAAAGAGGAAGAATTTAACAAACCAGAGCTTCAGTTGATATAAATCAGCACAATTCCGCTGAAGCTAATGCAGCTGCATTGATTCACAGCCACTGAAGTCTTGGACTCTGGTCTCAGAAATATGATAGAAAGTTCCATTTGCTAATGTAAATGTATATTGATGGTTTATCACGTAAATTTGTTCAGGAAAATGCATGAATCAGTGCTGCTTTTTTAGTAATAAATCGCTATAACAGGTAGGAATAAGTTTTGAGCTTTTAAAGAACCCGATATATGTACTTCAGTCACGCAGTAATTCTGCAAGTACGCTCTTGCTTTGTAAAACACCTTTTGCCTTAGTGCCCCTCTCTTGATGCAAGCCCAGAAATTGCACCAGCACTCCTATGACCGTAGACAACAAATTTAAAATACCCTTAATTGGAAGCTGAAAAAACTAAGTGTGCTGCACAATGCCTGAGACACAAGACTTATGGTTGTTTACTGTAACACTAAGACAGTCCCATTAACAAGAATGATGGGAAACTGCATCCTGGCATTATTCTTAGCAAAAGACTTGACAAATATGTTTTGTAAATGAAGGAACTACAACAGAGAAAACATATAATACACTTTTCCCCCCTTTTTCCCAGCGAAATGGTTGCATGTTTAATGCTTTATACATTATTCAAGGCTCCATTTTCCAGGGTTCATCAATACCCTAGTCTGCAGCAGCTAGAAGCTTGTAACAACTGACAAATGTAGACAAACATGCTGCTTAACCCAAGAACAGTGGGTCAGAGAACAAACAGGAAAATTTATTGTCTTTGCTATATTACTGCTGGAATGGAGAAGTAAATGAATACCATACGTTATAGCTTATCACTTACAGTATGAGTGTATCATGAACAGCCCAGCATGTCCTACTTAAATAATACTGATGGATAACATGCAGGCAGCTTTTGTTCACTGCTGAGGTTTTGTCTTGTCTACATGTTGTTTGTACTTATTTAGGGCCAGAGGAAGAGACAAAAGAATAGCAAGAGCCATGCTAGAGCCATACAATCCCCTTCCTCCACGTAGCCATAATGAATCCAGGCTGTGCCTACCATGGAAGCTATTGCAGAGAAATATAGAAGTCTTCTTGGGGTAAAAAGCAGATTCCACAATATATCCTTAGACCAGACATTATATTGTTTCCCAGCTGCACTTGTAAGCATCTCTGCAGAGGACAAAGGAGAAAAAGGAGGGGAAAAAAGGTGGTGGCGGGGGGGAATATCAACCTGAGTTTTATTGCCTCTGCCTGCTGGAGAACTGTAGGGAGATTAGCAATAATTTTTATATTCAGCACTGTACCTCTGAAGGTGACTCAAGAACTTGTGTGAACTAGAATTCTAGTAGAGTATAAGCAAACCCTCAAACCTGTGCTGCTGTTTCTCTCCCACCCTCAGCCTGTTGTCTGGCCAGACCATTCCAGCTGTGCAAGGCAGGCCTGGTGCACCTCTGGATTTCTGCAATAACATCTGCAGCATGATTTCTCAGGTGCCTGGTGTGAGGGGATCACTGCCTGAGGATCTCGTCCCACACTGCCATCACACTATTTCAGACTTTATGTCAGTGCTGTGTGAATGGCAAACGGGGAGGAAAAGGCACAGAACACTTGAAAAATGGAATTCAGAGCCTTTTGATATTCATCCTGCTATTGTGCTGCAGAAACTGCAGGGCAATGTAGAATCAAGCCCCACATGAAGGAAATAATTTAACAACGTCAGGGATCCTTTTAAATTATGATTAAGCTTTTGGCTATTCAATGGAAAAAATAGATATCAAGCACATCCCCACTCCTCCCCTCCCCCCAAAAAAAAACACCCCAGTAATTTTTCCTAAATAATTGAAGGTAGTTGTGACTGAAGGGTTAGATTTATATTTTTTGGTAATTTAAGTCACTTATATTAACTACAGGAATTAATTTGGTCTGACACCTTTGCAAGCAGGTTTTTACCAATAGAAAAAAGATATTCCCAGCCCAACATGAATTAAAGAGTGCTTGTCTACTCACAAAACGGTATCATTTTAATTAAGATTTTGCAGTCGCCACTTATTAATTTAAACCTGACCTATATCTCAGTAAGGGAATTTAAACTAACAAGTCAGGTTCCAATAGATTGGAGCTCCTTACACAAATCACAGGGATTTTAATGAAGCAGCTCGATATTCCATCTGTATTTACTCTGGCATGATTTTGTGATGCACGACAAGCCTCCCATGAAAAGGATTTTAAAAAGGAACCCTGCTTCAAAAAGGAAACAAGATGGGATGAGTTCCAAATGGGACTCAGGTCTCCAGTTCTCAATGGTCCAACTCTCATATTGGTCAAGATGAGCCTACTCAGCAAAATATCACATGGTGGTGATTTCTGTGTGTGAGTAAATCCGTTCTTTAATAACTACTGCTCATTTTAATTGGTTGATTTACTCTTGGTATAAATGAAGAATGCAGATATTTACTCAAATACAGGAAAAAAACCAAACCAAACCAAAACAAAGAACCTCCACCAAAACCAAAATAATCCAGTCCTTGGAGCTTGTTTACTTGGTAAAGAGATTTTTCTTTCCTACTACCGCTTCCCAACATTGATTTTCATCCCAGTATCCCAGGAATCTGTGGTTCCTTAACACTGCCATTTGCTTATGCAGACCATGGTAAAATTCAGGAGCTGTTCTGGGATGTACTCAACCTGGCTGAACATGGTTTTCCTTTTCAATATAAAAACTGAATCAGCAGGGCTGGTCAACAGGGCTCTGTGGAATGACAGGAGGAAACTGAGGCTATTTGACAACCAGATAACTGGTATTCATGCTAAAAATCTTGATTTACTCTGCTGTAAACTGAGAATAGGAACCACCAAAACTGTTTCCTAATCTTGGGCTGATGATCCAATAACCGCTGAAGGAAAATCTCCAGAAGAGATTCTTAATCCAAAACCTGTTTCCCAAATTTTGGCAGATTTGTTTGGGCATCTTAAATATACTTCTATGTGAGATTTGTAGACCTGGTGCCTAACGTGGCATTTCTTTGGCTCCACTGCAGCTCTCTTGGTACAGTATCTGTGATTAGGCTGACTGTGACAAAACTCTAACACCAGCTTTGCATTCCAGGAAGTCACCAGACAGCAATCCTGGGATATGACTGCTAATCAAGAGGCTGGTGACATCAGTAGCAGAGCAGATGGTGATGTTCCACAGGTCCTGCTGCAGGGGCTCTCAGTTTTCAAGGCAGTTCCTGTAAATTTAGAAACTTTGATTTGCAGTCTTTGCCATCCTCTAGGACTTGGGAAGACAACACAGACAACTAAACACAAACAAGGCCCTTCAAGCACAAAGGGCATGGAATAATCCCTGCAAAATAACCAAGTGATAAACCCCACACCATGCCCCAACCCGTGACCATTGCCCCTGGCTGTGGCCACTGGTAATACTGAGTTTGGCTCTGCTGTGTTTGTTTGCCTCTAGTTAAAGGTTATCAGATTTATCCCATCTTTGCTGTACTAAGCCCACTCGTGTCCCTCATCCTGCATACACAGCTGGTGCACCCCAGGCCCCCAAGCACCTGGATAACCCTCCTCAGGACCCTGTCCCATCTCTCAGCATCCCCCTAGCCCTGTGGGAATCAAATCAAGCTCTGGGAAGGGAGACCAGCACCACCAAGAGGGTTGGGACAACTTTCCTGAGCCTGTTTGCCACGCTCCAGATGTGTCAAATACGTGTTTTGAAGCCAAATATGACTCTCCAGCTGGCAGTGTCAGACCTTGCAGGTTTGCATGGATACATTATCTTCAGGTGCTAAACACTGCTCATGTTTCCCCCATGATGTGCAGCCACTCTCAGTGCTCCTCATCTCTTTGCAAGTTCCATCTAACTCAGCACTAAGAGCACCAAAATAGCAGCTTGAAAATAAACCAGCATCAATTTGGTTCAAAGAGCTGGCAAGCTTGACAGTGACCCAGGTGAATTCCCTTCTGCCCCTTCTGACATTCTGATACTACCTCTGTCTTCTGCAATTCACTTGCCTCCTACTTGGAAGCATTTACTGAGAAATAACCTTGATCTTGACTTCTCACCATTCCTCAGGCAAATTATTATGTTTTCTTACTGTTCCTGCACCCCACGGTATTTAACAATTTTGATTTTTTGCCTGGGTTCATTCAAGGCTTCAAAGTGCAAAACAAAAATAACCCCAGAAATGTGCAAGTAATGTAATAATTTTTCAAAGATGTCTTATGTGGAACGTAGCTGTAGCAGGGTAGAGGAGGGAAAATTGGGAATGACATAAAACAGACAATGCTAAATGTAAAATAATAGTAAGGGTACAGCTTTGCTTTGTACAATAATTCCTGATCACTGAAAAACATGATTGATATACAGGGTTAAATACATTTTCAATTTAGAGGTTCTGAGGCTCAGAAATATCTGCAACATATAACCTTGGATAGAGAAAGAACCAGGAGACTGAGAGCACAGGGAGGTTCTGCTTTCTTGCTGAAATTCCTTTTTAAAGGGAATTTCCTGCTCAGGATTGGGAGTCTCTTCTACATGGTGTTTGTGCCAGACAAGAGCCATTCTTTTGTTCATTAGCTATCCAAAAGAGAGACAGAAAACTTTTGACTGTATCACACACAACTGGACAGCAGGAAATCTCCAACCATTTTTGTGAAAAGGATGGCTTCCTGAAAAAGTGGGTGGGGGAAATGACAGGTGGATGATGGACACCAAAACCCCACACAATATCTGCTTACCAGCCAGGAGGGAAGTAATAGCCAATCTCCTGCAGAACTGCAATGTTTCCTCTGATCTCATTTATCAAAGACAAGGGATATAAGGGGGGCAAAGTCCTTAAAATGAAACTGCTTGCTGGCTGAAAACCACAGCCGGATTCAGATAGTCACTGCTATGGAGACATTTAATAAAACACCTATTTCGCATTAATTGCTGTTTTACAGTTAAGTTATTTAATTATTTTGGTTCTTACTAATTTATTTGCTGTGATGTATATCTGGGCAGTTTCAGAATTGGGAAAAAAAAACAGAAGTATAACCTGAAGTTGCCTGAAGTTATGATTCACTATGTTTTTTGCCTCACTTTTTTATTGCACATAAGTGCAGCCTTACTGTTGCTCATAAACAGATGTGACTCTGTCCCTCCTATCACACCTAACTATGCCAGGGAAAATAACAGAACCTCTGTAACAGCAGCTGCAGTGACACACCATTTTTTCAGTCTACCTAGTCCTGAGTCAGTTCAAGGGCTGCCATGAACAAAGTTAAAAACACTGAATTTTGCACCACAGGGTACTCTAGCCAGGTAACAATTTGAATCCATGTTTATTTACCCCTCCAGTTATGTATTAACAGAAGTGGTGTCGTTTCAAAAAGCAACACTGTCTTCTCCTGCTTGTTCTTACAGGATCCAAAAGCCCACCAGATGTTTTGCCTCTGTTACCTCTGGCTCTCCAATACTTCTGACAACTCTTCAATGCTCTCAGTCCCTCAAAACCACTCCTGTGGACCTGCAGCTTGTGACTTCCTTTACCTCTTAACTAATTCTGAAACCTTAACAGTCACACCAAGTACCCGAGGCTGGGGTCCTGCTAAGACACCCCCACCAAGCTGCAACAGGCTCATATGTCCTGAAGAAAGCACTGAAACATTGCCATGCTGCTCTCCCTCACCCCCAAGAAGATCACAGGTGATTACCGAATGCAAGCCTTTGACCAATATTCACTTAAAAAAAAAATAGCATAAGTCACTAATTAATTTTTCAGTAGAAGGAGTTCTCCTGTGCCTTCAAATCAAATGAAATTTTTAAAAACAGACAACTCTAGTCTAATTTTACTGTTTATCTGCCCTCATGACCTCTGCAGGCAGTGGCCACTGGAGGTGCATTATGAGCACATCGTGGTTGCCTGGTCTCTCCTTGATGAACTTTAGGCTGCTGCTGTCAGATCTTGCCCAGAGCTCAGAGGAAAGTCAACAGGAGATCTGGTTTAGATATGTGAGCATCAATAATCAGAGGTCTGAGGGCTGAAAAACACTCATTACCCTTTTGGTCATGAGACTGCCAGTTTGATATCTGAAACTAATTTTTCTGGGACCTTCTGACACCTTTGCCAGGGCTCCAGATGACATTATGCACTGATGAAAATAAACTTACCTTCTGCTAAGGATGCTAGAGACAGTACAGGGCCTTTGGCTGTACAGTGTTGTTTTGCACTGAACCTACCTGGCCCTGAAGCAACAGCCATCCTTCATTTCCAAATATTCTGCTGCCTGTGCACACACACACATGAGCCCAGGGAGGCTGGAAAACTCCAGGGGTCAGATCCAGATTTCGGTAACAACACGGTAAATGAGGAAGGAACTCCATGGAATTATTGCCCTGCCTGTTTGGGATTACTCCAAGTAACTCTGGAATAATTCAGTTCAAAAATGGTTTATTAAATACCAAAAGGTCCCACAAAAAAGGAAAGATTATATGAGATGACTTGGAAGATGTGCAGAGCTAGCTATGGTCTTAGCACTGTGTACACATGGCGCACAGAAGTGTTTACCTTCGTTAGCAAGAATCCTATCCCCTGCTTTGATTAATTTTGTTATTCTCTAAATGAAACATTCATTTTCCAAATTAATCTTCTGCAAAGACAAGGAGCAGAACAGAAGCATTATTGGTCTGAGAGCTCCATTGAAGGATATACGAAGGAACAAACTGATGAATATTATATTAGGAAAAAAAGAAAAAAGAAAATAAAATTAAATCAGAAAAAAAAAGTCCAAAAGTCCACCCCCAAAATCAGAGGATAAACTCTTCAAATCACAAGCTAAAAGTTTACTCTTGCTTTTGACAGCTGCTATTTTTATTATTAAAGGTTTTGTTGAGAGTCTACATTTTGATGTTAACATATGAAAATACGTTGACTGGCACAGAAAAACAAACTCATAAATTTCAACTTTAAGTATCTGTTTTTAATGTATTATTGTACTTTATTGGCAATATTCCACCAGCAAATGCCTTTTTATTATTGTATCCCCTCTTTGCAATAAAGAGGAATGCTGTTCACTGGCTTCCATTTTGGGAAATATGAAATCATTGTTTCTTGCTAGCTGTGGGCAAGAAGTAGTTTTCAAACCATGCTAAAGTTGCAAAAGTGTGCTCACAAGAAGTATATAGCAAGAAATATGTTAGTACCTTTCATAAATTTTCAATACAGGGATATAGCAAGATCATTTCCAAGCATAAACAGACCCAGCAAACAAAATATATTATCTTAAATCAGGTATCATTTCCTGGTACGACAAAAGATGGGTTGTTTAACAGCATAAAACAAGCAGACTCCAGCTTAGTACAGTATGATAGCTGAAAAAGTTTTAATATTTTACATAAGTAGCCAACGATCTCCGGCTAAATCTTTTATCCCTAACTGAAACAAAAGGCACATTGGCTTCTGAGAAATCTTTGCCTGTCTGCGGGGGAGGTTGTTGAATTAATTCAAAACTTTTTCAGTAGCTGGCAGAAAACGTGGAAGGAGGAATGGATGCATTTTTCCTAAACTGCATAAGTAGGACACAGTTGTGAAGCCTAGAGACCTCGTGGGAGAAAGGAAGCAGGAAGGGCCAGCGTGGCCTCAGAAACTCGTGTCACCCACACAGGTGGCAGCAGAGCTTGGGGCACACAGCAGGAGCTCACCCAGCAGCCAGGTGCAGCACCCTCTGCCCTTCCTTTCCTTTCTGTCCTTCCTCCAGTTAATAATGCACAGCCCCACCTTGCATTGCACCAAGGGAGCCAAGAAATGAAAAAGCTCTGTCATGCTGGGCAATAACATGGTTAACACAGGTGAGCAAACTCACTGCCCCTGGACAAAACCTAGCGTCACTCTGGGGTTTGTAGGCAGTCCCCTGCACCAGCAGGTCACACCTGCCCCGTGTCCTGCTGCCTGGCCAGAGAGTCTGGTCAGCCACAACCTGCAGAAGCCCACCTTTGAGCAAAGGAAAGACCAAGGACTGAGTTCTGATGCCAAGTCAGCCTTTAAGCAAAGCAATAATCCAGGGCCCCTGGTAAACAAGGTTTTACCTGGTGAGGTGCAGTCCTGCTGTCAGTCTGCATGCACGTCCTCAAACTCAGACATTTTCCTTGGCAGCTGAAAAATACAACATGAGCCTGCAATCAGTGAGTTAGCAGTCCTACTGCTACAGATACTCAGTAAACAGGTGGTTGAAACCCAGAAATTTCAGATATTTTTGCCCTCTTCCAGCTGGTACTAAGGTCTATAATGGAATTGTGTTAATATTTCATATGCAGGTCCAAGTTAAAACCTAGAATCCTTTATAGGTAATATTTGCATCATTGTTAAGGTAGTCCCTTTAATTTTTCATATGCAGTCGTTGGTATGAATAATTTAATTGCATCCAAAGATCCACTATAAAACCCAATGATTTACTGACATATTGAAAATTGATTGTAGAAGATGGCACTGTCCTACTCTAAGCAGCAATTGATGGTTTCAGTCTGTTCCCAGTGGATTTGGGTCAATTGTGCCATAAAGATCTTTGACACCACCTGGTTAGCCTTGAGATTTGCTAACAACAGGCACCTATGAGGGAATTTGCTTTTTCTGGTGTTATACTTGCTCTGTGGTCAGATAAAAACCTACCTTTTGGGGGCTTGTGAATCAATGAAAGTTAAACAGATCCCTAAATTCAGACACAAATTAAGAGATGTGGCTGTAGGGATGAACTGGTTCCCATTAGCACTATTTATTCCTGCAGCAGTCATTCTTTGGGGTTTTTGAGTATAAGATTTTGCCTGCTGCTCAGGTCCTGATCCAAGGTCTGGGAAAGTAATTGGAGGCATCCAGTTTACATGAGCTGATATAGGTATTGCCCATATAAAACACATGCCGTATTACTTTTTTGACACCTGCTTCGAAAACAGTTTCTCTTAAGTCTCCAGTGACACCATAATCAAGAATAATAGAATAAGACAGTTGTATCCAAAACAGGAATGAACTTTATATTCAGATTTTTTACAGGCAGGTGTGTGTTCTAACAGACATATAACATATAATTCAGTAATAAATTTGTGTGCATACATATGTGTGTGCACACATAAATTCTTAGCAAATACAATCTTACTGCAGAAGAGCTCCTTGTTTCCCAAGAATCTGGAACCAACAAGGAGTTAAGGTCTAAAAATACAGTCTTTTAAAAAACTGGGAGCAGTAGGCAAATTCTGAGCCAGTCTTAATGTATATGTCTTGATTTCAGCCATTTCAAATCCTAATAGTGTAATTCTAAGCAAATACAGACACAACATTCAATTTTGCAATATATATTTTTGGCACACTTGTAAAGTTTCAATTTTATCTACAATCTCAATAACAAATATCTTTATAATGCCAGCTGAAATCAAGAGAGAGCATTGGGGAGCTCCCACGCTGGTCATTTATTACTTACTTTACACAAGCACCTTATCTGGGACTCCCATGGTCTGGGATTTCTAACGAGTAACGTGACAGCACCTACAGGAGATGCAATATTTGACAATTTGGCAAAATGGTAATTTCAATGTTGTCTCAGGTAGTAGTTGAAGAGTAAAAAATCTCTGCTTATAGCAGCCACTGGCAGGCATTGAGAATGAAATGGAATCACAGATATAAGCATCAAGGGCTAAGGAGAAGGATATTTGTTTAGGCACTGGGTTAGTGTGGTAAGCGCTCCACTCCTTTTGCCCTTGCCAATTAGCACGTCCTGTCCCAGGTTGTGATCCTGAAAAAAACCCTGCAATTCCATTCTGGGATCCTCCTTCTCTCCCTAGTCCAACATCTCAGTATACAATAGGAAACAATGAATACATCCACACAACATTTTTATGCAGCTCCTTTTCTTACTGACTGATTTTGCTTACTTTCTGAGGAGCACACCCCCAGTCTGCCTTAGCAATGTGTTATTCATTAGCAAGAAGTAAAAAAGCCCTTGTTGTTATTCTTCTATTTGCATTCAATGTGAACATCAATATCACTGCTCAGAGCCATCATTAATTTTTTTTTTAACTCTAGCCTGTAATAAAAATCTAATTACAGTAGTACCATGCAAACACGTAAAAAGAGCTCTCACATAGTCCTTACTCCCTAAAACCTCACAGTCCAAACATGAGACTGTAATGAAGCATAAATAACCAAGTCTTGATCAGAAGCAGCTCTGAATTGTAGCTTCAGTGGGAATAGATAATAATGAACACATGGTAAGTACCTCAAGAAAATTTACATCTCCACCAAACATTAGCATAAGAAGCACAGCTGAAAAGACATGGCTAAACTCACAACTCCTTGAGTTTGTCTGTAAATCTGGAATTTAAAAATCAGATTTGCCCTGACTTCTGAGGCATCTCCTTTCTTTTTAAATGGAAGGTCCCATCAGTTAACTCTGTATCTGAGAGACATGAAATTCCTGCTCCCCACTTGCTCTCAGTTGCACCCATTACTCCCACCACCTCAAAAGTTTTCTGAATCCAGATTCAATCCTGATGCCTTCAGACCAATCATGTTATTCCCTGCTATTCATTTTCCCAGTATTTCCAACACTCCAAGAGTCCCCACGTGACCTCTGGGGAAAAAAGCATCTGCTTGCTTGCTTGAGACCCATTTGGAAACATGGTTCTGCTTAACAGCAAGAAGTGATCCACTTGTTACAGGTTGGAACTGTGGATAGGCTTAGCTTGCCTAGTGGTCTTCTCTTCCTGGCATTAATGAGAGAATCCTCCAGGCAAACCTGTTCTCCTCACAAACAAAGTAAAAATACCCTGTCCTTCTAGAATGTGTTATTTTTTGTCTGTGAGGGTTGAATGCACAATGACCTGCCTATCTGGAAAAAAGGCTCAGACAAGTTTGCTCAAGTCTGTTCACTCAAGGTGCTTCACCTTGAGCTAACATTGTCCACAGGAATTAAGATTACAGATTTTTTTCTTCCTTTCTATGTCCTCGTAACAAAGGAGGAAGACAAGGTCACATTAAAGAATAAATAAGTGAAAAAACACACAAAAAAAACCACACAAAAAAAGCCACACAAAAATCCCACCCGGATTAGATTTGCAAAAAGCCAAATTTTCAGGAGGACAGTTTCTGAAAAGACAAGCAGTTGATCCTTTAGAAACTTTTAGTTTAAAATTACTTCAACAGTAATGATTGAGGTGGAGGCAAAAACCTAAATCCTGAACAAAATACAGACTGCCTCGTTTCTCGTCCAGCGCATTCCACTGACAGATAAAGGAACAATTTTGATGAAACTTTTTGCATGGTCAGACTCTGTGTTTGTCTGTTCTCTCCAACATTTTGGTTTTTCGCAGACAGATGAATGGGATGACTTTACTTGATTCATTGGCACTGTAAAGCACTGACTTCTTTAACAGCAATCATAAATGGTTTTGAGATATGAAACAAGTGTTGCAGCATGGTCCATTGAGCAGAATGGAGAGCAGTGCCTTCCCCAGTGTCACTGCACATGATATATTTAATGATTGCTGCCGTATGTTTGGATCAAAAGTGCTTTTAGTCATCTATGATGTGGGATTCCATCTTGTTCATACTTTTTGAAAAAGCTACAAAGGCAGTCGTAATATGATTTTCTGTATTCAAAACCCTGAAATGCTCTTTTATACATCAAGTCTTCTTAGATCCTTTAATTTTCCTTTTAATATATCTGTACAAATATATGATAATAATAAAGTGCAATGCTTAAGCATTAAAAAAATGTTAATTATTGGCTGGAAAAGAACATTGAGTCTGCAACAATTTAAGTTTACTATGGCTATAAATGCATTACACGACCATTCTGCTTGCAGCTGTTCATGAAAGCCACAATATTCTACTGTCGTTATCAATATCTTGAAACATTTTTCAACAAGCAGCATTTAGAACTGATAAAGAAAAATGGACTTTTGTTTACCAGAACATTTCAAAATTTTGGTTTCATTTGTTCAGAGCTGAAAGCCAGTGTTTTTTAAATTCCTAGAAAAATAGTTTTAATAAAATTTTACTTGTTTGGAGGGTTGCATTTGGCTACGTGGTAACATTTTTAAAGAACATAATCCATTCTGAAAATGTTAAGTACTTCAATACTGTATCAAGCAGATATTTATCTAAATTAATAAATTGATTTGTGGAGGTGTTACAATATCATGATGTTTTCCTTGAGCAAATTGTTAGACTTTTTTTTTCCTTTAATATCTTTATTGGGCTGATGTAGCTGAACAAACCCCAAAGTTTAAAATAGCAGTGAGATTTTGACTGTAGTCTATGCCCACTAAGGAATATTAGGACAATTTCTCATCTGCAGGAAATAGTATCTTGCCCAATATTCTGAGGGTTTCTTTGAAGAAATTCAGTAAGTAATTGATAGGATGAGAGGACAAGAGAAAACAACTTCAGTTGCATCAGGGAAGGTCTAGATTGGATATTCAGAAAAAATTCTTTACCAGAAGGGCCATCCAGCAGTGGCACGGCTGCCCAGGGACGTGGTGGAGTCCCCATTCCTAGAGAGATGTAAAAGTGTAGAAGTGGCATTTGGGAACATGGTTTAGTGCTGGATTCATGGTTGGACTCGATGGTCTTAGAGGGCTTTTTCCACTTAAATGATTCTATGACTTAATAGAATAATTGAAAACTGACCAGCATGCAACAGTGTGAGGTAAAGATGTCTCACAGTGACCAAGAACTGACCAGGGGCTCTCCCTGTGCTGTCCATCTCCTGCCTCCCTGTCCCTGAACCTTACTGAGTTCTGTCTGCTCTTGCTCCTGCACACCTGAGGCACAACCACAGAAATTATTCCAGCATCTCCCTCCTCTGTTTCCATGCTCCTGGACTGTGCCTTGCAGGGAGAAGTTCAGGGCTGCCAGAATCAACGACCAAACCATTTGGGCTCCAAAGCATAAAAACAACCAGCCTCACCACCGGGTGACAGAAGGTGCCTCTCTGAACCCCTGGGGAGATGTTAAAAGTACATTGACTTTTAAATTGCTCACAGAAATAGGAAACAACTTTAACAGAGCCACTTTACACCCTGGACTGCGTGGGTTCCAAATCAAGCACCTTTCTCAGGGTTCTGTGTTCAATACAGGGTATAATCCACAGTCTTACTCTTTTGAAACAGATAATGATCCAGTTGAAGTCCCCTCCTCTGAGCAGCCATTTTCAGACTATTTCATGACTTTTAGAAAAAACTTCCTCATTCCAAGTGAAGCAGATCACTTATTCCTGAATGATGGTTTCTGTTCCCAGATTATGTACTGTACCCTTAATTGTGCAGTTTGATAAAGGTAGTTGATATCCTCAGGATTTCTCTAACCTTTATTTTAGCACACTCCAGGACAGTAACACTCTAATCAATTATAGCATGCTGATGGCACATGGGGAGCCCTAAATCTCCTATTGACAGCTCATCAGGGAAGTCAGCACTTTTTTGTAATTTTCCATTTAAACAATTCCTTGGTACAAAGCCATCTCAAAGACTCTACACTGTTTGTTCACTGTCCCATGATCCTGACATGGAGGATACAGAATTTAATATAATTTTATGCCTTATTTATGTATCTTCAGCTTGCTTGGTTCAGATTTTTTTAGGTGTTTTGACTTCACAGAGATACACAGGTTCATTTTTAGGCAAGAAAAACACTTGAAAAAAAGATAAAGGGGAATAGTACTCATTTTTTATTCTGCTCTTCAGTTTTGTGCTGTATTCTCCATGTTCAGGGAACTGATGGGAAACACAATTTACTCCTTTAAAAGAACTTCATTTCACGGGATGCAACCTATAGCAGCAATTCATACACAGATATACTGCATGAATTCAGCCAACAGTCCATTTCAGTGATCAAATTAATTATATTTAAGCTTTCCAAATCATTAGATAGTACCTGTGGAACCGGTTACATGACTTCCTCTTGATCAATGCTAAGTTATAGCAAATGTCAAATGAATTAGTTAAAGAAAAAAAAAATTCAGCAAAATTTAAATTATCAAAACCGCAAGCAAGGCACATTAACAAAAGAAAAATAGCTGTGAAAGTTCATTCCATATGCTGAACAGCATTGTGCAGAACACAGATTTTCCCCTATGAGGAAACCCCATCTCTGTGTATCAGATATACTTGGAAATAACAAATGCTGTTGTATTGGATATTTATTACAAAGTACTGTATAGAGAAAGAAAAGAAAGGTGAAGCCTTTTATTAGCTAAGATTCACTTTCCATGCAACTGTAGAGCTGTGACATTTGCAACAAAGCATAAGAACACAATAAATGTGATATACTGAGAGAGCTTTCAGACATTCCTTTTCTATCCTTGAACTCTAAACAAGGATTTCTGCCTCCCTCTCTCCCATTATAGAAACCCTCTAAGTATTAAAATACAGCAATTTCAGATGGATTTAGATCATTGTGCAACTATGAATTGGTATTCTTTGGAAAGAGCTATACTTATTTCAGAGTGAGGAATGTGAACTATCAATCCAGAGCATCTGCTGAACCTTAGGTAAAGGTCAGTCAGTCTTGTTGTAAATGCAAACATTCCACATGGTGCCTAAGCTTCCCTCTCATGACTGAAAATATCACGTTGGGCAGACAAGGAGGTTTCATTAAGTAAGAAAGGAAAGGAATCATTACAAAGAGAACTGATATAGTAAGTGCCCTTTAAGACAGAAAAAGTAATTTTAAAAAATCATACAAATGCTGAAACCTTACTTCTTGTCTCCTTATGCCTAATGAAGTCTATAAACAGTCAAACTTCTGAGGTCAAAATGGTGGATTCTTAAAATAGCTCCTCCACATTTGATTTTTCATATAGGGAGACTTAAAGTGAATAAGATCTTCCTTTCAGAATAGCCAATAGCTATGAGTGAAAGAATTAAGATGCAAATTGTACCAAGAGAGAAAAACTGACCCAAATAAAAAATCATCTAAGCCTTTTTCAGTTGAGGATTTTGGCACAGATTGGCTCTGTTTGGTTTTTTACATCCAAAGCTACAAATTGCAGCCACCTCTGTAAAACTGCATGTTTGAAACATCTCTTCTGTTCTTCTGGTGTAATTGTAGCACTTTTAGCTGCTTCTGGTGCACAGAAAGGTAAAAGAAGTAAGGGGACATTTACGGACTGGGGCCAGCTTAGTGCATCTCATTAATTCACTGTTGTCCATAATTCTGATTAGTGAGGACATATCCCAGTTTAATTCTGGGCAATTTCATTCCCAGCAGACTCCAGGGTGGTCATTACTGAGTTCTTACTCACGGCTCTGCTGTTACTGTGGGTAGAATACCTTGGAGAAAGAGCAGTCCCAGAGATCTCACACAGTCAGGATGTAAGGCCTGTAAATACACAGCTGCCACATCAGCACTGACACAGCTGGTGCCAACACCACTTTACAAACCTTATTTTAAATCTCTAAAATATTCCCAAACAGCTCCAAATGTCCTTGCTACTCAGACATCAAAAGATACCTTTTCTGAGAGCTCTGAACATTATTTTAAGTTTGCCCAACTCTTAATCTTAAATAAGATCTTCTGTCTTAATCACCATATAGTATTTTCTGTCTCAAAACAGCTGTGTCAAATCTCTTGATCAACACACACAAATTGTTACTAACTTCTTCACTATCAGGTATTTATGTTTTACCTTAAAAATGTTGCCTACAATTATTTACCCAGCCCTATCTGACACAAACAAGATGCTATCTGTGGAGCATACATTTTACCATGTGAAAATCCATTACAGCAATTTTTCAGAGAACAGTTTAAATATACTGTTCCCAAGGTAAACTTCTCTGCTGTAACATAAATATGAGTTTGTAAAAGCTCCTAAGAAATGATTTACTACCTTGCAAGGGTGGCTTGGTACACAGTTGTGCAGTAGTTCTAGCTGAAACACATTTAATTCCAAGCCTACATGATGACATTAGCAATAAGCTTTGTCCTTAACTCATGGCCTCAACTTCTGAAGACAAGCTTGCCAAATTCCTGCTGTATATTCAGCTGACTGGAAAGAAAAGTAACATGGAAAAGAGAAACATCTAGGCACATATACTGACAAGGTACTAACAAAAGCAACATGGGTTCTTTGGGGTTCTGAACTGAGGGATCTACAAGCTGTTCATCAGTTATGAGAAGGAAAATCTCTATCAGCTTCTGGTGGCATTTTGGAAAACAAATGGGGAAGGAAGAGACATAAGGAAGTGCATCTTAAAAAGCAGAGAGGCAAACAAAGATCTCTTTTTTCAAATGCTGTGGAATTTAACTAATGATTTCTCAGTTTCCGAAGCTCAGCAGTATGGGCTACTTTGGGAGAGGGAGAAGGAACAGAGCCAACCCCTGCAAGCCCTGTCCCAGGAGGGTCAGCAGAGACAACCTGCACACACAGCTCCCTCAGGCAGAGAACAGCTCTCTCTGCTCCTTGACTCATTCCCCAGGCTCTTCCCTGCAGCACATCAGGGCTCTCAGTCCCCAGTGGCCCCTGAGCCCTGCTTTGTACCAGCAAAGTGCATGTTTTCATGTTTTCACCACGTTTTGTTTAGCAAAAAGGAGGAAACAGTGTTCACAGAGATGTCTGTTCCAGATTAGTGCCACAAATAAGAATAAAAGCTTGTTCCTTTTCTTTCTGGTCTGCAGGAAGCTGAACTGATGGAATACATTTGGTGAGTTTCTCTGCAGAAATCACAACGTGAGCAAACGCACCAGTTCTTTGAAAACTGCAACCACCTTTGATGGTGGAAGCAGTAAATAACAAAGAATTCCCAGTCTCCTAATTAACATGAGAAATGTTTGCCTTTCTTCAGGTATGCTATTGCAATGTGGCTCACAAAATCAGGAGATGAAGACTGAATGGTTGAATATTCTGACAGTTTAATAGGAATTTATTACGAGAAAGTACTGCTGCATCATCCAGAGAATTCATCACAGACTGAAAACATGAAAGTGCCCAAGTTCTAAGTGTATTCTGAGATCAGTTAATTTCTCTATTTCTTTTCTTCCTGCAAATAAAAGTAATACTTACAGCAGCTACTTTCACCACAGATTAACCTGTATATTTGTCTATCAATTTTGCAGCACTGTGTTCACACAAACAATAACACTTCTTATGTAGCCAGGGGTTCTTTATCATCATCAGGTAAGTTCTGCACAACACTTTCATGTGAGTACATATTATTAAAGACTGACCACTGTAAGTGACTAAAGCTTCACAACAACAACAACAAAAATCTATATAATCTATTAATAATATAACCTCATAGGGATAGAGAAATCTTATCTTGAGGCAAAAACACAGGTTAGTTGATTTTTTTTTTTTTTATTATAAGAAACTGTATTTCTAGACCAATTCTGAGACTGAAATATTCAGTATTTTTGATCACTGGAAATAATGGTTTTAGCAACAATATCAGATCAACAAAAGTAAACTAAATTTTAACAACATTCTGATTTGCAGATTTTTTAAAAAATTCTAACCTACTACTACTCTTAGCACTGTGGGGGAAGGACAGTCCATGCAGCAGTGCCTCTTTGTATTTTTGCTACTGTAGTAATGTCTTAGCTGAACAAACTAATTCCCCTGAAATGTATCTTAAAACCTTACTGCAAAACACAAGTAAGGGTGATGGCAGAGGAATATTACTGACGCAGGAGGAGATACCTTCAGGTCTCCAGGATGTTGAACCTGGCTCCACATCCAAATCAAGCTCCAGAGATCAGGCCACAAGTCAATTAAATTTGTCCCCACCAACACAAAAAAAGCCCAAACAAACAACCCAAATTGTTCCCTTTTATACCTATGTTTTGATCCTGTCAGTAATTCTTTTAATCTGCCTGGTATTTCTCCCCTTTTCTATGAGGGATGGGATGGCAATAACTTCTCCTTTCATGAATTGCACACAATAGTCTTTCCCACAGGCAGAACTGAGAGCAAAGCAGAGTTTTAGACTCTGAAGAATATTAAGGATGTCCAAACAGGGTCACTCAACTCATCAGTCACTCGGGCCCAAACAACATTAGGGAAGTGCATTCTGTTAATTTGGTTAAGTAGCTTGAGCTGCAGGACACAGAATTCACAATATTGAGCCACTGGCATTAATGTGATAAAAGAGTTAACGGCTAGCATGGTAGAAAGAGAGAAAGCAAAGCTTATAAACCTCATTTAATGGATAAAAGAAAACCATCTTTAACTTTCCAGTTGTCTTTGCTTCATTGTATTGATTAAAAAAAGACAAGATTTTGACTTGAGGTCTCTGATGATATAAATAAATGCTGAGCTCTCAAAACATTTTCAGGAAAAAGCTTCTATGTGAGAGAGAAGTAAAACATCCTAAGTTTGACAAGAGCTTTGTCATTAAGTAAAAATTAGTGAAATTTTTCATTTGAATAGGCCTCTTCATTGTTTTACCAGCGGATTTGCAATGAGGATTAAATGCCAGGCTAACCTTTAAGAAAATTTCAAATTATTAAAAACCACCAACAAACTACCTTTTTTTTTTTTTTTCTTTTTCCCCTGGGTTATGCAGGTATTCCCACATTTCTTTAAATTTCATAAAGATCACAGACATAATTTTCAAGAAAACCGCAGTTATATCTCCTTCCTCACTGTAACCACAGAGGATCCCTGCTGCCACACCACTGCCTTTATATTACAATTTTTAAGTACCTCCTTGTAGTATTTATTTTTAAATCTTTTTTTATTTTTCTCTCTTTCACCTACACATTAACTCACATCCCATTAAAATAAATGCAGTTAGGAAGTTCAGCCACCAAAGGCAGGACCATCAGGCTTCAGCAGGGTCAAAATTTTACCCAATGTGCTTGTTAAGTGAATTTCCAACAGGAATGGACTTTTGCAGGTTAAATGTGTTAAATTTTGCTGAAGAAGGATTATTGAACAGGAAAGGAAGGAGGAAAGAGTGCAGTAAGCTTTCAAAATTATAGTCTTTCAAGGTCTCCCATCCTAATAATGTACATAAAATTATACAAAATAATAAAAGATTTTAAAAAATATATAGGTCACCCTCAGAAACACCTCAGAATTAATATGTATGATATTCAACAATTTTTTTTTAAGCAGACCAGAAATGGAGTTTGATTTAAAGATGAAGGGCCCCCTGTGCACGTCAGTCCTGCTGACAAGGGATGCTGCATCCTGGGGGGGCTGAGACAACAAACAAATGGGGCTGAGAGAAAAATCCATCCAAGCTGCCCCAACCATGGGGATGAAGCACCCAGGGGCAACACTAAGGAAAAGGATTTTGTCTGGGTGTCATGGGTTCCAAAATGCTGTTTTGAGGAGGAACCATCACATCCTAGAGAGGAATCTATTTTCCTCATCACAGAGAGCAGGGGACAGCATCCAACTGTTACTTAATAAAATCAATCCTATTTGTGACATGGACCACCCCTCAGTATTTCAGCTTAGAAGCTTTTTAGTACTATGAACACAAGAGGCTTCTCACAACACTTAAAACATTAGTTTATTTCTACTGTATGGTTAAAAATGCAGTCACAGATTGTAACTCATCCTTGAATATATAATGGTATAAAATGATTAAGGATAAGCTAGATACTGTCCACATGTGAGAGATTATTGTTGATGACCATTATCACATTTCAAATGATTCACAATTTAAAATTACCTACATGAATCTTCCCCTAAAAACTTCAGCATCACACTAGCCTAGTTTAAACCTGTTCACTAAATAAGAACTATCATCCTATTTTAAAATTAGGCCTAGTAACTGGAACATTGTTTTTCCCAGTCAGAAAGGTAAGGTCTTCTGCGTTTCTCACTTTCCCAAGCTTGCCTTGCTACATTTCCACACTTTATTGCTGTGTAATGTTCTTCTAGGAGGAAATGCTCAGATTGCTTAAAGGCTTTGAACTTAGTCCACTTTCTTCCCTCTTTAGTGATAAATAAATACATACCAGGGTGGCAGCTGTTAAAGGAGGTGCCAGGTACATAAATCAAACAGACAGAGCCTAGAGGGGAAAAAGTCTCAAATGATAAATAATTACCAATTCTACAGGTCTTGATTACTGCAGAAGTAATGGCTGAGTAAAAAAGATCAGGATTAAGGCAGAGACCTGAGCCAAGTGCCTGAGTGCCACTGGGGCTGGAGGACTCACCCTTCTGCTCAGTGGGGACACAAACCAGGTCCCTGAGCTGCCCTGGGAGCCCTTTGCCATCAGGGACCCACTTTGATCAGCTGGGTGCTTTAGCAAAGGTCTGGAATGTTAAAGTTTCAGAGTGTCAATTATTTCACGGATTTCTCCACACCCCATTTAGTGCTGTGGTTCCCAAACTCTCTCCACTGACATGCTGAGGGGCCCAACATTGAACTCACTCGTAGCTCAGTCTCTGTGGGACTCCACTAACATTTAACATTTGCTTTTCTGAGGTGTGTTAGTTACCAATTATTTTCTAGGGTTTTTTTCCTTCCTCCTTTTCATTCCCTGCTAAAAAAAGTAATTTCACAATAAATACTGATATAGGTGAAATTGTTTTCTATTCCATGATTTAATGGGAACACATTTTCTTGTAAGTTCTTCAGCATTTTAAACATATCCAAGTGATAATTTATTGTAATTGTTTAGAGTTAAATCAGAGCATGTCTTTCCAAATTCAACATTTTTATAACTGTCAGAAGCTTAGTATTTTAGTTTTTCAAGAAATGAATCTGTAGCATTCAACTTCATTTGGCTTTTCCAACACTGAACCAATAAAGCAAAATTATGACACCATGACATTTTTGGTCAAGAAGGGCTCTGAATAACTCAAATGTGTTTTAGGATAGCAAAGAGTTAGCTAAAAGGGTGAATGGAATTGCTGATCTTAAAAAAGAAAGACAGATGCCACAATTCAAGAATTTGATCTAGAAACTTTGGCTACTAAATAGGATTTTCAATAACAGTTAATACTAAAAAAGTAAATAGTCAAAAGCTACTCTGTGATCAGCTTTTTCACTTCAGACTACTCATTGAAATTCTTTAATCCAACCTTCAGTTACTGTGCTCTTGACCAAAACTCTAGGGAAAGATGGTGAGGGACAGCTGATGAAGCTAGACATATCAGTTCACATAAGGATGCATAATTAACCCAAATTAATGTTACTGAAGGTAATCATACAGACAGTAGATCGTGAACTTAATGCCAATGTTTAGAAAAAGCAATGTGTTGATTTTCATGCCCATGTTGCCATAGCTGTAGGAGAGAGAGACAGAATCACATATTTCGAACTTGAAAAAGTCATACAAAACCTCCCAAGCCTGCAGGTAAATTTGAACTATGCTTAATCAAACAAGAGATTGAAGCTCAGCACAATATTTCAGGCAGGGATATGGGGAAAAAAATACCCCAAAGCGGTGAATTATGGAAGGGCTCATGAGCTGCCACGAGCAAATGAATGGATTGTTACAAGAGCCGTGTCCAAGAGTCTGATACCCAAAACAGACAAACCTCAGTCTGCTGTCATGAAAGACAAGACAGTTCTACAGAAGGAAAAGAAAAATGCTGAAAGCCAAATAAATATTTAATGAGCCTACCTCCCTCTACATTTGAAATTTTCGCCCCATTTATTTGCAGAGCTCCCTGGCCTCTAAGAAATCTAGTATGGAGGTTATTGTGGAAGGCTGCCTAGAGGCTGGCCCAGACATTCTGCTCTCCAGCTGGAATAAATCTATTTGCTGGAACATCTTGGTTGCATCTCTCTGCTACTAAATCCATGCCCAATACCAATACAGGGGCATTACAGACATCCCAGCAGCCCTCTTTGCGTTACGTTGTAAATGCAGACTTTTTTACTAGTGTCTTTATAGATATTTGAGTATCCAACATAAAATATTCCATTACAAAGGGGAAGGCTAATAAGAAGCTATAACACAGCACAGCGAGGGCAGTGATCGGGCAAACGGAGAGAATTATGAAAGACATATAAATAAATTTGCTTTTTCACTCTGAAAGGTTACAGCACATACATGCAGACGATCTATAATTCTCCCATTTGCAGCACTGACTGCAACATTTACTGATCTGTGTTACTGCTGCACTCGTTTTAGGAAAGATGAGCTAAACTCATGCCTATTACAGATAAAGCATAGCCTGTGTGCCAAAGATCCAGAGACTTGTCATCTATTTTGATACTGTTATGTTAATGCCGGACTGGCAGAGTTTTTACTTCACAGGAATGGGTTCCAGTGAAGCTCCTTCCTGTGATGCTTTGCCTGGAGTCTCAGCAGAATGGAAATCTTTATAACCCCATAAGGATTTTATGACAGATGCCTACAGGAATATGCACACATATACGGTGCGAGCTAAAGCAAAGCAGCCTCATGGTACCTTCAAATTCTGATCAGGTTTAAATGCTAACATATTCTTGTCTGGTAAAAAAGCAGATAGAAAGCATATCTCCCCAGAACTAGCTGATATATTTCTAAAATTTTTAACAACAAAATTAGATATCTTTATGCAGCTGAACCGTGATTTGTCAGTAGTCTTCCATGGTAGGAAAAATAATTAAAAAAAAGCTCAGAACTGATAGAGAATCATAGAGTAGTTGGGAAAAAAACCTTTAATTCTCAACTGTAATTTGGAGCCTCAGAGTACAGAAGCCCAGGAGGAACAATGTGTGCCATGGAACAGGCTTTGCACCTCGTGCTTCCAGGGTGCACCCTTATGCTGGAATTTATTGTGGGAACATTACTGGCTTCGTGAAGCTGTCTCCACTTTAGAGGGGTACCAAAAATTTTTCCTTCAGCTCCTCTGTACATTTTCATCCCAAATGCCACCAGACTGACTTGCTCAAAAGGACACATGAGACAAAACTTCGTCTGTGCTATAATGAGGCAAACAGTTGCAATGGTTCCATAAAACAGAGAAGTAAAACAACAGGAAAGGGAGCACCAAATTCTCCAGTGGTGCAGAAATCCAAATTCTTCCAGAGTCAGAGTTACATCCAAAGGTAATTTGGTCAAAATCAGCATTCTGAGGTTCAGTAGTAATTCCCGCTATACTTTTAATTAAAATGAAACCCAAGCAAGCACAATCTGTGAGCACAAAGTGAAATGAATCTATTAATTTACAACACAACTAAACTCAGTAGCCACATTATCCTGAAGGCAGGCTGCCGACTCAGGAAGGGTCGGAAGTAAATAAATCATCTCTGACTGTGATAAATGATCAGTGCAGGATGTGTCAGAGTGCAGGCCTGATCAGCCATCCTGCTGAAATGCTCTCAGCTACCACGGGAGGTTTGGGGGCCTGCAAATATGAAATAGGCTCTTGTTAGTGTCAGAACTGGGCAAATGATTTGCCATGAATTAATACAAAAGCAGAGCTTAGCCCTCTTCACATTCTGAACAGTTAAAAAGCAGGTAGTGTTTTTTAATAATGTGCTTGCAGCGGTTGTTCCACTTTCTTTCCCCAGAATTGTAAATTCCAGTATTTTTTTCCCATGGTTATCTATTAACAATATGTCATGAATGGTTTAACTCAAGACACATCATTTATCCTCAAAATCCCAATGCTTCATGCCAATGTTAACAAAAATTCATGCTGAAAATGTTCTCAATCCAAAATAAAACATCATTAAGATGCCTATATGTCACAAAGAGCTATTAACCAGGGGAACCGATCTCATTCCTTTTACATTCCCAAGCTCAGAAATGATTGTGTCACATTTTGCTTCTTTGTCACCTATTGTATAACCCTGACAGGTGCAGAGACATATGACACTCAATTCCATGCTTGGAGGCATGTGCAGAAAAACATTTTGCTTTGTTTTGTTTTTTAATTAAAAAGAGATTAACAAGAAAAACTGTCAAACCAGAAAAAAACATACCATCAATACCATCACACTGAAAAACCCAAACAGGTGACATTTCACAAAAATCCCATAAACATCAATAACAGAAGTAGACTGTGGACTGCATTTATCTCAGCAAATCCCAGGACAGCAGCACTGGCACACTGGCACTGGGGAGAGGTCAGCCATGGGAATTCACAGCAGCACCCAGTGCTGTGCTGCTGCAGGAACTGGTCTGTCCCACCCTCTCAGGTGTGTGACAGCACCTGCTGCAGGTGACATGAGATTCAGAGACTGTGAGAGGTGTCTGAGTTTCTGAGGGGGTCAGACTTCCCAGGACAATATCCCCAAGGCTGTGCAGAGAACACTACAGCAGCTTTCATGGAACCCTGGCAAAGTTAGCCTCTCCCTGAGGTTCCCTTTTCTCCCTCTCTGAAGCCTACATGGAACCCAAACCTACAGGCATCGCCAGACAGCAAAGCCTACAGAGGTACTAGCTCTGCTGCTCCTGTGGGGTTTGCACTGATCCTTTTCAGAACCCTAATTTTGAGAAAGATCATGTATTCAGGAGGACAAACCCAGTCCTCTAACACAGAGGGTCAAAACAGTTATGGTTTGTAGTTTTTTTCCACCTGTAGTTATGCAGTTAGGTGAGGTCTAAGGCTAAGATTGTACAGTGGTTATTTCTAGGACTAACTCATACATGATTATTCAAAACATCTCTGCAGCCCCTTTCTTTCTACAGGATTTCTCTGAACCTTAAGCCCAGCTGGGGTCTGAGCTGCAGGCAGCCCTGCAGTGCTCTCAGTGAGGGATCACACATGCAGCCACTTGTCAGCTCCTCTCTGCCTGTATGACTCTGTTTCCTCCTCAAACACCAAATCTCACTCTAGGATGAGACAACAGCCATGGGACTTCCCAGAGCCTGAAGTTAATTGTTCCACAGCGTGGCCTGGCTGCACTCTTGCTTTTCTGCAGCAGCATCTCCTGTTCCCTGCTCTCAGTGTGTACCTGAGATTTATTGTCCTCAGAAGCCTCGCTCCAGTCTCGTCCCCAAGCACAGCCTGAGCCCCAGGCCAGCAGCTGGAGCTGTTCCATCAGCTCTGAGTGCACAGCTCCACTGACAGCTGGCACACTGCCCTGCCAGCCCTGCCCAGCCCCACTGCTCCTGGATCACTGCTTTTCAGCATCTCCACTGGCTTTGCTCCTCTGCTGCTCTCTTTACCTGATGCCTCCTTGGGACTCTGGAAGAACCAGCTCTGGTTTGGATTTGAATACATCCATAATGCCTTACTCCAAGATAACAGTTGGATGATGTCATGGTTTTGTTTTTAATTTAATTTGATGTGAAAATACACCAATTCTGTTAAAATTCCTCCTTCAATCAACCTTTTTCAGGGTACCAGACAAAAAACCACAAATAGATCTGTCAAGGTCTCTTCTTGACTAATAATGATTTAGACTAAAAGTTTCTTTACAGTTTGTCAAATTGTTATAATTTGATTGTAAATTTCTCCATTCTCTTTGATATTATTGGCACAATGAAAAAGTTAGGGCCGCAAAATTAATTAAAATCTCAGTTATAGGAAGTCTTCCTTGCATTCTGCAATTATATAAAGCAGTAAGTTATCATAATTCCATAAAAAAAAGAAAAGAAGCAAGACCAAGAGAGAAACACTAAGCAAATGATGGAAAAGATAAAGGATTTGATTTTCATGTTAGATATGTGGGCACGCAGAGCTGTATATCTTGTAGAATCAGCTAATGTAAATGCATTACCAATTTGACAAGACATAGCATAAAAAAAAGGTATGAATCCATTTGTCTTAGATGCCATCACTGATCCTGGGCTGTTTTTATGTATCCCTGAAGTTCCAAATTATTTAGACCTGGGGTACTGAAATGTATGAAATGTATCAGTGAAGCAACATCCCCAACCTTTCCTTCTAAGTTAATATGAAAGAGGTTTTTCTAATCCTTTTGGGAACAGAGCAGACAGTCAAAACACATCAGAATATTTTTTCTGTTTCTCACCTGGGCAAAAAATTGAAAATGCTACAACAAATAGTTTTGCCATCTCTTGTGACCAAACTGAAAGTCTCATTACTCTTGTTGCTGTCTAAAACTATCATTTTCAGATGCTAGTGATGAGAACCTCAGTTTTCATTATCAGAAAATAAAAATTTTCCCAGCTATCATATAGAGTACAGATCCATGATAACACAATCAATGGCTAAGACATAATGAGAAAAAGAATTATTTAAAATAAAATTGTGACTTTGATGAAGAATATTAATATTAAATGGTTATTAAGTATTGCTTAAGAACACTGAACTAAATCCTCAATGAAGTATCCAATATTCAGCAAATACCAACAGAATAGTTAAAATTGCATAGAAATCATAAAATATTGAAGGGTGGAGGTAGGAGCAAAGCTATCCCCAAGGTTTTAGGTTCCTGTAACAGCAGGGGATTTGTTAGGCAAAATTTCCAGATCATGTCCTGTTGCACCCTTTTTCTGTAGAAGAATGGAAAAACCTGCAGCAGGTCCAGCTGCTCTGAGGGAGGGAAAACTCCCATGCATCTCATGTCCAGGTTTAAGCTCGAGCTCATCATCTACACCCTGCAAAAGGAGAGCACATCCCACCATTTTCTTTGATTCTAATTTGTCTTTTGCTACAGTGTTTGGCATTTCAGAGTTAGATGGAGAGGGACAAAAAACTCAGCCCAAGAACTCTGAGAGGCAAAACGGTTTGTTACTCATTTATTCAAGTGTACACTGCAACCCCCAAAAGCTTAGTGCAATATATGTGGTGCAGACAAATGGAATTTTATTTAAACCCCACGGGAGACACCAGCATGCTGAGTGCCCAAAGATTCCTATCCCACCCTCAATTTTCTCCTTCCAAAAGTATACATTTTGTGCTATATAATCCTTTCTATACACCTGCCAAAAATGACTGTGGGATGAAACACCACAGCACATTGCCAAGGCAGTGGCAAGGTGAGATGCTGTTTTTTGTTTTTCTGTTGCATCAAATTGACAATTGAAAGAATGAGAAAAGTGACAAAAGGAAAATTAAAGGGAACAGCTTACTGACAATTAAGGAAACATGTTCAGCTGTCATTTTGAACAACATTAATGCACAAACAGACAGATCTTGTGGACTGCAAGGCAGCACTAAACTGAGCCCCAGTCACCCACTAACAAGTCACCCTGCTCTGAACCTTAGTGGGTTCACAGGCCACTAACTAATATTCAGCTAAGAGGCTTTAGTAATGTAGATTAATGTTTCATGCTCTAGGGAACAGGCTTATCACAAACTGTGTTGAGAAACTCTCTTTTCCCCTACAGGGAAGGGAATTACATAATCAGTTAAGTACGTTATGGTTTCTCAGCTCTTTCTAAGCCTTGGTCCAGGCAACCAGGAAAAACTTCTGCTGGGGTAGGTGGGCCAAGGGTCTCTGTTCCAATGCCCATTACCCAAAGAATGGTACAAAATAAATATATTAGCAGCATTCCAGCCATGCTGCTCTTACTCCGTTTAATTTCATCCATTAAAACAGAGCCCCTGTTTTCTATCTGTGCTCCCTGACAATTGGCAAATGACCATGAAACAGCCCATGTTTGCAATCACACAGCCCAGTGCTCCCCCAGACAACCAATGAACCTGAGAGCAAAGGCATATTTGTGGACTCCTACCAGCACCTTCCCTTTCTCATACAGGGATGGAAAACAGAAAGAGAATTAGGTTCCAAAGCAACATTCATTATTAAGGTCATATCTTACAGCAGGCTTGGCTACTGCAGCCAATTCTTGTTGCAACTTAAACTGAACGTGCAGCCATGTGATAAGAGATATAATGAGATTTTTAACACAGGGCTGCTTCTGAGTGTTTGACAAAAAAGATTCAGCTGGGGTACAATGAACTGTTATTTATTTCCATTTGAGTTTAGCAAAGGTTGTCCTACACAACTGTGAAACAATTTTACACTTTTTAAATGTATTAGCTTTGAACTGAAACAGTAAATAAACTATTTATTTGGATTTTTTTTAGTATCGCAAAATGGATTAAGAGGGTTGTGTAGAGAGTATAACCACCACAGAGAACAATTTTTTGATGGCAGGCTAATGGGATTGCAAAGGGTTATTTTGCTGGAGAGGAGACTTTCAGATGCTTTCTCTCTAATGAAGGTTTTGTTCCTCACTTACAAAGTGTTTTTTGCCTTTCTTTTTCACCCTTTTTCTTCTTCTTCTTTTAAACAACTCAGAGAAAGGTGAATTGCCTTGGAGAACCATGTTGTCATTGGACTAAATTAAACCTTAAAAGATCAAAGCTTTCAAAATCATGCTGAGATCAAACTGGGATCTTTGGAAGATTTAGAGGGAAGGAAAAACAGTGATCTTTATGGTTTGTCTGAAAACATATTGCTCTTCAGCTTCTCAAGATATGCAGGAGTAACAATTCCATGTAAAAAAACCCCAATCTTCAGTGATAGTAGTGCAGCTTTTAGATAAATCAGTCTTTCCTGAGACCAGGTGAAATTCACCTCTGTTCCAAGAGTCCACAGGTCCTTTCCTGGCCATGTTCATTTAACTCTCTAACGGCTCAGGGATTTTGCTATATAGTTTTTCTCATGTGACCTTCTAAATCTCGTTCTCCCACCAAAGACTGCTGAAGATAAAATAATGTTTAAATAAATTAAAAAAAAAAATCTTTCACAGCAGCAGAGAAAACCATTTTTAAGTCAAATACCTGCTTTCTTCAGAAAGCTCTAGGGACTAAGATGGCCTTTAATGTGCATGGGACTCGATATAATTTTTCTCAGGTTTGGAAATGACCTGTACCTGCTTCTCCTGGTAGTGGTGCATCTGTCAGCAGTGGCTGCCCCAGCCAGCCAACAGCCAGGGCTTCACTGTGCTCAGGGCTCTAGGGTGCAGGGGAGAGCTGGAAAAGAAGCAATTGCAAAGGTCACCTGTTTGGGATTTTGCTCCCAGGGCTGTTTTGGGGCTAGATTATCTTTTCCCTAGTGCTGGAGGAGGATGCTGACACAGTGTCAGAGGCTGCTCCTGCCTGCAGTAGGAGCTGGTTCCACCTACAGCCATTTCTCACATGCTTGACAGACTCAGAATTGCTGTGTCTGTCCTGTGGCACAGCTGTCATGGTTAAACCCACATTTAAACCTCATTCCCTCTCACCAAGGTCTCAAGGACTCCACCTGCCACATGCTTGTCTCAAACTTGGAACCAGCCAAGCCCAGCCCACAGACACCCAACCCCAACAGCCCTGAACCCATTCCTGCTTTGGGCCATCCCAGCAGCCCTTGAGGAAACTGGGGCATGGATCACAGTCACTGCTCTTCATACAACCTCACATATTTCCAAACACTGGTGAGAAAATGGCTGGGGAAACTGCTGCAAAATGTAAAGGCACTAGATGTAGGTAAGGGTGAAGTGTTCAGCTTTCCAAATGGAAGAGAGCCAAATTAATCAGATTTCAATATTGTACAGATGACAAATAGCATTGAGCCAAATTTAAATGTTTGTCTTCACCATATCCATCAGAATCTTCCCTCAAAAGGCATTTATTCATAGAATTAATGTTTCTGTGTGAACATTCAAACGTAATTTTCTCTGGGATTTCCTTTAAAGAACTGATGATGACACACATTCCTGGAAAAAGTCAGTTCTGAGAAGAAAGAAGAGGAACAAGAAATGTATTCATTTAAGTCCTCGACTTTTGACTATTAGTACTCACAAATCACTTTAAACCATTTACAAATGATTATTTAGACTTTAAGATAACAAAGATCAATCTAACAGTTTATACTGGAAAAAATATCTACATCAAATTATTTCAGCAATATCCTCAGTGGATTTAAATTGCCATGAAATTCAATACAGTGTGTGGAATGATCACATTTTACAACACTGCAGCATATATTCTAAAAGGAAATCAGAGTTCTAGCAGTATCAATAAAGAATTAAAAGTCTACATGGTATTTTACAGAGCAAATCACTTATCTGTGTTAAGAATAGGACAGCAGTTACAAATCTATTCTATTTCAAAAGGCATAATCTGTAATACCGACTAGATGGAATCACAGCTTAATTCAAACTAATTATGTCAATATGGGGTTACACCACACAGTCACACTGTATTTGTTTCATTTCTAGAATGTTTACATGTCACTTACAGAAAATTTTAGCTCAGTACCCTCCATAGGCAAAATGGAAATCCACATTATTTCTGGCAGATTATGAAGGGGCAGAGCAGGGAACAACTGGATCAACTGAGTATTTCTGAGATTTCAGCACCCAGGTTTTCTGCTTCCAGAAACATCAAAACTGTATAATGCTTTATTACAATGAATTCACAAATGAGTTCAACAGAAAGATAAATCCAAGTGTCACTCATGCACCAATGCTACTGCAAAACAGGATGAGAAATCATACAAAATACAAAGATGGAGCATATAAAAAAGCAGGTTTACTCTGTGATTTTCTCACAGTCCCTCTAAACTATAGTGCAGGCAGCAAGGCAAAAATGACCAAACAAAAACATCCTAGAAGCTGCTAAGAAATATTCGGCTTCTTCTTTAGTATTCACAGAGATGCACAATTGTTAATACCAAGGAAAGCACAGCTTACACTTCCAAATGCTGATTTATCAAACTAGAAAAGTAGAAGAGACAATTTTCCTCACTCTGATTTCCAAGAAAATTTGCTTTGCTTCAAAATGTACACCTCATTCAGAGTTTCCATCCATCTCCTGAAGTATCCAACAGATCATGTTTTTCTTCCACCACCTTTAACAAAATGGCTCAATTCTTGCAGCAAAACATGCAACAGAGTTCTCTTGTGCAGCATCACCTCCTTCCTAGGACATACTGTCAAATTCAAGTGACAAATGAGAATCATGCTGTATTTTACCCAAGGTTTCTGAACTCCCTGAGAAACTTTCATTTATGTTCAGAAGTGTGACTTGAAACTCTTGCACAGGACTTCAGCAACCCCCTTTGGGAAAAGTCCAACTAAGCCTTTAAACACATGCATGGTACATTTTATGTGAACATGAACGTCTCCACCAATGCCATCAACTCTTCAGCAGCCTTAAAATTAAATATGGGCTTAAAGCATTTTCCGGATTAGGCCTTCTCTCCTTACTTTATTGAAACAGGACAGTGGCTATAAGCCAGAAGGAACTCTAGTGATAAAGTAGAAGACATAAAGTTGGAGAGAGATGTGATAAAATTCACTTCTATACATGAGGAAATGACTCCCATAACTCATTTCAGGCTTTACTTCTTGTAAATAGCCTGGCCCTGTAAAAAAGCTGCCTCTGTATGGTTTCTGGATGCACACCACACTGATTGCTGACTAGCTCTAATTCCGCAGAGCAGGGACAATTCCCAAGGGATTTTTGCCTTTTGTTTCATTATCTTTACAGGATTTGTTTTTTCTCCTTTGGATTAAAGAAGTGAATAGAGAAAAGCAAAACAAAAAGAAAAAAAAAAAAAGAAAAAAATCAAAAGGAAGACAGAAGGGGCAAAATTCACATTGCAATTTCTCTTCTGTTCCACAGGCTAGATGGACGATCTACCTTTCTTTCAACTTGCCTTTGCTGGAGGCAAGAACAGTGACAGTGTGTTATAGGACTAGCCAAGGTGCAGAGCAGCTGGATTCCCCAGCCTTCTATAAAAAGCCCAACAGGATGAATTTTGGTAAGGTCTAAAACTATCAATTACCTTTACATAGCTCTTGCAACATTGACTGCTGAGATATATAATCTGGGGAAAGTTCTGCTGGCCAAACACCAGTTCTCCATTTTGCTGTATCGTGTAGCTGTCAAAGAAGTATCTATCCAAATCTTTGAAACACATAGCTGTGAACGGATTTTTATAGGGTGCACAAAATCCCAAGGCCACAGTGACTTCTGTTAGTTTGGGGTCATTAATTATCTGTCATCCCCTCATATCAGACACTGCTAAAACAGAGAAAAAACAACTCCTGCTTTAAGGGGTCAAGTCTTTAATGAAAATAAAAAGGCACAGAAGATAACTGGAACAAATTTATTTCTGCAATAAAAGACATTAGGGACCATACTCATATATAAAAGGGGGTGATCTGAAAATAAAGCTTTAAAAAATTAAGAAAACAAAACAACAACAAAGTACTGTGTTTCCAGAAAAGTCTCCTAAAAGCACATTTTACATTGTTGAACAATAGGAATGCACAGGCTGCTGTACCCAGTACAGTACTATAATGTACTTTCAGTCTTGGTCATTTGTTAGGAGTATAAAATTTATATTCCCTGTACTGAAATAGATAAGGAAGGTAAGCAAATCAGACACTACACAACACTCTGGTTTGAACTTGGCTCTTGCAATTATTGCCACTCAGTAGAAACTCCCTCACCTTATTACAAGTCTATCCCATAAAGATTCAGGATAGAGGAGCCTGGTGTGCATCCAGCTTTACAGATAAAATATGAAGATACAGTGAGACAGAAGAAATTCCCAAGTGTCCTTGGGGGATCTCACGAAGCCTGAAGATTGTCCCCAGGAGAGGTCTCCACATTTGCTGTGGGGAGCAAGTCTGGGAGATGCTCTGGTCTAAGAGCTCCTGGCTGGATGTGCCTGCCCCATCAACACGGAGGAACAAGCAACCCTCACTCGCAGTCAGAGAGAGCCTTTAAATCAGGAGCCAGAGAGCAACTCAAAACGAACAGGATTGAGGAAAACAAATCATCTGGATCCTCTGCCAGCCAGCATGCAAATTCTCAGTTTGAACTTTAGTAAGATCTTCTGCAGGAAGCAGTGCCTGAGTGGCAAGGAGAGACAGAAATTACAGCCCAGGGCTGAGGGACCAGCAGCCGCTGCCTTTTACACATCCACATTTTGCTATTTGGGTAATGTACTGGTCAAATTTGCCTGAATTTCCAACAGCACTGGTAATAGATCTGGTGACTGGTAATACAGGTGATTGGTAATAGATTGGGTACAGATCTCTTTGTCAGTTTAATGTTAATACAGCATTATAGATGTAAAGAACCTTGATTTTTTTTTTTATAATTTTTTTAGTAATTTTCTTTTAAACATTGTAGTCTATGTATACAGCCACGTTAACAAAACCTAATGGGATCCAGGAAATGTCTTGTATTTATACAGACAAAGCCTCTTGAATTTGTTAAGTCTACTAACATATAATCAGAATTATAACACTTCTTTTAACATCAGAATTCACTATAATTTTTTTTAAGGGACATATTCCCAGGAAATCCCATCTCCCTTCCTTCTCCTAGGCACCATCATTAGACTACAAGGGAAAAATGATGAGAAAGAATATGCATCGCCAGAATTGAATAATTTACATGAAAAGTTTTCTATTTTCGGGATATTACCCAGTGGAATACACTGACTTGAATTCAAGTAAAAATTGTCTTGCTGATTTTTTATTTTTAAATTTCATTAATTTCATTTTTTAACTATCTTGTCCTGATTTCAGACATAAGAGGCTGCTCTGTCATTCTACAGAATGCTGGTGAATCTGATGAGTTCAAGCTTCTGTTAACCTACCTGAAAAGACAAATAAATACCTGTTCCACAGTGAAGATTCACCCTAGGAGAGCAACACTTCTTGTCATGAAGGATGCCTCCTGAGACAGTATTTAGTCTTGGAGTGTCTTATGAGGGCCAGTGAACATACTGCTACGTAAGCAAAGACCCAGATAATCTCTCTGCGTTAACCAATCAATAATTGCTTTAAATATTGTAGTTTTATTATACATTTGCCTGGCTAAAGGTGGCTGGCATGTACCAGCTGAGGAATCGTAGCAGCCATGGATTCAGATACTGCTTCTTAAGAAAAAGCAGAAATTTAGATAGATAAATCTACCTTGTTGATAGATGGCAAAGCAGTTCTTTGATAGCCAGAATTTACTTTGAAAATAGATGGACTGAATCCATCTTCACTACCAAAGAGCAGTCCTTTGCCAAGCAGCTGAAGTCACAGCCTGATGGAGTGGCTGTACCTGTGCCTCTGCAGGAATGCAAAAAAAAATAGGTATAATGTGAAACTGCTGAGAAAGAAGAGATGAAGAGAGGATTTTGTTGTAGACATGTTGCAGTTATTAACAGTAACAGGAAAAAGTCCTGCCCTGACCTCTAGAGTGGCACAGCCTTTCAGGCAGTGACACTGCAGACACAAACCTAAACCCCAGCTGGAAATAAGACACACAGCAGCACTTGCTGTTATCCATCCTGTGCCTCACCACCAACAAGTCTGGGCAGAAAAGTTCCTTTGTGGATGCACACAAATCACCAAAAGTGCACACAATGGAAATGAAATCCAGACATAACAGCCCATTTTCTGTTAATGAAAATTTCATGTATAATTACTTGCATAATCAAAATGCCACTGATTTTAATGGGAGTCTCTGAATAAGCAAATGCCCTCTAATCACCTTCAAGGTATGCAGGTATGTATAAGAAAACACACATTATCAGAATTTCGATGTGGGTATAAAGACAATGTTCAACATCAGTGTTTAGTTGGCTATCAGAGAGTGGTACTAGTATTATTATCATCCAGATGAGTTCCCCCACAACAGTGTCAATGAAAACCATTTCTTCCTGTCAGCCATGAAAGTGAGGAGTCAAGTCAGTGTACAGGGGAAGAACTGATTGCCTGAAACCCTTGCCATGTTTGTGAGAACATGGAAGTTGATGTTCATCAAAGTCTCTTAAATGAGCCTATCCTATAAGAATTTGTTTTTAAAAAACATCTTTTCAGTCCTGGCCTTGATATTTCATTACAGTCTGTATCAGTTGTAACAGAGTCTGATTTTCTTTTTCCAATTAATGTTCCTTACATCATCTGGCAGTCTTTACTATTCATCTTAAGAACTCCTTTTGGCATTTGGTGGAGCCAGTTGTGCCTGCCAGAGTGTTCTCAATTCAATAATAAAACCATGTGCTAAGGCAGTCAATTGACAACTGTTAATATTCAGTTCTTCTTGATTTCTGCATTTTTAAATGGCTCTGAAATGAATATCAGTGCAGCTCCGAGGGGGGCAGGTTCTGGCTGCCTCACCTGCAGACATTAGAAACAACTTTCTATTAAAGTATTAATTGAACAAAGTTTAACTATGAGGTGTTTGAAATGATAACTCCCAAACTATGCCACACCAACTCACTCACTTGGATCTCCAGCACCAGGTGGAAAAAGCACCTCAGCTGGACCCTGGGAGGGCTGGACAGTGCTCCAGAGGGAGGATGCTGCTGTGGAGGTGGGGACTCAGGAGGTGAGGCCTCCACCATCAAAAGACCTCAAGAACAGTAGTTTAATCTCCAATTTTTAAACCCAAATGTATCAGTAGAACATTTAAGCACACAGCAAGTTTTAGTCACTTTTCTGTATAGTAAACCCAAGAATTAAGCTCAAGTGCTTTAGGATTAGAAATGGACTTAAGCATGTCCTCAGAAGTTTGAATAAATGAAAGCCTTGACACAGACATATATAGAGAAACAGATACATATATATATATATAAAGTAATTGGCTTTATATATGAGTTTTTCATCACAGCCTCACAATAGATTTCAGAATAAACTTGAGAATTCCTCCCCATTTCGTCTTTGTTATCATAAGTCTGGTCAGACTGCAGAAAGACTGATTTTAAAGGTAATCAACACGCTGAAGCTACCATTCCAACATCAAAAATAACAACTGCTTCTTGGTTTTCCCACATGCCACTTTGGAAGCACCCAGTAGCTGCAGTAAGGATTTTTTTCTGAATCTGACTGGAGTTTCAAGATTGCTTCTGGCTAAGTCTGGAGCAGTCACCCCTGTCACTCACCACGCTCCTCAGAGCAGCACGGGGACGTGTGCCAGCTGAATTCTCTGAGACTTGCTTAACACTGTCCATTATGAGAATACCCTTTTCAGATGACTACATGGGGAAAAAGTTGATTTATCAGAGGGAAATGAGGCTTGCACCACAGTGCTGTGGAAAGGTGAGTTTAGGCCCGGAGCTGCCAGAGACTGCCAAAGGTAAAAGGTGACATCATGAAGCTTCTGCCTGGAAAAGTATCCAAGAAGAGGCCTCCTGTATTGGAGAAGGCTCATACAGACCAGGAACTTGGACATGACTGAGTATCCAGAACACACAACTGAACTCCCACATTTGTGGTAAGTGATATAATACTGCATTAATAAAACAGCCTCCAGAACACACAGCCACTGGTGCAACACGTGGGAAAATGTCTCCCTTCCTGGATCCCAGGCAACTTCTTTGCTTTTTCTTATCTCAGTTTACCACACTGGGATTCCCTTTCCCACCAGCTCCTGATGACAGGAGCTTGGTGAGCTGCTGGCTCTCTAGAATGGGGAGGTAACTTTCAGAATTATCCCCTACACTGCTTGGCTCTCTGTTGGCATAAAGAGCCACTAGAATAAATAACTTTATTAATGTCTCTTGAAGTTCCAACTTGACCTGCCTTTCTTTTATCAGTTCAACCTCCTCTGTTACAGAAAAGAATTGGCCTGAATAATTAGATAAAAGACTGCCAAGCAGTGATAATGCATAGTGATTTTTCTATTTAAATTACAGGGCCAGTGAATAACAGAAACATTTGTGGTTCTCTTTAAATCCCAGCAGGCAATGAATGAAGCCCTCAACTTATACCTAGGGGATACAAAGGAGCCATAAATTGTTTTCATGACAATAAATATCTGCATTGCCTTGTAGTTCTACTGTGTTTGGAATTGATTTTCGGTCATCTCCTAGCTGCACTTTAAAAAGTCTGAATTTGAATCAATTTACATGCTTTCTAATAGAGCAGAAATGAGCATAATTTCATTAAAAATAAAAGTGAGTGTGGCAGTCCTCAGTCTTTGCCTGACATTCTCAACTATTCTATCCACCACATGGATATGTATAATCTAAATGTTATTACATTTGTAGAACTTAACTCAGGGAACTCTGGAGACATTTGTAATTTTGGATTTTTTTTTTTTTTTTTTTTTTTTTTTTTGTTGGGGTTTGGTGGGGGGGGAGGGGGGGGTNATCAGCCTCCTTAACTACCTATTCCTTTTTTTGTTGTGGTTGTTATTTTGGTTGGTTTTGGGTTTTTTTTTTTGTATTTTGTGTTTTTTTTTTTTTTTTTTTTTTTTTTGCGGGAGTTGGTGGGGGAAGGAAGGGAGATGTTTGGGGTTTTTTTCCCCTTTCTTTTTCAATAATGGAAATACATTAATGTGAGTAATAATTAAGGAAAGTATGAGTTTTGTTTTAAAACACTACAGATAGTGCAAACCTGACAGAACTTCACCTGAGACAAGGAATACCAAGGCTTCTGTAGGGCCCAGAATGTCTCCTCCCAGATCTTCCAAAAAAAACCTAAAGCACATTTGTAGAACATAAAGCAACCAGCCCCCCAAGTCTCCAGACATGCCCAAATAAAGTTCTGTACATTGCAATTTACATTTCATTGGTAGAATCACTTGGTTCCTCAGTTTTCCTGTGCCTGCTCCCACTTAGACGCTCTTGAGATTTTTTGGATGGGTTTCACACATCCCCTGGGAGAGCCCAAGGAGCAGATCCTCCCCAGGAAAGCCCAAGGCTACAGAGTCTCTGTGTGGTGACAAAACCCTCCAGGTCTGCAGGCAACACCTGCAGAGGCCTCGTTCAGGAGCAGAGTGCCTTGCCCATGGCAGGTGGAACAGGAATGTCTTCTCCTTGCATTTTCTCATCCATCCAATCCTCTGATTGCTGCCATATCTTCTTAGCCACACAAGCAAAGGAGCAATTTAGCCTTCCCCTGACATTTTGCCACGTGGCTGACAACACACTGGCACGTTGAGAGCATCAACACATGCAATGAAAGGGTCTCATACCCCTCTAGTCTCCCCCAATTTCTTTTCCCTTTCCAAACTGAAGGACAGTTTGGGAAGCTTAGCAAAATAATCTAGCAGAGCTAGTGGGTAAGGGTTTTTTCCCATAGCTCAGATTAATAATTAAATGCTCTTACTAACAGGACTAAATTGAAACCAGACCACCTAATTAACAGAATCATACAAGAGCTCTGGAGTATCACGACTGCACTTTTTGGAAACAAGTTAGAGCTTCCTGTCTGAAATCTTGATGCAAATTCCAGTCCAAATCCAGCAAAAATGTGTTTATTTTAAGAGCCTGGAAACCAGGTAGATGTTTCATGCAGCATACTTCAATAACAAAAACTGTTACTTTGATACTGCCTTTTTGCTGATATTTCAGAATACTCAGAAACTAATAACCAGCTTTGGGCTGTCAGGCAGATCCAGAGATAATTCAACGAGAAGTACTGTTAATCCAGAAGAAAATTTTACAGTTATGTAGATTTGGAATTCATTATTAGTCTATTAATATTTGATTAATCTTGTAACAGGAAGTAATCCGTAGTGCAGGAGCATATGTCTAGAGAAGCACAGACAAATTCTATTTTGGTAATATTTGAGCTTTTGTCTTGAGTTTTTTTCCAGAAAGAAAAAAAGAAAATGTTAACTTGGGGAAGAATGTGCAAGTCTTTTATGGTTCAAAGCCTTAGCAAAAGGAAAGAGTACTAATTACAATTAGAGCATCTTGGAGATAAATTTTAGCATTCACTACCTGTAACAATGCACCTTTATCACATCAAATATCCACGCAGTGCTGGCAGCAATCCTAGAACAAATTCAGTGCCCACACTTTTCTAATTATTATCAACATTAGGATCTAAATGATCTGTAAAACCTGAGATAAAAAAAAGAAAAAAAAAAAAGAAAAAAAGAAAAAAAAAAGAATAGTTTGTGACTTCAAAGCATCAAACCCAAAATGCTGTGTTATGAAATTTTCATCTTTCCCTGATTCACAGGTCTGTGCTTTCCTCACAAGCCTTAAGAAGCCTTTTACAATATTTAGTTGCCTGGAGGTGAAGCTCCACCTTTCTGATACTTCCACATAACTAACAGTAAAATCACAAGAATATTAGAAACAGTGCAGAAAAGCTACTGGCTAACTTATACAGGAGGCCCAATGTTTCCTGCAATGTTTTATTACAAAGTCTTGCATTCTCTTCCAAGGCATTTTATAAGAAGCACTGCAGGGGAAGGAAAAGATTAAAAGACAATCTACTATGGACTATTAATTAAACAAATAAATAATATTATCAGTTTGGCAGCAAACTAATGCTGTGCCTGAAACTATCAAGAGAAGAAGTTATATCAGCATCTGTTAATAGCAGCAGGGTTTAAATGAAAACCAGGAAAAAATGAGAGCATATGATGGTGAAGAAAAAGCCTGTCTCTAAATGACTGTCTTTTCAATTTATTATGAGGGATACAAAGGGCAAGCAGAGCCTTTCAGATAAAATTTTCAAAGCTTTCTTGGAAATTACACATTCATAGATTTTTAGGGCTGACAGAGGCCACCACAACCATAACTTCCTGTTCAAGGAGCCAAAACTCATGCTCCACATTCACACACCCCACAAATCTTTTTGGTGCTCCTGAAAGTTCCTCAGCCTTCCCTTCCCATTGACTTCCCAATTCACTTCAAAAAAACCTTGCAAATGGATAAATGTGTGAGCCAGCTCTGCTGCCTGTACCTGCATCCTCTGAGTGTCTAACATCTGGTTTGACAAACTCCTTCAGCACACCTGTTGCCTGTGCCTTAACTGTTTTTTGGGGGCTCCACGTTTACACAAGCGTGTTTCCCCTTTCCCTCAGGGCTTTTCCTCTCCTGCCACTGCTGCACATGCTCTCACCAGTCCTTGTATCATAGAAGTTGCACATGACTTTCAGAATTCACCTATTCCATTCCTCTCATTCCAAGTCAGGGCAACCTGTATCCTTGTTTTAAAAACACCCCAACTTAGAGAAGTGCCATACCCTCCATGCACCTGCTGGCAGCCTGCTGTGTCAAAGTAAATCTCTGCAGGTGCAGTTTTAAATCCTGTGTCTTGCTTGTTTTACATGGATTGCTGTGCTTTCTTTTCCAGCTCTCTGATTCTTCTCATTACTCTGAGCCAACCTCTCCACAGAAAGCCAGCTCTTCCTTAACCTGATCACACCAGGAAACCTGGTGATGTTCAGTCTCCTTCCCACCAGACCCCCTGGGGCATTGTGCTGATCTTCCACCACTTTAACTTATTAGTGATAATTCCACACCACAGAGACCAACCCCCCAGATGGGTCTCCATCAGCAATGTTGGTCTGTACCGATGACATTTAGAATTTCCTCAAAACCCATCACACAGTCTGACAAAATCTGTTTTCCATAAAGCTCCACTGGCCTGCTTTACCACCTTCAATTCCATATTTATCAGGCCTTGTATAACTCATACCACTATTAACTTTGGAGTCAATGCTCAAGACATTGTGTGTTGTGTGTGTTGTTAGAAACCATAATCTGGCCACCATGGCTGCAAAGCCTGGCTGGTACAGCCCAGGGAAGGCCAGCTCCAGCACAGTGACCTTCCCAGCAACAGAGCAAAGGACAGGCAGTGACAGACCCAGGGCACAACCTGAAATACCCTGAGCAAGAAGGGGCAGCAGTCAGGGAGGCTGCTTCACACATCCCATGCTCTCTGAGAATTCACCCAGGCAAAGTTCACCTGAAACAAGAACGTGACAAACAGTGGCCTCTGAATCAACTCTTTGGGTAGTATCTTGAACAGCATCTCATCAATTTTTTCAATGAGCAACTTATTTTGCTATGCTAATTATGGGTAGTCTTTTATTAAATTTCAGTGTAGATTTTTATGTGATTTAGTCCATTTAGTCCATATTTCAGCTTTCTCCTTGCAACAGCAGAATTAAAACTCTGCCTGAAGCTGCCTCTGGCTTTCACAGCAATTTTTTAATGGGCAGATGCAAACTGTCCAAGAAAAGTGGCATGTTGAACTGTTTTCTATTATTTTGTCAATGAGTGTGACTATATCCCCCATGGAATTCTTCCATAGCCAACTAGAGCTCCTTTTCATGCAGCAATAAAAATGAAAAGTTTCTAAAGCTGGACATGCAACAACCTTTTTCTGTCATGTTGGCAATTTACATTTCAATTCAAAATCAGAATTCCTTGGGAGCTTTTCCCCTCCCCCTGCCCTGGATACTGTACTCTAAGATACAACACTAAATTCCACTGATTCATTATTCCTATTAAAACAAACAATAACCTCCAATTGTTTAGCAAACCAAAAAATTGCAAACAGTAAATTTAAACAGTAAAACAGGGAGCACGTTGGGTAAATGTTATTTCCCTGAACAAGGAAAGCTTTTGGCAAAGTGCTTAACTTGAATACAACAAAAGGCAATTTAATTTAGTAATACAGCTGGATGAAAAATGGAAACCTCAGGTTTAATAAGAAGGGGAAAAAAGACAAGCATATATCATCCAAAAGGATAATTATGAAAAACTATTTTGTATGATCCAGCTAAATCAAAGCTTTTAATGCTTTCTTACTCCTGTCAAAGGAGGGAGATTTAGTACTTTAAAAATGGGGATTTTGCAGACTCCACTGCCCAGAAAAAATGATTTGTCCCTTGATAAATTACTATTGGGTTTTCTACTTGAGAAAAAAAAATACACTTACATTGAAATAAATGCCAAGGAATGGCTAGAGAATTTATATTATTCACTGGTATCTGTCACTGGATTGGTTGAAAAGTGACAGTGCTATTAAAAATGTCTTCTTGCCTCTCGACAGAATGGCACAGAGGGGTCATGCCAGCATTTCCTGAATGAGAAGGAAATGTACACGGTAGTAAGAGTAAGCAAATCTTTATTCCCCTCCACCACCCTGACACACCAGACTCCAAAGAGTGACTCGGGGTGTCCCTGTGTGTATTTTATGTTTAGAAGCTGCCAATTCCAATGAAACTCCCCCCTCCTCCCACTGGGATGGAAATTGCTCATTCATTTTCCTAAGGATTTTCAAGGGTTCTTAAATGAATCCTAGAAAATTTTTCTCTCTGACAGAGGGGAAGAACATCCATGCATATATGATGATAGCTGAAGAGCTGCAGTGCAGTAAAAGCAATTTGCCCCCAAAGAAACCCCTCTGAGGGTCTGTTCCTTTTTCCCCAGTCCTTGGAAAAGAGGTGTCATCAGGAAGCAGAAACACTGGGCAGTCACAGGCACTGGGCAGGGAGTGGGACACTCACTGGGGAGCAGATGGCTCTGGTGGCAGCTTCCCCAAGGGCTCTGTGGGACCAAAGGGATGGTTCCTGTGATGTGTTTTGGGACTACCTAAAAACAGAGGCCAGACAAAATTAAGGGAATAAAAAACAGTTCTTCAGGTACATTTTGGGCAAATGAAGCCCCCCAGAGGCTACACCCAAAATGGACCATGGGTCACAGGTTTTCACACTTTTATAAGTTTGGTCCTTTTGCATATTGGAGGTTAATTTTCCAGTTACAGCTGCAGGTAATGAAGTCATTTACCCAAAGTTTGCTCCCCCAACTCACTTTTGTTTCCCTCTCTCAGGCCTGAGGCAGTGAGGGGTCCTTGACTGCCAGGCCTGGAGAGGAATTGTGTCTGACAAAATGGGAAAGCAGCAGCTCACACTGTGTGTGGAGTTTAGAGTTATACACTAAACAGCTGCAGGATTACAAATATAGGAAAAAATATAAAAACTAAAATCCTAAGGCATCACCTGCAGGTATTAGTGCCTGGTAGTGGCTCAAAGTGCCACGCCAGAAACACCTCTGTTCTCTCTGGGGCATGGCTGGGGACAGGCACGTTCCCAAAGCCACCTGAGCTCTTTTCTGCCAGACTTCAAGAGCTGAAGTCCCTGTCAGCAAGGCTGCCTGTGTGCCACCAGGGCCAAAGGCAGAGAGTGTATGCAGCCTAAAAAAAAAAAAAAAAAAAAGATGGAACTGGGGTGCAGTGGGCAAGGTTCCTACAGCCACACAGGTCTGCAGGGCAGATTTTAGCTGTACTGAGCACTCAGGTGCTCAGTGATTGCTGCTATTTTTACACAGACTTTTCATTACAGTCTGAGAAGCTCCTAAACATTACTTTGCTCATTTCTGAGTTTGATGTGATCTCGACACACTTTCTGTTCTTCTGCTCTATAAGATTTCCTCTTTTTTTAATTAATTGTAACATCAAGTTTCTAGCACATGCAAGAAATCTTTTGCATATTTAATCAGTGACTGACATTGACATTTATCTGTCTCCTGAGAGTAGCAACAGCTACATGTTTTAATGTTTCTTTGGGCCCCGGACAACTTTTATGCCTACTAATGAAATGAGTATCAGTGGGAGAGCTCTGAATGCACAACAACAATCAAAAAGCAAGAATAAAAGCTTTCCCACACATGCACAAAATTGTATTTCTTTGCAATCATTCAATGCTAAAATGCAGAACAGAGAACAAGCTGGAGAGAAATAAGAGAGGAGTTTGACTTAAATGCCACTGTTTTTCATGTAGAGTGCTTAGTCTATAAAATCTTTGCAACAGAAACAAACTTCTTTCTCCTTCACTCCCAGGAACCTGCCATCCCTGGCCCTGACTCGTGAGCCCACCATTTAGAAACTGCCAGAACATGAAGACAACAGCAAAAAAGGAAACTCTAACTTTAAAAGACAGTTTAAAAAATGTCCATCTGAAATCAGACTCAAGAAACCATCACTACAAATTAGCCAAAGTTAGAGGGATTTTATGCAGTAATTTCAAAACCATCTGGCTTACAGTCTTAAAGTGTCTACTGTTTAAAACCATATGGGGCAATGCCACCAAACCTGACCTCCAGCTCTTTAAGCATATTTTACGTAGTTGTGCATCATTATCCCAGGTACTAGGGTACTAGAATTTTAATTTTTACTTTCTTCTATCAAAATCCCAAGATGATTTCACTGGAAAGCTTCCATTTGCTGCAGGGTTGTCTCACTTTTAAATGCAGAAGAACCATTTTATTTTATTTTTGTTTTCACTTCAGAAAATGCAGTTCAGTTTTGCAGTTCAGCAAATGCAGCATTTTTAAAATCTAGTAGTTACAAAGAATGTCCAAGCCTCTCTTGGTAAGAAAATAAAAAAATAAAAACATAATCAAATCATTGAAAGTCACAGAAAGTATGAATCATTGCCATTCTGATGTCCCAATTCTTTTTTTCATATGGATTATGCTAACAAAGCAAAAAAAAAAATTCAATCTATATCTTTCTTCTGACAAGGTCTTCTCACAGAATTCATAATTATATCATGTCTAGTCATTTATCTTAAGTTAATAATTCCACTGCCCTTCTAGAACTGGCATTTTGCAAATACACTACAGAAGCTACTCGAGGCAGTAATTTATTTTCAAATAACATCTTTATGTTATCCTCTGGCATGTAGGCTTAAGTAGATTGCTCATCTATAAAAAATGAATGTAGTAGAAAGTGTACTTCCCAAAATAAGTTTCATGAGAAAAACAAATTTCTTCCTAAAAAATTCAGTTCTAATCACTAATTAGCATGCAAATACTATTACTACATGGAGAAACAAAAGAATAAATAGGGATTATATCAGAATAATCCTTCCAGAGTTTTTTTTCTAGCCTATTGTTTTCATGTTCTTAAACCTTTGAAGAATTAAAGAAGAAAGCAAGTCATTGTGTCTGTGTCTTTTGCAGGTGCTCCCTTACAGTAGTTATTCCTTAGAACTGCTTCCAAGGAAACATCCATCACTACTGGAGTCCAGGACTGCTTTCAGCCTTCACAGCTTTGGTGAAGGGTACTTTAACAGGCTATTTCATAATGAGATTCAGTTGGTGAAAGCTGATGAGCAAAACATAAACAATTTTGAATTGTTAGGATCATTAACCTCTGGAAATTCTTTAAGATGAGGTAGAGCCTCCATCCCACAGTGTCTTTAACAAGCAAAAATAAAAAAGCAGAGAACAAAGCCTCAATAGGAATTATGAGCTGTGGTTGTTTGGTCCTTGTCACTGCAGATCATGGAATCATGGAATGTTAGGGAAGGGACCTTTAAGACCCTTTAGTCCCAGCTGCTGTGCCAGGGACACCTGCCACTGACCGGGTTGCCTAGGGGCTAATGCAGCTGTGTCCCATCCATGTGCTCTTCTGGCTACACCCAACAGTAGATGCCCATCCTTGGCACCCCTTGATCCAGCCACAGTGATGAGATCAGTGTCACCACGAGACTCCTGAGAGGAGGAGCTCTGTGCCTCTGGATCTCTGGCTGAAGGCACATCCTGTGCAGCCAGTCCTGCAGCACGAGGAGCCTCAGCAGGGCTGGTCCAGTGTCAGATTTTGCCCTTTTCTGACCCAGAGATGGGGCAACTGAGAGGTGTTTTAAAAACCTTTTATTATATTTTCAGTCTCATATGAAGGGTGAGACAGTACAGATGTTATAGTTCACACCATCACAATCAGAAGCTGACTATTTCCCAATTGCAAAACACTGTAAGTGTTTCTTGGCCTATCAGCGTTTTGCCACACCATGCTGTAGATGCCTTAATTATCTAAAGCTACCCCTCACTGGTGCTCTTACAATGCATCTTTCATAGTTCTATTTCTCCAAAATATCTAGTCTTACTTGCAAGGCTGTCCTTTGAAACTGTTTTCTAGCTCCATTTCTCTCTCATCAATATCTGTCCTATTCATGGCATTTCTAAGTCAGCATTTCTTATCTCAAGGTTTGCATACAGATCCATACTGTGTAGGACTTCTGTCAGGCCCTGAGAGCTTTCTACAAATCCATTTCCCACAGTCCAGGCCCTCCAGGATTCCTGGATGGGATCCCTGACAGGGCTCCATCACTTTTGGTAGAGGGACAGAGCTCACAGCACTTCCAAGGTTTCGATCAGTGCATCATTAATACAAATCAGCCAATGATTGTGCTCTGGATTTAGTGATCTCTGCTGGAATTTATGGGGCTGCAGGACATTTTCAGTTCAAAGATGTTTAATCTTCAAATCTCTTCCCCTTTGATCTTAAAGTGCTATGTCTTCTGACAGCCAGGACAAAGGATAAATCCACAAAATCAAAATGGTTTTCTAAAGCTATCTTTGTCAAAGGAGTTAAGAACAGAGGACACCATCAGAGTTTGTCTCTTACAATCCAAGATCAATTCTGCAGGCCAAATCCTCAGCCAGCATAAATCAGTGCAACTTCATTCAGATAAAGTTGACAGGATTTTTTACTACCTGTGGAACTGGTATTGAGAGTTCCACAATTTTGTGAGCCTCTTTAAAGTCTGCAAAGGCCCTTAATGAAAACTAGCCAATAAACAAATGCTAATAATCTAGCCTGATACACATGCAAACAAAGTAATCAGGTAAAGCAGGCTAGAATTACAGTTTTACAAGATACTATCAGCCCAAGAAGAGAAAGAAGATAGAACATGCATTCATGGGTCTACCACTTGCCTGATTTTTGGTTTAAATTATAGCCCTGTAAATTTTTCTGGACTGTTTATTCAACATGCAAAAAAGGCAGCCTGTGCATGAAGCAGCCATTGTGAATCTCCTCATTTCTATACCCATTAGCTGAAAGTATACAGCCAATTCTCAGCCTTGTATTTTAGGTCATAAATCTGCTCCCTCTGTTCCATGGGCAAATTAAAAGCTATATATCTTTTGTCAAAGTCTTTCTGACACAGAGCTCCTACCTTCACAGCCTAAGGCTAGCTGTGTGTCTGGGAAAATTATATACAATAGGCACTGACAGCCATGGAGTCCAGCATTTAGGCACTAGTCAACATATTTTTATACATGTAAAATCATTCTACCTTATAACTTGAGCACAATCTATACATATTTAAAAGGATTACGGGGGTATGAAATAAGAAAAATGCTTTCAAAAGGATAGGAAGGTGGTCTGAATTCGATACCCCAGCAATCTTTAAAACTGTTCTGCATGAAGCATATGCATTAGCCCCTGCATTGCACTGATACAGGCTGCACTGTCACAGCCATAACCTATTTCCTTGTGCTCCAACCACTGCCAGGCTTCATTTTCTGATGAATGTGTGGGCACCGCTTTTGATTTCAGCCCAATGTGCAAACAGTATATGTATTCTAATTAAATGCATACAGAATTATGTTTGGGAATGCCAGCTTTGTCATGTGTCACAGCAATGGCTTTTCTAGTTCTATTGGAGTTTTATGGCCTTGAAATGAAGCATTGCAAAATGGCAATATTTAAGAAGCCCCACATGAATTTTGGCATTGTGGAAAAATTCCTAAACGATGGGCTCCTGCACATCTTTTAAAAGCTGCAAGAAGCTCACAAAGAAGTCATTTCAACTGTAAGACAGAGACATATTTATAAGAAACTGAGGGTTTCATCTACCTATTTGTTCAACAGTTCTGCCCCTCTGCCCAAGGCAGCAGCTCTTCAGTGTCTCATTCTCCTTACACTGCAAGTAACCCTTGTTTCACACTTTTATCTGAAACGCTGCTTGCCCTCCTTAGACCTCTTTGGTTTATAGCTGCCATTTTCACGATGTCATATCTCATACTCTGATCAGAGATGTTCATCTTTATCCTTTCCTAAGTGATACTGTTGTCATATAATTTACTTCCTCAGTTATTCTTCCTGGAAAACCTGGAAGGCCTGTCTTCCTTCCTTTTAGCACACAGCCCCAACGTCAATAGAGTTGGTAGATTTGATCTGCAGTTTCCATTTATTGCTCATTCTGAAACAAACACAAAGTGGTGCTACTATCCAAAAATACCTCTTACTCCTATTTTTGAATATGTGGTTTATATTTCTTAGGAGAACAGTTCACTTCCCAACTGTCATCTTTTGTCCTAAAGCCACCAGCTTTAGGATGCTTTTATGGGCCATGCAATTTTCCTTCCCAGTGCTGATGATGGTAGTTAAATTTGAGGATGTGATGCTGCTGTCATCTCATTTCATGCAGCACTACAGGAAGGGAAGTCATATCTCACTTCAGAACAAAAGTCATTTACAGAATAAAAAGTGATAGGGAACAGCATTAGAACTGTTTGAAGAGTCTTGTAGTCAGGTTCCTCTGACTTGCCAGTCTTAAACTACTTACAGACTTTTATTGTGTATTTCACATCAATTCAATTTCAAATCCCCAAGTCTGATTTAATTAGAAAGGCAACAAAATCTGGGAAAGCAACCAGGCATCTGAAACTGCTGCACTCTGTAAATGAAGTAGATGATGTTTATTGGGCTCTCAGAACATATAAACACCTCAGCATCGCTGGCACTCCCAAACTGATGGTGACTTCCCTAATGGATCGAACAGAACACTTTTAATAATGTAAGTCTCCAATAAATGAGGCTTCCTTGGGCCAATCCACAGCTGGCACAGCTGTGTCCAAGTCATTCCCACACCTGCAAGGGCATGAGGTGCTCACACAGGCAGAACAGTTCTTAAACACATCAGTGTCTGCAGCGAGGATGGACAAGTCCACAGCTCACCCCCAGAAAAAATTAAAAATGATTGTGGTGCCAAGGCTTCATCCTGGAATCCATCTCTGCATACACACATGGAAGACTTTAATTTGCTTTACAAAACCTGGTTATTTTATGCTCTTGCATCTCATGCTACACCGGTGGAATTTTATGCATTTCCTATGAAAGTGGCAGTCTACAATAAATGCGTTTCTGATTGCATTGTTTAGTGACCTGACATTGCTAATAAGCCTTTAGTGTGCTGGCCCTGTGACTTTATGTGTCTGACCCACACTTTGTGTCTTCAGCAAACACATTGATCTGGGCAGGAACATTTAAGTAATAAACCATTGCTCCGTGTGAGGAGGACTATCAGATTGCAATCTCAAGAAATCAGAAATTGTTCTCTTTATAAGCTACTTGAAATGAAAAACACCACAACACTGGCATATCTGCTTGCATTGTTATTGTAAATTATATACACACAGCATCTTAATAGAAGAAATTATATGCTCCCTAGATGACACATTTCACAGTTAGAAATAGATGTTAAAACATTTTCAAATAACAAATTGACAATCTTAGTCTTGCTTTCCATGTGTGTGCATTCCTTAAAACCACAACCAGAAGGGGGAGTAAAAAATTTGATTTATAATCCACTGAACACAGAATTTGCAATAGTTGCTTTTGGGTTTTTTAATCACTCAATTAAGAGAAATATTTTTTTCCAATTTCCTTTTAAACTTCTGTTAAAGGTCACAAAACCAAAGATAGGAAATGACAGGAAATACACAGAAGATGTTTATGCATTTTAACTGCATTTTAAAAAACCCCAAACATATTTGTGCTTCTAAATATCTTCCTAATTCCAAATTTTTTTTTTTTTTACCAAAAAGATTGCAATTCACATTCACACACATGGAGTGCAAGTCTGCAGTGTAGCTCCACTAACTTTAAAACCTCCAAGTGGAAAGGCTGTCAGCTATAGTAGTACAAAACACCAGGTCAGGAGCTATCTTGGTGGAATAATTTCAGCTTAATACTGGAAAAGGAGTAAATAAAGTTCAGAAGAAATGCAGTATACTGAATATATTTCAAAGGGAGTGAAGAGACCCTCACAAAGAGTGAGGTGAAGTGGATGAGGAATCTTGCAATTTCAAGATGTGGTCCTACTTATTTTTGTTTTAATCTGTTCATACATGAGACATTCTCCCTCTGCCAAGAATGGAAAGTTTTCTTCTATATTTTTTCTTCAGCGTATTTCTTTTTTCAGGGAATAGTATTCTCCTTTTTCTACCTTAGCCACACTGCACACTCAGAACCACTCACAGGAGGGACAGAGCCTCCTCCAACTGCAACATTAAAGTGTTAGAAAATCAACTCCTTTTGCAGCACCATGGGAATTATCTCTGTCCTGACACCAGCCATTTACGTGAAACCCTGGTATGCTTCAGTGCCATTAATAATTTTGTTCATATTTAGTAGCTATCAATATCCCTCAGCCAAGGAGTGGCTCGTGGCTTGACTAAAACTGTGCCAACCACCAAGTGTATCACTCACGTCCTATCATAGAGCTGAATTAAACAGAAGAGCTTTGTTAAAACAAGATTAATCATCCCTTCCTCATAGATCAAATATGTCTTAAAGATCAATATATGTTGAAATACTGAATAGTTATGATTAATCAGTGAGGAAAAAACAGACTCAGGTTGCATAATGTTAGGAACAGAAATGCAGTACTTGCTCATGTACTCGTAGGCACTATCCATTACTCCTGTTAGCCATATTTATATTTGATATAACACCACATTCTGGACTATAAAATTATGATTTCCTCTACAAATTCTGTGTAGAAAGAAAGCAGCAATGCTCCTGACTCATAATTCTTGTTACAAGAAGGAAGGAAGGAATAAAAACAGAACTGGGGTACCTTCTCTTATCTCCGGTCTGAGGAGCTCAAACCTGTTCAAAGAACAAATAATAGCAAAATTTCCTCTGTCTTGCAGAAGTCCAGAAAAGAACAGCAGAGAAGGCAATTAGTTTAGGGAGCAATTATCTTCCCTGAATGTCTTTACAGGATGGAACTATGAGACAAGGCTTGGAAAAAATCAGACTTTGATAAAGGTCAGTGGCATATAACCTATTTTGGCAATTACTTGTCAAATATGAGAATGGTTTAAAATACATTGAAGCAACTCAGGAAATGTGGTGACAGGACTGTTTTAAGCAATGTACTCGCTATCCTTCAAAGGTAACTATGAATTTAACACTGGCAATACTGAAATAAAATTGGGTGTGGGAGAACAAGGAAAGAAGCAGTATGCCATCCCCCTGAGTCTGAGGGGTTTCTGGCACAGCTGTGCTTTGGGGTGTTGTGCCATCAGCCACTCCAGGCTCTGTTCTTCATCCTTCCCCACTCTCAGACACGAGCCAGGCAGCAGTGACCTGCTGGCACCTGAAGAGGCCTGGCCCCTGGTGTGCTCCAGGGCAGCTGGGAAGCTTTCAGGAGGAGTTCTGCAGCACACTCAGCATCCCACTATAAAGCATCCTTATTTTTTTCCACATTGAATTACAATTTTCTCCCTGGAGATTCACCCCCCTAGGTCCCCATGTTTGGGGTCAGATTTGAAATGTTTGACCCACCTGCTGTTCCAAAGCTACACAGGCTGCATTCCCCCACCAGTACTGACACTGTATGATTTCCTCTGTGCCAGTGGTGGAGACTGATTGAACATCAGGAGGGAGAGAGAACATTCCATAAAACTGCAGGCGGAAAAGGTTTGCCAATTATTTTTCTTCTCATGACTTTTAGGATGCACAGATTCCTTTTGGCAGTTCCCCTTGTTTTGTGCCCATAAAATAAGTTTAATAGCTGAATTTTCCTTAAGATAATCAGAGGCTGTATAATTTATGCATCTGAATAGCATTGTAGCCAGATGTAATTTTGCTTGAAGTTTCAGCATTACAGTTAGTAATGACTCTGCTGGCTGTGTTTTGTAGAATTTGCAATTTATTTAACAGTTGACTGAGCACTGACCCCATTTAATATTGCCATAATCAAAATGTGGCAAAAATTAAAAATTAAAATCTAAAAAGAAATCTGTGCCTTCTGGGAAACAGGCAGCCTACAAGTGGACAGGGTATAGAAGCAATCTCTAAAATGACAGGTAACTAACATGGTCTTTAAAGTTTATAGCAGAGACAAACTAGCCAATCAAAGATTGAGCTGAATTAAGCTTTGAAACATTCTCTAAGTAATAGTTATGGCTTGAGACATTTGTTTTGGCAGCCTTTCTGCCATTCAAATCCCTCTCCCTGATTTGCAAGAGTTGGTTATTTCATGATAAGACAAGGGAAATATCAGGGAGTATCCTCCAAAGAGTCTATCAGAGGGTATCAGAAGGGGCTTCCAAAGAGCAGGGGAGCCTTAGGGGGAGGAGAGTTAAATTTCAATTCCTGTCTGGTTCTGCCATGGCTTCCCAAAGAGCAGTAGAGCAGTGCCAGGTGGGAAGCTGGGACTCTCTGAAGCACACTGCACACAGCAAGGGAACCCCCTTGTTTTCCAGAGCAACTCCTCCCCACTCTGCTGGGCTGTCCCCAGGTGCTGTCCTGCTCTGCAGGACCCTTCCTTGCTGTCCCAGGCACTGACCATGTCCTGCTCACCTCTTCCAGTACCTCCCATACCAGACCTCCAAGTCTGTTTGGGTTGTTACTTTATTTTAGCCCTGTTTATAATAAGGTTTGCAGTTAATCCACCTTTTAGCCCACCCACCGGGTGACATTTAATAAATTGTATTCTTCATTAACATTTCCTTCTCAAGCATTATAGATGATTAATGGTGATAGAGAAATACAGTGTCATCAGCATAAAACAATGATTTATGGTGATAAAGAAAACAGCATCATCAGCATAAAAAATTATTAAGTTATTTGAAGAACTAAAGTTAAGATGGGAAGAAGCGGATCCAGAATTTGCTGCAAGTTCAGTCTAGCTCTGCTGCATTCATGTGTGTCCCTGGTTTGTCCTGTGGAAATAAGTGTGGCTGGCACTTTTCTGTGTCCCCAGCATGGGTGACAGACCCTGCTGGGGGACACTGCCCTGCAGCCACAGCACAACACAATGCACAGGGATGGAGGTTTTCTCTCAGAGTCCCCGCACTGCCTGTGAATCCTCACTGCATTCCTAAGCCAATTTAGATCACAGGCCAATATTACACACAACTTGCAGCAGGCTGCACTACAATTTGTGTGCTGTGTGGGATACAAAGAGCCATGAAAGATTTCCTTTCAAAGCACTCAAAAGGCTGAAAAGATTTCTAGCCGGTTGCCATTTACACTAATAATCCAATTGGAGTGAGAGTGTTTCTAACAAAGTCAAAAAATGGCACCACCATCGAAGACAGTGGCCCAAGGTAGGAATAACATTTTAAAAATGGAAAAATAAGTGGAAAAAAAATTGCCTCATGGTTCACAGATGCAGGACACTTGATCCAGTGTGGAACATGCATTCAAGACTACAATGCTTTAAACCCCATACAACTTCCCAAAGTTTCTCACATCTGTGATTTTTTTTCCTAAAGGAAAAAAATCTTAATGACAAAAAAAAAAAAAAAGGCAAAAGATGACTGGGCTAAAAAGTCATATTAATTTTATAATCAATTAGGAATGGGCATCTGACCCTCAGGATTCTCTGAAACAGGGACGGGCTACACAGCATGATAGCTGGGCATTACATCTAGGCCACAATGAAAAGCTAACACCACAAGTTTCATTTAAAAATATCACCACAAGTCTTTGTACTCTTCTTTAAGTGTTACTCATTCACAATAAAATAAATAAATAATGCATCAAATACTTTAATAGTTTGGGGGAGGAGGGTGGTGGGGGGAGCTGAATGGAAAGATAATCTACTCCTATTTTCATTCTATAGTCACATTCACTGCAGCTATAGAATCAGGTATGCCAGTAGTCAGAGCAGTTACCTATTTGATAGCATTGTTCCTAATTATTTGCTGTTCCTTCCCATTAATTTTCAAACTTGATTATCTTGATTTCAACACTACTAAAAGAGTCATTTAGGGAAATAATGGAAAAGAATGTTTGCAGTGGCAATTCATGCTGTCCTCTTCCATAAATTGCTCTCCAACTTTAAACATTTCCATTTATAGCTACGATATTTTTGACCTTTATGATGTTTCCAAGCCTCTTTAGGCTTTAGCAGCGGACTGACTACTGTGAGGTTTTTCCTCCTGCATAGTCCAAGTGTCCATATAGAAGAGCCACTGGCAGAGGAAATAAATCTGAAACAATTCTCCCCTCTTGAAAAGTGAAAACCCCATGATTTTGTCTTTAGCATTAACGTGACAAATTTAAAGCTACAGACTAAAGGTGCAATATGTAGCACTTACACAAAAACATGCAAATTTGAGGCCAAAGAAGCAGGGATCCTGCATTCCCCTCTGCTCAGGTACCAGCCCACAGGGAAGAGCCTCTCCTGGGAGGAGGAGGAGTATATTGGGAGCAATGACCACCAGACACGTGGATTCCCTACTTGCACATGCACCTCTCCGTAGTGTCAGCAAACAGCTTTTAACCAGAAATGTCTCCTAGAGGTTTTCTATATCTGGTTTTGCATGTCACAAAGACAAGACATTCTCTCCTGACACAAATTACAAAACTCTCCATTCAAGTCAGGCAGCAGCCAGGGTCTTTCTACCAAGATGAGGAAATGCTCCCTGAAGAGCGTGGATGAGTGAGAGAGTCATCAATAACAAAAGGGGAAGGCTGGTAAGAACTGCCAACTATTTTCTATACATTTGTATTTAAATATTTGAAACAACTTACTTTGACAAAGTTCACGGTGTTTAAACTGGAATATTAATAAGAGCAGAGAATTCTAAATGAATTATGGAAGTCATTCACTCCAAGAGTACGTGATTGTACAGAATATACAGACTTGGGATAAAGAAACATTTCAGGTTGCTTCTCCATACAACAAAATGAACCAAGTTTCCAGATCAGGAACTGGCTTGTACAATTGCTTTGAACAACAAATTAAGCTCCATTCTCTTCCCCACTGCTGTGTGGACTGTCTTGCATGATCTGATATTTCTTAACTATTTTTTTCTCCTAAGTTGAGTTAAAATATATTGCTCCCAAACCCACAGCTTTTACAGGTGAAGTGGAAAGGAAAAAAAAACTAGAGGCTGAAAAAACTCATTTGTTATTCAGCTGGGAAAAGCAGAATTGTTTTACTCTGCCTATCTCACTTGCTGGCTGTTTTCTTTTTCACCTGTGAAAGCAGTTTCTGTAATAGCAATTCAGTTCTTGTTCCTCAGACTATGTAGAGATTTGTTTGGGCTTGGATAAGTGCCCAAAACATACTTCTAACTATTCCAGTTCTATTGAATCGCTGAAAAAGCGCTACATGTATCTTTTCAGAATTTAGGTATTTTTATTTCAGTCTCAGATGAAAGCACACAAAGCTAAACAAGGGGAAAGGGAGGAAAGTGATCTGAACTACACACGGATAAAGAATGGCTCATTTAGAGCCTGGCTGGAGTTCTGGATGAATGACCATCTTAACTTTTGGCTTATTCCAACAATTCTTCCAACAATATTTTAACCCTGGGTAACTGAAATTCTAACTTTTGTCAAGTAAAATGGATTATGATGATACAACATTTTAAGGTAGAAGAGATACATGCAAAACTGTTATTTTTCCACTGAAAGTCAACAGCAACATATTAACAGCAGTGCCATGAGAGATGGGAGCAGTCACATCAAACAGAAAAGTCTTCACCTTGAACTTGGTGTAAAACTTAAACCATTACAACATAACTCAAACTTTTTAAAATAAGAAGTCTCTCAACAGCTAGCATTCTAAAACACCAGTAAGATTTTTTTTGGTTTTCCTTCATGGGGCACTTCTCACTAAAGATATTTGGTAGGTGACCTGGGCTATCCCCAGTGCCAATCTGTCTGTGAATGCAAGGCAAATGTCACAGGAGTCAGCAGCAAGCCAGCAGGCAGAGCAGTACATCATGGTCACAAACAATCACTCCAATATCAATCATCCTTCAAACAGGTGGAAAAAATACCTTGTTCTCATTAATAAACATGAGTTTGTTTTCAGATGAAATCCTTCCCTTATTGCCTCGAAACAGCTTTCTAAGAGCCCCAGATTGCTGTTTGGGTTAGCAGGTATGTCCTGGCTGGGAAACAGAGAGGTCTGCATCGTGACTGCTTGCATTTGAAACAGCTGAACAGCAAAAGAGAATATGAATGAACATTACCAATAAGTGAATATTCCTGGAAGTTACTCACTTATCGGTCATGTTCATTCATGTTTTAAAAAGTTCACTTTGCTCTTGTACATCTTTAAGATTCTCTTTTCACAAAATATCAGAGTGGTCATTTTTTCTGGATTTTAAATTATCTACTGCTGAGCAGGAGGTTCATAAAATCCCTACTCTCCATTTACATGCCTCTACAATAACACTCCAGAGGAGGAGAGACCTACCTCCCCAGGATACCTGCTCAAGCACTTTGTGGTGGGAATGGAATAAAATACTCTGCTGTAGCAAAGGTTGGGTTTGAAAAATGCTCCTTTAATAGCCTCTTCCACTTGAAGTAATTAAAGCAAGCCAAGTATAAGTTCCACTGTATCATTTTCCAGAAACAGCAAAATAAACAAAATTTGAATAGTCCTGTATGACACTAGAAATCAGCAAGTGGAATAATAATGCATGTTGTGCACTTCATGCACTGTCCAGAAATCATAGGAGGGAGTCAAGAATTTTAAAGCTCTTGAAAGATATTTCTGAGCAAGTCAGCCACATGCTGTACAGCTCCACCACATGCAATCACCACTCAAAGTGACCTACTCAATTATGCTGAGACACCTGAAGCAAACATTTGACTCATGTCATGTTTATGCCATGATGGGGAATGTGTTTGAGCATTCAACATGACCTGGAGCAGTTCACCCCACTGAAATGTTGGTTTTTATAGCTTTGGTCAGCCCAAAGCTGCTTTCTCCAGCCCGAGCCCCTGGCAGCAGAGCCGTGAGCTACAGGAGCCACCCAGCCCTTTTCTTTCTTGCAGAAGGCAAGTTTTGTTGTTGTAAAAACTGGCAATTTTTAAAGGCCTGTGAGATGAGATATTCACCTTTCTCCCTCAATTCCCTGCTGTTTTCTCTTTGAGAGTGTCATAAGGCCATGTTCACCTCTGCAGCCCAAAGTAACTCAAGTACCCCCGGGTGTTTTGGCTGGGCCCAGGTAACTCTGCTGTACCAGAAAGCCCCATAACCTCCAGCACAGTGACCTGCTGGGGGTGTTTTAGGCTGACACTAAGTTCAGGGTTTCCATAAATTCTCCAGTCAATTTTGCCATATGCCATTCCCTGCTCAGTCCCCCTCTCATGATCTTTTACAGGACTTGGATTAACAGTGTTATTTGCTTTTTATGGAACAGTCCATACCTTTGATTACCACAGACAGCCAAAGGTTGTCCTGTTAGCACAGGAAAGCACATAATCACAGCATTTTCCTTGGTTACATGCAGGTGCTTTATTGAAGAGTTCTTCCTGGGAGTCTGGGGTACACAGACCCAACTCAGAACTCTGACACGGGTTTGAAAATGGACATATTTTATACTCTTCCTTTACATAACTATATATTAATCATTCAATTTACATTGTTCTATTGTATCCATTGATTTTACCCAAGTGTGGATTCTCAACCCCCCCGAAACATCATTTTCCATGATTCATATGTATACATAATAATTATGTTCAATTATCAGATAATCATTACTCCTAACAATCTTATCATTTCTTATGACCTAGTACATATAATTATGCTCCCAGACCTTATCCCATGATCTAGTACAGGTACACTTTCTCAGGCCTAGCCGTGCGGATACTGTCAGCCAGTCGGAGAAAGGAATAGAGATAATTTAGTCTAGGAACTGAGGAAAGGAATTACAAACAACTGTTAATATCCTAAACACTAGCTACTGAAAGAGATATTAACAGTTGTTTGTAATTCCTTTCCTCAGTTCCTAGACTAAATTATCTCTATTCCTTTCTCCGACTGGCTGACAGTATCCGCACGGCTAGGCCTGAGAAAGTGTACCTGTACTAGATCATGGGATAAGGTCTGGGAGCATAATTATATGTACTAGGTCATAAGANCCAGCTTCATTTGTAAGGGAACTCAGTGTAGAAGAGAGTCAATCAGCTGTACAAAGAAGGAAAAGCCCAGAGCAGCTCTGACAGTTGCCTTTCTAATAGCTGGCAAATTCAAATGTAACACAATCCTCCAGGTGGTGTTCCAGGAGCTAAATTTGAGAAGAAGCTGCAACCAGAAATGTATTTATTGCTAATTGTGAATCCTGCCAAGGTACCAAAGCCTGAGCAGAGACCTCAGGGAAGCAATGTAACCTTTGTTTCAAGTGCTGTGGGTGTATTACAAGTCACTGAATGGGTGCCAAGGAGAGGAATGTTTTCAGGCAAAATGACAGGAAATCCCAACAGTGTTAGGTATTTGGTTGATTTGGAAATTAGATCATTAAAAACTCGGGTGGTTTGAGTGATTTAAATATTAAAAGAAGAGAGGAAGATATGAAATGCAACAGGAAACAAGAGCAATGACAGATACTGGAAAGGAGCAAGGAAAAGCAGATGCAATAGTTCAAAATCACATAAAAAGAGAAACAGGAACAGATGGATTTCCATAAAGAAGAGAAAAATCTCTGTGTTCATTTTCATTTGAAGCCAATGGAAAAAAGAAGTCCTAAAGGCATCGGAATAGTTTAATTTTCAGAGCTGGTCTGGTTGACATTTTCTTTTGAACACCAGATTAAATAACACAACTCAGCTAACAGCATCTTTGCTATAAATGCTATGGGGCTAAAGACCAGATAAGCAGCAGCATTTAAAGCCTTTTCCCCTATGCAAATAAGTGCTGGTAAATACTATCAAAATACACATATTTTGAGTAAGATGAAAATAAAAAAGATGTTGACTGCTCAAGTTCTAATCCTGATGCCAACACCTGACATACATCAGCCTGAGACTTATGAGATGATGATTCCAAAGATGTCCTAAAAGAGACAAATAGAAACCTGTAAACACATTTAACTACCTGCCATTACTCATGACTTGCACTAGTGTTTGAATTTCTCAGTCAGAATTTCCCTTAACATGAAACATGCACACACTGACATAACCATCAGGCTACTTGAACTTCTTCACCTGGAGCTTCCATTCTCAAAGGTAACAAATTGACAAGAATAACCGTTCTCATATTAAGATTAGACCATGGGCCTCAAAGTAATAAACAAAAGTTTCAGAAAATACTCCCAAGTTCAAGGTTCCTCAATTTTTCACAGGGAAGCATCAAACACTTAAAATTTAAATGCACATTTAAACCTTTGTAAGTTTTTGTCATTTTAGATTACTCAAAGTTGCATTATTTTAACTTTTGAAGTTTGCAGTAATGTAAAAGTGCACACATTGAACAATACTTTCCGATTCAAAAATGAAGTAAAATGTTAAGAAAAAAGGGACCAACAAAATCAATCAACCAATGAAAAGCAGTAAAAAAAGAGTGAGGCCTGAAAGAGATTTTGGAAATGTGAAGTAGGATGTCACAGCAGCACTGAGGTCACCCCTTTGGGTGCACCTATGCTGTACATTTGCAGCCTGGAACCAGAATATATCCAGCAGCACATGTCTGATACAGGCCTGGGCACTAATGAAGCCCTCAAGGAGCTGGTAAATATTCCATTGGGAAAACAGGTCCATAAAGAGCCAGTTCCACAGAAAAGGATCTCAATTTTATTACCATTTTTGAGTCCAGACAAGTTTTATACTCTAATATGCCTGCAATAACGTCTGATGTATCTGACTTAAAGGACAGAATTGTAATAAAGTTAGAAGCGTACAAAATTGCAGAAAGGACAATTTAAACTGAAGCTCTCAACATTAACATCCAGGTTTTGAGCATTCAAAAGTGAGCTATGAAACACCAGAAAATTGAGGCCTTTGGTAAATGTCAACCAGGGGAAATGTGACTTAGATTATTAGAGAGTCAAAGAATAAAATCCACAGTAGATCACTTCAGCCCTGGCTAATTACTAAAGGCACCAGTTCATTACACTGCTCTAAGTGTATCTAATTCAGTTTGCTCTGCAGTTCATCTATTATGTCTTTTTTATGTGTTCCTGCACTGGCTGTTGCCGTGTACAGCCTGCTCTGAAGGTGCTTCTCAACTCCTGCCATTTCCACTCAGTAAGTCCAGAATCTGAGACTCACGTTTGCTCAGTTTCAAGCTGATTTCTAATCAGCAAGAACAAGTAAGAAAAGAGAAAAAAAAATAAAATTAAAAAAACCCCACGGGTGACAGATAAACTCATGTTTAAAAATCAGGACCACAGTTGAGACATTTTCCGTAATAAGTTAAGCAACTGGAGTTGGTTAATAGGAAACCATTGTCAGATGCAAATTTGAAATTCAAAAGAACAAAGCTATTTAACCTATGATCAGACCATTTAAAAGATACATTTCGTTACAAAGAGCTACTGAAATTTATTCCCGTGAGATTCTGTTGGTGTTGAAATTTTACATGGATTCAAGACTTAAGTATATTCATATATTCAGAGGAAAAAAAAAATCTCATTCAGGGTTAACAACTACAAGTATCCAAAAATCTGTAAGTCACAGATGATTGGGGAAGTATCTTAAAAGGTCTTTTTTTACTCATGCATTTTTCTTGTTGTTTGCCCTGGACACCTTTTGACCAGTGCTGGTTAGCTGAACCTTTGGTATGGCTTAAAATGATCACTCAGGCAAACTCCTACCCCCCCAATCACTTAGCAAATGTTCTGAACACAACACTCAGTTTTGCACAATTTGTACCTTTTCACAGAGCAAGCATAAGGTGGTAACAGCTACACACACCTCACAAACATCTACAGCATTTAAAAAGGCTTCAAGGACATTAGAGCAGCACAAAAACAGTTTTTAGCAGGAACAAATATTTTAAGTTGGGAAATTTGAAGTGTCAGTTCATGAAAACCTGTAGTCCATATCAAAGAATATTTACTATCCATATCTGACTTTCCAGTAGTTAATAATAATAAAAACATTTCCTTAAGTGACCATAACAAATTTCTTTTACACAGTGCATGCTGTTCTTGTCACTTTTATGGTTTGGAAATACAGCAACATAATGGATATTAAAACTGACATACTCTCATATTTTAAATAGTTCTCATCTACTCATATTTTTTGTTTAATAGGGTTCTCAAAAGTCATTCACAGCTAATTGATATTAGTTTTAATTGAGTTTTGTGTTGGTATTAGAAGGAAAACTGAAAAACCAGCTTGCAGTAATTTCCTATACAATGAATCAAAAAATGCAGTATGTGTGAAGACAGTGTATAAATTAAAAATGACTGAAAGGCACAAGAAACTGTCAGACAAATACGACCTGTGAGTGAAACAGGACCCATTTTCTTCAGTTTTGTGCAGTGGGTGGGCAGTCCAGGTCTCTCTAGCACAGATGAACAAAACAATCAAGCAGCTTAAACCCTCCCTTGCAACAAAAAGAAAAGCCCAGGCTGTTCTGGGGTCATGCTGGTCATACTGGGAGGGAGCAGCTTCTGATGGCAGCTTCAGAAATTTACCTAAAATCTAAGTTACCTGCAGCTGCCTGTTGATGCCTTTGGCCTGCCACTACTCAGTTAACCTTCAGCAGCAAACCACCAAAAATAATGTTTCCTAAACCCACAAGCTGTCAATAACACAACCTGTTCCCAGCAGCACTCTTATCACATCAGTTGCAAACATGTCCACGATTCCCAACACATTTTTTAAACACTTGGATTATAGAGAGCAGTCAGAGCCCCTGCTCTAGACAAGCCCTGGACAGAGCCTTCCCTCCAAAGCCGGCTCTGTTTGCTTGTTTTGACTCCACAAGAGCTGCCAAGGCACGTTTCCAGTGGGATGATTTGTACCTGCTGGCAGGATCTGGTCTGAGGTGTCGTGATGGCTCCCTGGCTCTGCCCTCCCCAGATCTGCACGTTGTCTGCTCGTAAGTGAGGACTGCATTGTCAGAAATGTGCTGGCAAATGACTGAGCAAGCTTTAACTTGTGCAAGGACATTAATAGGTTCCCTGAGCTGCTTGCAGACACACCCCTAGGTGTCTGCACAGCTGATGCTCCTGCTCTTGGGTTTTACCTCCTTTTAAATCTGTATCAGCTAAAGGAGGGCAAGCTGACTTGTGCCTACTTGCTCTTCAGGTACCATCACACCATAGACACATCTCTATGCAGCAGCAAATACATCAAGCCTTCTTGTGCCTCAGAGCCTCTTAATCCAAAGGAGAGATAAAAAACCTGGAAAACCGACTGCATGATACAGAGCAATACAGCAGAGTATTGGGTGTTATCACTTCCTCTCTCACTAGAGCTGACTTTCATGTCTGTGATCACTTGTCCTTCCTTTAAGCTCCAAACCTTCACACTAAAGAAGATAAGGAACCAAGGAACATGGGAAAAAAAAAAAAAAAGGCATTTTATAGCCTTATTTTAGACCTTCTGCACTACCAGCAAGCCAAATGGAATCGTTGCTACCAGTGCTGGAAACCAAGCCCCAGCAGCACCAGGCAGTGACCTCCATCCCCTGCCCCAGCAAAACACACCTCACAGAGGCATCCACTTGTGTGCCACCAGCACCACGGGTCTGGCCTCCAGCAGCCCTCTTTCCTGCCCCAAAGTCAGCTAACAAGTCCCCAGCATTCACATTGCTTCCTGAGGGTGATGTCCCTGGAAATACCTCTGCAGCTAACACCTGGAAAAAAGCTGCATGGTTCAGGTGTCCCCCTCACGCTTCACCCCAATATATAAAGAATAAATTACCTTATCTTCATTAATACTCCCCCACTACCTCCTACAGGAACAGCAAAGACACCATCACACACTGATGCCTGTTGTCTCCTTCACATTCATAAAGTTGCCCATGTAGTCTGCAGGTAACTCATGGAGTTATTGATGGCTGTGTATTAAATACAGCAGGATCATTTGGCCTCCAGGTCCTCCATTCAACACAGTAGGCAAAGCTCTGTTTTCTGAGGGCAAAGCCTTTGAGATGATGAAATAAAGGCTTTTTATTAAGGCAAAATACAAAAAAACACACTGACAGCTGAGCGCTGTGCTGCAAAAATAAAGAAATGCTCAAACCCTGGTATTTGCACCAGACAGTTCTTTTACCTGTGATCTCAGCCCAGATACCACACATTAGAGAAAGTAATTAGTTAATTGGAGCAATTTCTGCTAAAATATTAAAAGGCTTATCCATCACCACGACGTTAAAAAATTCCATTTCACAGCATTCAGAGAAAACAAACTACTTTGCAAACACAAACAAAAAAGAACTGCTCAAGGTAGTTCCTGTGTATTGGCAAGGAAGGTAAAAAAGCTTAATAAAAAGAGATTAAAATAATTTGCAAGGAGTGCTTCACACTGCAACATCATCAGCAATACTTGGTGACCAAGGATGCATTAAAGTGGTGATGGAGAAACATTTGCCAGCATGAGGTGTGAAGAATTTTAGATCTTTGAGCAAAATGTTACACTGCATAAAGTGCACCAGGCTACCAACAGGTCTAGTCACAACATGTTGAAAGCATGTATTCCTATTGTCTGAGCCCTTACAGTGAGCAGAAATGACTTGCTTTCTTTTCAAGACTTTTTGCTAGTTATATGTGTCTAGTTATATGTGCCAAAATATTTATACTTTTTTTCACCACATCATGTTTGCAATCTGCTCCCAGTGATCATCCCTAAAACTGAATGTTTGTGCCCCATTGCTATTATGACTATTATCATCATTACCAAAACCTGATTTTAAGATTAACTTTCTGAAATAAAAACCTTGAAAAACGTTGGGGAGACTATATATCTTTCAATCCACATAGGGAGAGGGTGTTTGGTTTCATGTCTTTTTTGAGTTTAATGTCATCTTTACCTTCATTTTTACTTTTGAAACAAATATAATATTTCCTTTTAAAACTGAAAACCCCAATAACTTGCTTTCCACAGTGTTTGTCTCCTTCAAAACTACTGCAATCTTGCAAAATCATTTTAGTGAGAAGACTATGGTATTTAGGAGCAAATAATAATTAGATTGGCATGTGCTAAGTCACTTAACGAGCAGAGGACACGTGAGCTGGTGCATGTCCTATAAACTATGGAGCAATACTGCCCTTCTCCCTTGAAAACTACCCAAATGCTACAAATCCTTATTTACCCAGGGTAGATATTTACCCACACATTTTTCTCATGTCCTTCAGCTGCAAGACCACTGCAGCTTTACTTCTACACTTCTGTGGACTAAGGGAAACTCAGCTGGAAAGCACTGAGTTTCTGAAAATGACTGCAATTACAGGTCAGAATTAGAAACCCGCTGAGCACAGGTTGCCCTGGAGCCTGCCATACCTGGATTTTGCACAGTTTTTGACTGATGTCACCTCCCAGCAACAATGTTTACTGCTTCAAGGTAAAAGGTGAAGGAAATCTGCTGTCCTTCCATTTAACATTTTAGCAGGCCTAGGGAAAAAGCTTTTTGACACATGGCCCCTTACAAAGAAATTGAATAAAGCTGCAATTTGTTAGAGGCATGTTACAGCACACTACTACTTGCAAAGGATAATTTTGTTTCTTTTCTTTTCTGATTCATGTGCTTGAATGAATGATCTCTCAGTGCTCAGAATTTTTATCAGAACTGTAAAACTGGGAAAGCCAGTGGCCTTTGCTTGGCAGCACAGCCCTTGTTCATGAGCCCCAATGCAGCTACGAGGCTTGTGACCAAAACCAAATGTTTCCTGTCACCTCTGCTCCCTGCCCATTCCTAAAGGTGCTGCCTCTGCAGCCAGGACAGGTGAGGAACTGCTCAAAAGAAAGCAACTGGCAGAGCAGGTGAAAGGCAAGGATGCAGATAGGAATGGTGCACTGAATTAAATACACTGGAGGGGAAGGAGAGGAGGAGAGGGGAGAGCCTGGCAGGCTCAGATGCCCAGCAGGGCAGGGCAGGGCAGCTCAGAGGCTCTCAGCCCTGCAAGTGAGCTAAGGCACAGCCTCACTCAGCATTTCCCTGCTCTCCATACAAGCACTGTGGGCTGATGGAACCACAGGGATCAAATCCAAGGAAAGAAAAATAAAGCAGCACTGAAACAACATTTCCCAAAACGTAAAAAATCCCACTTTTTCTCAAAGGGCTATTTTTCCTCCCTTCAGGCATCAAAAAGACAGATAAAAGGCAAAGAATGTATTGAGAGCACCCTGAGGAGATGGGTTTGGACACTGGGGCTTGGAGCAACCTGGGATAGTGGAAGGTGTCCCTGCCCATGGCAGGGGGTGGGATGGGCTGAGCTTTAAGGTCCCTTCCAACCCAAACCAATCTGTGATCCCATAACAGAGAGAGAAAAAAGAGATGGGACCAGACAGAATTTTGAAATCAAATTCACACCAAAGAAACTGCAAACTCTCTGACTCTGACTCTCTCTCCACTAACTTTTACATAGCAAGCTTGAAACTAGTCAAGCTGGTGAGCAGGGAAAAACTTAATTACAAAATGAAGAAAGCTTGTTCAACACATGATTTGACCAATATCACCCAATCTCCAAACAGTCCTATTTTTAGCTGCAAAATAATTTGTATACCAGACATCTCTTTCCTCTTCAAGAAAGTTTTCTAATTACAGGTAGATGCCACAAGACAATAATTTAACTTAGTTTAATATATAAATTACCTTGAAGCAGGTTTGTCTCTGGTGAATTCAAAACATTATCTAAAATTTCATGTTTTATCCACAGCTGTCAAGTGAGCAATTTCCCTACATTGAAATATATATAAGGAAAAGTGCTAACCCTGAAGAGAAGGAAAAATTAATCAAAATCTCTGTCCTCAAGAAAAAAGAAACCTGGTGATACTCCCTTCCATCCCATAAAATTGTGATATATTACTGATCCAAACTGTACTCAGTGCCAAGCATGTGGGGTGGGTAACATTGATGTAACCATTCTGGAGTGTGGATATTGCAATTAGCCACCAAAGCAAAGTGGGCATGGGAGAAAGAATTGTTCCCTTACCACTAATCTCCTACAAAGTGCAAATTTGGGAGGAAGATCCAACTGGAATTAAGATATTGCTAGCTNATCTCCTACAAAGTGCAAGTTTGGGAGGAAGATCCAGCTGGAATTAAGATATTGCTAGCTCAGCTTTGGTCCCCTTTTTGGCTTAGAAACTGGGGAAAACTGGTGCCCTTGTCTCAGGAAGACTTTTTGTTATAGGTGCCTGACCTCAGAAGTGCTGGGGCAGGGAGTACAAAATGCTTGTGTGCTTTTTGTACAAAAAAACCCAGGAATGATGGAGACACCAGGGAAATGGGTGGTGCCCAGAGCTTTGTGGTGTGTGAAATGGTCTGTTGGTGAGCACTGTTAAGTTAAAAATTGAGGAAAGCACAAGGATTTGCCAGCTACCTCCAATAGGAAATATCCCACAAAGTTAAAATAACAGAAAAGGTTATTCATTCTAAGTTTATTGAGATGAAATAGAGTTACTTTATGACTAAGACTTGGTAGTAAAAGTACATATATAAGGCAGTTGATAAGGTTGGCAATGTGGAGTAATATTTGCAGTAGGAATCAGGGGATTTTGGTACTTAGTTCTGCCATTGATTCACTCTGTCAGGCTTTGTCAGCACAGTGTCTTCATTTCTACTGTGGTAAAAGATGGCTGATAAATGTGCTCCTAAAGATCTAGTGGATTTTTAAAGATTTTGGGACTGTAAAATTTGCAGATGATCACAGTGATATGATCATTTGCAGCAATATTTTAAATTTTTTCTCTTCATAATGAGTTTTACTTCTTTTTCTTCTTTTGAAAGTTAATTTATATTAGGAGTTAATGTTTCATGATACACCCATAGGGAATGTTTATTTTGTTCTCAAGGTTTCGTTAAACCCCAAACTGTTATGTCTTCTGTGCTGATGAGACAGCTTGTCTCATTCTGGTCAGCCACTAAACCATTCATGTCAACCCTTATGTTTATGTAACACCACTGCACACAGGGCTGAAGCTGGAGTCCTAAAGCAGCTCTACAGTAATTTTTGTATCAGTTGCTCTTGGGTTTTTATCGTCATGGTCCATACATTNCCCATAACAGAGAGAGAAAAAAGAGATGGGACCAGACAGAATTTTGAAATCAAATTCACACCAAAGAAACTGCAAACTCTCTGACTCTGACTCTCTCTCCACTAACTTTTACATAGCAAGCTTGAAACTAGTCAAGCTGGTGAGCAGGGAAAAACTTAATTACAAAATGAAGAAAGCTTGTTCAACACATGATTTGACCAATATCACCCAATCTCCAAACAGTCCTATTTTTAGCTGCAAAATAATTTGTATACCAGACATCTCTTTCCTCTTCAAGAAAGTTTTCTAATTACAGGTAGATGCCACAAGACAATAATTTAACTTAGTTTAATATATAAATTACCTTGAAGCAGGTTTGTCTCTGGTGAATTCAAAACATTATCTAAAATTTCATGTTTTATCCACAGCTGTCAAGTGAGCAATTTCCCTACATTGAAATATATATAAGGAAAAGTGCTAACCCTGAAGAGAAGGAAAAATTAATCAAAATCTCTGTCCTCAAGAAAAAAGAAACCTGGTGATACTCCCTTCCATCCCATAAAATTGTGATATATTACTGATCCAAACTGTACTCAGTGCCAAGCATGTGGGGTGGGTAACATTGATGTAACCATTCTGGAGTGTGGATATTGCAATTAGCCACCAAAGCAAAGTGGGCATGGGAGAAAGAATTGTTCCCTTACCACTAATCT
>VXAX01005799.1:12443-37010 GCA_013399835.1 Leptocoma aspasia
CTCACCCTGCACCCCCGTGGGCAGAGCTCTGCTGTCCCCAGTGTCCCCAGCAGTGCAGGGACAGAGGTGGGCGCGGTGCCACACTCTGCCAGCAGAGCAGGAAACAGGGCTTGGGGACAGCGAGCCCCTGGGGACAGGGAGACCTTGGGGACGGGAATTCTTGGATTTGGGCTCCTTGTGTCACCCCAAAAGGGACATTTGGGAGAGCTAAAACACCCAAACCCATCTTGAAGCCCATCAGCTGATCACGACCTGCCCTGTCCTTCCTGGCCAGCCCCGTGTCCCTCCAGTGTCCCCAGTGCCAGACTGGGAGTCCCATCTCCCCTTCCCATGGGAGCCGCTGGTGCCAGGAGCCCTCGGCCCCGTTCCAGCTCCGATAAAATCTGGACTTTGTGCTCCTGCCCCCGGCTCCTTCCTGTTTTTGAGTGCAGAACTGTCAGAGCTTCACATTTTCACTTCTCTTTTCTCACCCGCGGGAGTTCCAGGTGAACTCTGCACCAGTGGCACCCAAATCCCCTCGGCTGGCAGAGAGCTCCTGGCTCCCTGCAGATCCTCATGGCTGGATCAGAACCTGGGAATGCTCCATCCCAAACAGAGGGACACGGAGCTGTGCACCGGGGACAGAAAAATATGGAATCACTGAGGCTGGAAAAGCCCTCTGAGGCCACCACTACCCATGTCCCCAAGTGCCACATCCAGATGGATTTTAAATCCCTCCAGGGATGGGGACTCACCTCTGCCCTGGGCAGCTGTTCCAATGCCTGGCCACCCTTTCCACGAAGAAATTTTCCCAAATATCCAACCTGAACCTCCCCTGGTGCCGCTTGAGGCCATTTTGTCCTGCCCCTTGTTCTGGCTCTGTCACACATCACTGGGCAGGTGGGAACAGCCACGCTCATCCCCACCTCCCACGGAACGGGGGCAAAAAGGACATGGAAATCCAGCTGCACCCCCAGGAGAGCAGGCTGAGCTGGGAAAAAGCAGCAGGGCTGGTTTATTATTTCATTTCTCTGCATCACAGTCTCTGTGAGCAGCGGTGACCTCCGGGTCAGGAGTTTCCTGGCAGTGGCAGGGGCTCGGTGGGACCCTTGTCCCCACGCCCCGGGAAGGGCTGGATCTGCTCCCACTGCTCATCCCTGGGACTGGCGCTCCTGGGTGGGTTCAGGGCTGCTGGAAATCCCCCTGAAATCCCAGCTCCATGGCCTCAGTGGGTCTCTGTGTCCTTGGGGACAAGGCCAGCTGTCACTCGGGGGCTCTGGGTGACATCCGTGGTTAATGCTGGCAGCATGGAGGGCACAGATCCGTGTGCATCCCTGCGCATCCGTGTCCCAGGAAGGTGCAGACCCCGAGCTGGGGTCCCTCACCATCCACCTCGTGCACACCAGGAGTGCTGGGGGCCCCTGGAAGTGACCTGGGGGCCACCAGGGAGGGGGAGCAGCCCCCACCAGCTCCGCTCCACATCCCTGCTCCATCCGCCGCCTTCCGGCGCCCAAGGAATCCGCGCGAATCCCGCGGCAGCTCTGGACGTGCGGAGCACGGGGGGGAATCCTCATCCCCTGGGGAACAGAGGACACTGAGCCAGCGAATCTCCCAGCACCCGGACTGGGATTTCCACCCTAAAAACAGAGGGAGAACAGAAGGGTCCGGGTTGGTTTTGCGGCCGCTGGAACGTTTTCCCGGCTGCTGCTGCGGGGAAGGAGCAGGGAAAGGCGGCTCTTCCCAGCTCCAGCTGCCCGCGATCCCGGGGAAGCTGCCTGGCAGAACAGGTCCTGGAAGGACAGGAATGAAGACAGCAGGGGCTGGAGGGGAGGGGGCAAGGGCAGAGGCCCCCGGCCCTGGGCACCCCCCTGCCCCTGACCCAGCCTCACCCGCAGCCCCAGCGCTGCTGCTCTCTCCCGGTGCTTTCCCTCCCAGAAGTGCCGATGCTTTTCCAGCCCAACAATCTCTCTCCCATCCCTGCACATCCCCGGAGCCGCGGGCAGGAGCCACAGCCCAGGGGGGTGGAAAGGATGAGCTGGGGTGAAGGGGGGATGGTTTAAATTAAAAGAGGAGAGATTTAGATGGGAGATTGGGAATTAGGAATTGTTCCCTGGGAGGGTGGGCAGGCCCTGGCACAGGGTGCCCAGAGCAGCTGTGGCTGCCCCTGGATCCCTGGCAGTGCCCAAGGCCAGGCTGGACATTGGGCTTGGAGCAGCCTGGGACAGTGGGAGGACCTTAAAGCCCACCCAGTGCCATGGCACGGGTGGCACTGGGTGGGCTTTAAGGTCCTTCCAACCCAAACCAGTCTGGGATTCTGTTAATCCACTGGGAAAGACAAATCACTACTGGTCCTTCAAGGAGTTTCTACCAAGGAATTTTCACCAAGGAGTTTCAGAGGTTAAAATCCTGGGAGAATCCCCCAGGATCCACTGGCTGAAGCCCCTTCTGCTGGGACAGGAGGGATGTGACAGAAGGTGGCCTGGCAATGGGGTGCTGGGTGGGAATGCAGCCATGGGATGAGATCCACACTCGTTTTTCTGTGACTTCGCTTCGGAGCCAGCGGATCCAGGGAAAGCCAGTGGAGCCCCACAGGGGACACTGCCAGTGTCACCCGCGGGGAGGGCGGCACAGCGGCCCCGCTCCCCTGCCCTGGCACAGGATGTTTTTTACTGGAAAGTCGCTTGTTTTGGGTCAGGCCGGGACATGAAAGCTCCCGCGGGCCGGGCCGTGCGCGGCCACCGCTTCCTGTCTGCGCTCGCCTTCCTGTCGCCTCGGCTGCCACCGGCCCCGCAGGAAGGACGAGGTCCCCCGGTGCTCCAGGGACGGTGGCCGTGCCACCGGGAGCGCTGCTCTGCCCGTGCCTGAGGAGCGGCTCCCGCCGGGCCACTGGGAATGGGGGGCCTGGGGTTGGCCATGGGAGGGTCCGGGGTTTGGCCATGGGAGGTTCTGGGTGTAGGACACGAGAGGTTCTGGGTTTAGGACTTGGAAGGGTTCTGGGTTTAGGACTTGGAAGGGTTCTGGGTTTAGGACATGGGAGGTTCTGGGTTTAGGACATGAGAGGTTCTGGGTTTCAGCCATGGGAGGGTTTTGCATTTTGGCCACAGAACGGTTCTGAGTTTTGGCCATGGGAGTGTTCTGGGACTGAGCCATGGAAGGTTCTGGGTTTCAGCCATTGGAGGATTTGGGGTTTTGGCTCCAGGAGGGTTCTGGGTCTCAGATATGGGAGATTTTGGGGTATGGCCACATGAGGGTCCTGGGCTTTGGCCAAAGAAAAGTTCTGGATTTCAGCTGTGAGAGGTTCTGGATTTCAGCCGTGAGGGGTCTTGGATTTTGGTTGTGGGAGGTTTTGGATTTTGGCCAAAGGAAGGTTCTGGATTTCAGCCATCAGAGGGGTTTGTGTTTTGGCCACATCTGGGTTTTGGCCACAGGAGAGTTCTGGGATTGGGCCATTGAGCCATAGGAGGGTTCTGGGTTTGGAGGGTCCCATTTTCTGTCCCCTGAGCAGTGGTGACACAGCCCACAGTGTCTTGTTGACAAAAGCCCCCATGAAGAGCAGCAGGCTGGGTCATGCTTTCATTTATTCACTTCATATAAAAATCTCTTAAGAATGCGTCTGAACACAATATAGAATACTATAACATACATAGTGTGAAACTTTGGGGAACAATAAAATAACCACCTGGAACAATGCAGTGTTCAACAGACAAACAAACCCATTGATCATGCACAACTGTGCTATTGTCATGAACTAATTAGTCACGAGTTGGACCAAAAAGCTTGAAACATATTTTACAAACTGAGATTGACACCGCTCACGATGCCGGACAAGCTTTGTCAGAGGAAGTTTCACAGCACAATTATTACATCAGTTCACATTTTTTTTTGTTTTTGTCATAGAAATTCACATTGGGTTGTTCAGAAACTGGAAACATTGTGACATTGAAAAGCCGGCCCGGGAGTGGGGAGTTATTTGTTCGGTTCCCCCTCTCTGCCTTCCTGGCAAATTCCCAAATTTGCTGCCCTGGGATGCGGTGTCCCCTCCCCACAGGCGGCTGCCACTCAAATGCCCTTCCTGGGTTGTGTCTGTCTCTTCAGCTATGTTCAGGTTCTTGGACTTTATGCAATACAAAAGGTTACAAGAAAAAAAGGCAACTCTTATTCCGAGTTTTCTACCCCATTAGCATCGCCGCCGACAGGTGATGCTAATTCATATAAATTAATAACTTACAAAACATTACAGTATGTACAGTAGGTAATAAATACACTGTTATAAACAGTAATGGAGGTGGTAGAGCTTGAGGCAGTGCAGGAGGAGGAGGATGGTGGACCTAAACCTAGGGAACGTGGACGAGAGGCCAGAGAAACACAAATACCCGAGCGTGCAAATTCCAGGGAGCTGCCGAGGGGGAAGGCGTGTCACACGCTGCCTTGCCACGCTTACTCAGGGATGGACTGAGCCGTGCCAGGGATAAAAAACCTGCCCTCTGTCCTGCTCACCACAAACCCAAACCCCGGGGAGGAAAAACACCCCGCTGTTCCCAGCGAGGGAACGGTGCACGGCGGCACCGGGTGACTCCCAGCGGGTCACCGGGGGGATTAAGAACACATTGAAGGTGCAGTAATGCAAAGCAGAGGGTTTCCCCTTCTGTTTAGTCTGTCAAAGTGATTAACTGCAATAAAGTGACAGGTATTGCCCATGAAAAAAAAGGAAGACTGCTTCTGGTAACAGGAAGAATCCAAAAAGTAGCCATCGATTCCGAAACACCTTGTGTCGCGTTTGAACTACCAAGCTCCGTGTGTTGAATTAAGAGACTCTTGAAAAGACATGGAAGTGTTTACAAAGAAGGCACACAGGTCTGCAGACAGGTGGTCGGGTGGACAGGTTGGATATGAGTTATTGATCAGTAGTTTCTATCAGTCTAACTGGTATAAACTCCAAAACTAACGGTATAAAATCTCTCAGTTGTGTGTCAGCGCCGCCCCGGGCCCGACCCAAGCCAGCTCCAGGACAAGGCGGTGCTCTCGGCTGACGAGGCTCAAACCACAACGCAAATCACCCGTGCATTTCCTGAGCAATCGTTCCCTACCCCATCTGTAACCCTGACTCCAATCTCAAGTAGCTGGAGGATCTGTCACCCCGTGGCAGAGGCTCAGCCCCGGCTGCAGAGGCTGTCGGAGGCCGCTCAAGCTCCGCAAGTGTTTAAAAGCCACTCCCGCGGGGCCAGGCCATTATGTGTCCACAGGAGATGTGTCTTCTGTCACGATCTCGATGGTGGCCTCCCTCTGGGGCTCCTCCTCCCCCGGCTGGGCCACGCAGAGCGTCTCTGTATTGCTGAAGTAGCCGAGGCTCTCGCCGTCCTTGTCGGGCCCGTCGGAATCCTCCTCCTCCAGCGTCAGTTCAAACTGGAACTTCTCCATCAGGCCCTGGCAGTCCTGGCCCCGCTCCTCCAGAGGAGGGGATGGGCTCTGAGGTATCATGCTCTGGTACCAGTTCCTGTTGTCCTCCAGAGTGTCCAGGATGTCCTGGGCGTCGGGCTGCACCAGGTCAGCCCACGTCTCCCAGAGAGGATGGACGATGTAGTCAATGAATCCCACCTGGAAAACAAAGGGACACACACACTTAGGGCAAGGCAATAACCAGGAAAAGGTGGATGTCTGAGCAGTTCATATTACATTCATTTTACAAGCAAAACAGCAGGAACAAGTCCCCAAACCAGCACAGCCTAATGCAGACACAATTATCTGATACCCAAAGCTGCACCCACGCACAGCGTTGGGTTGGGCTGACGTCTTGTCCAAAATCCAACCTTGGATGAAGTTTCACTAAAAGCAGGAGCCAGCAGGAAATTCAGGGAACAGAGCCCTGGACTGATCCCCCAGTGTGGGCAGCAGGGAAGGGGGGATTCTGCTCCTCTGCCCTCTCAGGTGAGGCCCCACCTGCAGAGCTTCCCCAGCCCTGGGGTCCAACATCAGCAGGATGTGTACCCCTGCTGGAGGCCCCAGAGCTGCTGCAGGGCTGGAGCCCCTCTGGAGCCAGGCTGGGAGAGCTGGGGGTGCTCACCTGGAGAGGAGAAGGATCCAGGGAGAGCTCAGAGCCCTTCCAGGGCCTGAAGGGGCTCCAGGAGAGCTGGAGAGGGACTGGGGACAAGGCATGGAGGTGTTGTTATGAATATGGAGGGACAAGGAGGAACGGCTAGATGGATACTGGGAAGGAATTGTTACCTGGGAGGGTGTGGAAGCCTTGGAATAGAATTCCCAGAGCAGTTGTGGCTGTCCCTGGATCCTGGGCAGTGTCCCAGGCCAGGCTGGAGGGGGCTTGGAGCAGTGGATAGTGGAAGGTGTCCCTGCCATGGAGCTGGAACTGGATGGGGCTCTCAGCACTGAGAGAGTCTGCTCCTCTCAGACAGAATTCCCAGGTGACTGGGGGACAAGGCTGGTGCATTTATGGCCTTATCCCAAGATTCCCACACACTGACAGCTGGGAATACCCCAGTGCTCCCACGGGGAGCAGCCTTTATGGGCTGAACCTCCAACTTTGGCTGCATTTTCCTGTGGGGCACAATTTGTGCCTACTCCAAACCATTCCACAATCCCACACTTCAAACATTCCCGTTTTCCTCCTGCCCCCTGCCCGAGCAGCCCCATGAGAGATTTCCCTGGAAAGAGCACGGCCAGCTCATCCAGGGAAGGCTGCCTGGCCCCTGTGGGGTGACGTTGTGGGGCTGGAAAGAGTGAGGGATGAGGCAGCCCTTCCGCTGAGCTCAGCCCTGCTGCCATCCTCTGACTCAGGGAGGAACCGCGTCCAGGATGGAGCCGGCGGAACGGCCATAAAGGGGATTGGAATTCTTCCCTCCTGGCAGAGCCCGCCCCGCTCCACGGCTTGGTGTGGAGCAGGGAAAAGGCTGTCCCAGGAGCCGGGCTCAACCTGCAGATGTTTGCTTTGGAAATGGCCCTCAGACACAACAGGATGTCAATAGCACCGTGAGTGCCCGACTGGAACAGGCTGGGGAGGCAGCTCCAGGAAAAAGGTGATGAGAAGTTCCTGCTGCACTGGGAAAAAGTGGGGGGAAAAAGGAGTTTGGGATGGTTGGTGTCGCTGACATTTTGTGGGTCCCTGGGTGAAAAAACCTGCAAAGGCTTTTCTTCCCAGGGAGAAGTCCATTCTCAGAACAGAGTTTCTATAAACAAATCTCTGAGCTGTGTTTCAAGGACAGAGGTTTCTCTGCCTGTCTCCTGATAACAGGAGATGGGGGTTTTTCTTCCTTTCAACCTATGAGGTGAAAAGTTGTTATCTCTGATTGTGTAAGCAATTCTGGCATTCCTTGGATGGAGCTGGAAGCAGCAGCTTCGATGCTCCAGACTGGGCAGATAATAGCCCAATTCTTTGAATTATGGAGTCATCTTAATAAAACAATATTTTAGCCTTCTGATGTATGGAGTCAAAGAATTCTGATTCACCGTCTCGGGGCCATTCGTAATAAGTGGCTTTGTAATAGCTGGAACCCAAAATGCTCCAGGGCTCCATGGCACCAATGGGCAAAAATCAGCACTCAGTTAATCGTTGGTTCTTTAAAATCACTGTTTCAGGTCATTGTTCCTTTAAAAACATCCCAAATCATGGAGTAATTGGCCACACGGCTCAGCACTGATCCTAAAATATTGAGAGGGCATCTCAAGCTTTGAAATATTTGCATTTTATTTTCCAATCCACTCCTTGTTTCCCTCCAGCACGGGCACACGCTTCCCTTTCTCCTTTGCCATTCCATTTTGTGCAATTCCTGTCTTTTCTGCACAGCAAAAATGTCATTTGGAAACCTCCAGCATGGACACACCACCTCCCTTCTTCCTTTGCCATTCCATGATGGCCATTTTGTGCAATTCCTGTCTTTTTTTGCACGGCAAAAATGCCATTTTGAAGCCTCTGGGAAGTGCAGATGTGAAGCAAAGAATGAATTGGAGCTCACATGTGGAGCACAAGGGCAAGGCTGGCTGAAGGATTCATTTCTCATTAGGTTAAGAAATCCGACAGATTTTTCCAACAAAATCACCACACGGTTGAGTGAATAATTTTGAAAGCACTTGGCTGAGCCCGAGAGGACATTTGGAAATAATTATCATCAATTTTGTTACTTATTCAAGCTGAAAAACCTCAATGATGACTTGCTGGAGTCATTCAAAAACAACAACCAAGACAGCATTATATAAAGGCTGGAATCTGTTTGGACAAACATAAATTCCTGGTTTCATTCCAGATTATCCAGGCGAAATTTTATGGCCTGTGCTACACAGGTCAGAACAAAATCTGACCTTGAAACCATTTTATGAATCAGAACTAGGGATGAGCCAGTTCATCCCCCCCCCCCCAAAAAAGAGGCAAATCCAGCTCCTTTTAAGTTTTGCAGGGATATAAATGAGTATTTCTGGGATTCACCCTGCACAGGGGATCTCCAAAAGCCTTCAATCCAACTGGACACGTGCACTGCAGGATTGTCCCGGATAACGAGTGACAGCCAGAGTTTTGAGGTGGATCTCAGCTGGGAGAAGCTCCCAGTGGGGCTGGCAGTGGGGCACAGCACCAGTGGGGTTAGGGGGTGTGAGGGCAGGACAGGCTGGTGAGGGTGGGAACAGCAGAGCCTGGGGAACAAAAGGACCCAAGTCCCTCTGGAATCTGGGACACGAGCAGGGAATGAGGAGATGCCCAGGGGGATGGAGAGGAGCTGGAAGAGAGAGCCCCAGGCACAGCTGGATGTCAGGCTGGATCAGAACCCACGCTCTGGCTCCTCTCCCAGCTGTGCTGCAAGAGCAGCTTGTCTCTGCTTTGAAATGCCAGGCTCAGGCAGGAAAAGCTGCAGCTCAGGGCCAGTTACCTGGGATTTCTCCACGGAGGCCGTGTGTTTGTCACACATGGGGCTGATCTCCATGCCTCTCTCCCTCTCTTTGTCCCCCTGCTGGAAGAACTCCTCCATGATCCTGTCCGTCCACTGCCGGTACAGCTCCAGGGACTTGGTGGGATTGCTCAGGTCTGCACAGTGCACCATATTCCGGAGAACCTGCAAGGACATCCACCGGGAGACTCAGAAAATCAGCTGGGAAAAGAGGAGGGTTTCGAGCTGGAGCTGCAGAACATTGCACCAGGAGAGTCTCCGATCATGAACCAGACCATGAAAACATCAGAAATACTGAATTGTGGCACGGTAAAGACATGGAGCTGCTGGAGAGAGCCCAGAGGAGATCCTGGAGCTGCTGCAGGGCTGGAGCCCCTCTGGAGCCAGGCTGGGAGAGCTGGGGGTGCTCACCTGGAGAGGAGAAGGATCCAGGGAGAGCTCAGAGCCCTTCCAGGGCCTGAAGGGGCTCCAGGAGAGCTGGAGAGGGACTGGGGACAAGGGATGGAGGGACGGGACACAGGGAATGGCTGTAAGCTGAAATTTGCTAGATTTAGATGGGTATTCCTGGAATAGAATTCCCAGAGCAGCTGTGGCTGCCCCTGCATCCCTGGCAGTGTCCCAGGCCAGGCTGGACAGGGCTTGGAGCAGCCTGGGACAGTGGGAGGTGTTGGGGTGGAATGGAATGAACCTAAAGTCCCTCCCAACCCAAACCAGTCTGGAATTCTGTGATTCCATCTCCATGGATGAGCTCAGCTGCCCCAGCCCCAAAGCCAGACGTGCTCCCTGGTGCTCACACAACACAAGCCTCACACCTGGAGCAGTTGTGGAAGTGTCAGGGACCTCACACAGGTTTGGTTGGGAATCCAGCTGCTTCCCACCATTCCAAATCCACTTCCATGCTCTCAGGGAAAGAGGTGAAAAGCTCCCACTTTATGGAATGAGTAATATCCCTTCCACACACACACAAAACTGGTGTGACTAAGTGGCCACGAGGATTTAGGCAGCACCAGAGTGTTTGAAATAAAAATTTACAGAGTTTTCCCAGGAGCCTGCTCTTAAGGAGTTGGTCATCAAAGTGGAGAGCAGAGCAGGATGAATCTTGTCCTGCTCACTGCACAACCCTGTTCCAGCATTCCCTGGGCACTTCTGTAAACCAAGGATTGAATTATTGAGGGAACAGACTGTACAGCAGTGATTCCAGCTCACTCTGAGCTGCTTTCGGTATGGAGTTCCCAATTAAATTCTTGCAGTGTTGTAACAGGAGAAACAAATGGGAGAAAGCAGCAAGGAAATTCAGGAGCCCTCAAAATTTGACCTCAGAATGTGCCATGTTTGCAGTTCCAAGTGTAAAAAAAACCCTAATTCTGATCACCTAAAAAAATGTGGGCCCACATTGTGCTTCTTTTTAGTGCAGACGAAAACAACTGCTGAGAATTCAGCTTCCCTATATGATTAATTTCAAAGCCAGGGTAAGAACAGGAGTGTGGCTTCTTCATCCTGCCCAGAACACCCCAAACCCAGGGAATTTGGCTGCCTCACCTGTATTCTGTCCGTGTAGTTGTCCAGAAGGAGAACTCCTGAACTGGTCACCTTCTTAGTTTCCACCATAGTCTTAAGATCAGCCAACAGACTCATGTGCTTGGACATATCAGTGGCCAACACCTTTCCAGAATGGGGGAAAAAACAGGATTTCAGGAGGGGAAGCCACAAAAAATGACCGTTTTTGGTGAAGAGGAGGAGGAGGGAGTGGCCATACCATGTCAATCACCATCTTCCTGAGGGTCTGGCGCTGCTTCTTGGTCAGGTTCTGGAAGATGTCACAGTGCTCCTCCTGGAGCAGTTTGAAGCCCACAGCCAGGTGGTGGTTCTCCAGCACGGACTCGTCGTTGTACATCAGGGCCAGCTCGGAATCTGGGGAGGGAACACCAAGTGTGGGACTGCAGCCTGGGAAATGTGGGATTTCCAACAGCCAACAGGAGCTTGTTCTGGGCACTGAAAGGTTTTAGTGGGGGAAAGTTTCTTTTCCCATCCCTGGAAGGGTTCAGAGCCAGGCTGGGTGGGGTTTGGAGCAGTCTGCTCTGGGGGAAGGTGTCCCTGTCCATGGGATACTGGATGATTTTACGATTCTGGGATTCTTTTTATCTCCATGGGTGCCAGCCCCAGCACTCCACCAGCCTTTGCTCAGTCCCAGTGACAAAATAATGCTCAGTTGGCTCAGTTACAAGCCACTAGCAACAGAATCCTGCAAAAACCCTTCCCAAAACACAACAATCTCCATATTTTGGAATCCAGATCCATGCTCGGCCTGTGGCAGAACACAACACAGAGCCCAGTATTTGGCTTTCTGGTTGTCAATAGCAATAGGATTATTTATCTTACCTTAATGGTAAAGTCTGCAGTCAGGGCTGGCAGAATTATTATGTGTTAGCAAGTAGTAAATATTGACTTCACAAATTGTGCTACAATGGTTGCCTTTATCAGGGACTGCATTTTAATTCCTGCTCGATTCCAAAATGTCTCGCTCCAAAATACTGCACTGTATTTTGAGAGGGCAGCACAGCCTGCAAGTTGTCATTTGTGGCATGTAAAAAGCATTCCCATTGCCCTCTGGGTGAAATTCTGAGAGATTCAGAACAAAACTCACTTGTGTTAATCAGGAATTGATTGGAGACCCCGGGGTGATCCACATCATGGATTGCAGCTGCAAAAATGGCAGCGAGGATTTCCAGATCCGTGAAGACAGCCTAGGATGGAGCAACAGGAACCCATCAGAGGGGTTTTACCTCTCAGCTGCTGGGGAAGCTGATAGAGGGGAACAAATTGGGCTTTTTCAGTTGGTTTTGTGGGACAAGGCACTGAAGAAAGGTGAAGCAGAGATGCTGAGATTCCCTAACGATGAAAGCCCTGGAGCGAAGCGAGCGCTCGGAAGTGCCACCAGTGCCCACCCCACGTCCAAAGCCAAGCCAAGCAGGGCACTCACATCCAGGGCAGGGGTGGAGAGCAGCACATGGGTGGACTGGGCCACGTCAGCAGCGTGCAGGCTGTTGTGGTAGGCCACATCTGAGTGGTAGTGGTCCTCCAGGGTCATCATGTACGTCACGAACGTGTCCGACGAGATCTTGAAGGTTTTCAGCAGATCCCGCTCCTGAGGAGCAGAGCACAAACACCCAGCTGAGTGTCAGGCCAGGCTGGAGCAGGCAGGGAAGCAGAGAGGGATTAGAGGTGAAAAGGGAGCAGCAGGGAATGCTGCACTCAGGAATACCCACCTGGAATATGGCGTACATGATGCAGGTGAGCGGCCGGTTGTGCGAGTACCTGGCCACGTTGAAGATGTTGAGGCCCCACTTGTTCAGGTCTTCCAGTTCCTTTGGAGAGCAGGAAAAGAGAATGGTTGGGATGGTTTGCCAGGCAATTCTGCATCTCCCCAAAAGTTCACGAACATGCAAATTTAATGGTTATTGTAATTAAGTAAGCGCTGAACGTGTGAGCTTAATGAACACAGAGTAAGTGTGGAGGGCTGATTTTGTGTTTCATAATTGCTCTCCTCAGCCTTCATCACCTTTTTTCTTTTTATTTTAGGGCTATTTTCATGTATTTTTTAAATATAAAACATGCTCTTAAGGCTGCCATTAATTCCAGCATTTCTAATGGCCACATCATTTCAGGGACACTAATTCCAAGGGGGAACAATCCATTCCCAGCTTCCAGATTCCCCCAGAGGAGCAGGAATCTCCCCTACCTTGGCCAGGTGATCTTCCTTTTCTGTCTTCACCCCAAACCGTGAGATGCTGGTGTTGTTCAAGCTGGAGCTGTGCATTAATTTCTTCACCCCACTGATCTGTGTCATGAGCTGCTGTTTTTTCTTCTTCTCCCTGTCCTTCTGGGTGGGAGAGGGAATCTCCACATCATTCTGCTTGTCTGGAACAGAGCAGGGGGAAATGAGTCAGCACAGCGTGAGCTCCCAGCACATCCCCCAAAATCACTCCTCCTGCTGCTGCCTCTGCTCCCCACTTCAAACCCAGGGGGTTCTGCTGGGGGTTTTCTCATTTTGGGATCACAAATGAAAAAAAAAACCAACAACCAAACAACCTAGTTTCAAAAGCTCTGGTTGCCCTCCTGCAGCCACTGTGTGGTTTGGGGACACTGGATGTGTCCAGGAATGTCTCTCTGTGCATGGATGTGGCACTTGGGGACATGGATTAGTGCTGGGAATGGCTGGACCCCATAATCTCCAGCCTAAATGATTCTGTGATTTTCCATGCCTGAAAGGCACCAGGTTCTCCTTGGGGATAAATCCCAATTAATTTTATTCCCTATTTGCAGGAAAATAAAAGACATGCTCAAAAACCACATTTTTTCCTAAATAAGGTAAATCCATATCTATTTCCCTATTTTCACTTTTCAGGGTCAATACCCCCTGCTCTTAAAACCAGTAACAAATGGGTGTCACTGATTTATTAAAGATTTTTCCTTTACAAATATGCATGGAATAACATCCAAAGCACAAATTCCCGTTGTCATTCTCAGGGATAATCACAGTTCTACTGCACATGAAGAGGGCCCAAGATTGGCTGTAGAGATGTGTTTAGTAAATAAATAAATCTTAAAACCACATGGCATTTACTGCCCTACAGCTGATTTATGAAATCACAGATCCCGTGGCTATTACTTCTATCCAAACCATTTTTCATGGATTTTACCACGACCTCTGAACTCCTTGAGGACCTCCAGAGGGACGAGGCTTCCAGGCAGGAGTTACTTTTGCCTGGGCTTAATTAAACCCCTCTGAAATCCCAGGCAGAGCAGCAATTAGGAAAGGAGTCATTATTCACAGCACAGCCTGCCTGACATCAGTGGGTGTTCCCTGGATTTTGCTGAACCACTGAAGGACTTTCCATAATCTCCTTAGCAGTGACTAAGGCAGCATCAAATGGCCATCCTGGAGCAGAAATCCCTGATTTGTTGCATCAATGTCCCCACGGGGGTGGCAGTGCCACCGCTGAGCCCCTGGGAGAGCGTGTGACCCACGGGGACTGTCCCTCTGGTGTGAAACCCCTGCTGCTCATCTCTGACCTTCCCATGCCCTGTCCTTGCTGGGAAGGCAGGGCTGGACCCTCTGCTCCTTCTTGGAGCCTTCCCAGCCCATTTCACCACAGAATTACAGAATAAATTGGGATGGGAGGCAGCTTAAAGCTCACCTGGTTCCATCCCTGCCATGGCAGGAACACCTTCCACTGTCCCAGGGTGCTCCAGCCTGGCCTTGGGCACTGCCAGGGGTGTGCCAGGGCCTGATCCCCTTCACAGGGAGCAATTCCCAATTCCCAGTGTCCCATCCAGCCCTGCCCTCTGGCAGTGTCCCTGTGTCCTGGCCCTCCCTGCCCTGATAAAATCAAAAGGCTGAATGAATGAAGTCACACAATCTGGGTTTAATATCTCTGAATTATCCCCAGCTTTGGAGATAAATGAGTGTCCTACCCATATATTTCATTTTGTTTGTTTGTTCGACCTCCTCACTTGCAGACTACTGTTATTTTGGGCGTTCATTTAATTTAATTAAATTTTAGGGAGGAAAAACCTAATTCATTAAAACCCGTACCAGCACGACTTCCTGAAACAACTGATAATCCTTTTAAAAGCTTCCCTCTTTTTTTTTTTTTTTTTAATGAGCAATCAGGCTGCAATCTGGCCCAGTCTGGAGGCCTGGCCCCCCTGGGCAGTGCCAGGCCCTGAGTGGCCTCACACGGGGATGTCACTGTCACCAAGCACGTGAGGAGCAGCAGGACAGGAATGAACACAGCCTTGTCCAGCCCTGCCAAGGGAAATGGAGCTGCTGAGCAAGGGGAACAGCAGGAATTCAGACATGGAGCTGCTGGAGAGAGCCCAGAGGAGATCCTGGAGCTGCTGCAGGGCTGGAGNTGGCTCATCAGCCCCTGCTGGGATTCAGGCACCACTAACCTGAGTGTTTGTAGGGTTTATTTTTGGTGGCCACATTGGCAATTCCTGCTCCACACTCAGCTGGCTGCTGGGAAGAGCTGACCACCAGCCAAATCCCTGGATTAGCCCCTTTGTACATCCCTATTCCCTGTTCGAATTCATGCTCTGGATTCAGCTGAGCAATAAAATCAGTGCATTCCCACAAAGCAGCTCCAAACTTCCATGGGTTATTAATGCAAATGCAGGCAGCACTTCCAGTTGCAGCTGGATATTGGGATCACTTTAAAATCCTTAATGGGAATAATTGTGTGTCACACAGGGAAGGCATTTGGGGCCGTTCCGACCTTGGGGCATGAATCCCCAGCATCCACAGGCACTCAGCCTCTGGAGCTGCTGGATTCAGGGATGTCTAGAAACATGAGGCTCCTCATTTTAGATGCAAATGGTCACAAATCCTGAAGCTGCTTCCTGAGAAAAATCCCATTTGTCCTAACAAATGTTGACACAGACGATTCATTCATGTCCGTGGAGCTGTGAGCTCCTACAGAATGAATGAAATGCAAAATATTCCTTTTTTTTTTTTTTTCCCTGACTTCTGGTGCAAAATGAGCAGATTTATACACAGTACTGGATAAAATTTTGGGGCTGATTTAGTCTGAACCCCACGTCTGAAGGGAGGATGCAGCTGAAGGAGGCAGTACTTGCAGCTGGCTCTGGGTGACTTTGTCCTTTCCCTAAGGTCACCACAAAAACTCAGCATTGCATAAGGCAGCCACCAGCAGCCCCATGGAATCCTCCCAGAAACATCCCAAGGAATCCTCCCAGAGCCATCCCAAGGCTCGGGAAGGAATTCCTCTGTGGCCACACTTGCCCAAACACCATTCTGGCCCTTCCCGCAGCCATTTGAAAGTGAAAACCCAAAGCGGGAAGCTGTCAGTGGGGGCAATCAGGCTGCCCTTAACCCTTCCCCGGGCCCCCAGACGAGCTCGGGCTGCATCCCTTACCCAGGAAAGTGTTGGAAATGTACTCGGACACTTGGTTGCCGGAGCGGCTCATCTCGGACAGGTGTGTGAGCTCCCGGTTCAGCATCCTCTTGAACTGCCAGGGGGAGAGCACAGGAAAATGGCATTTTTATGGGATCCTTTCCCAAATCCACACAGCCTTAGCACGGCAGACCTCCCCCCCACCCCAACACGCAGAATTCCGGGGATATTTGGGATGGAGTCGGCGACAGATGGTTTCATTTCCATCCTGCTCGGCATCACCCTGACTGGATATTTCTTTTCAGCCCCCTCCCCCGAATCAATTTCCTCTAAAGATGCTCACTAATGGTTACTGTCACAAACGAGGAGAGAACGTTTCAGATAAATCTCTCTGAAAACACAGATTTTTATCTCAGGTTGAGGTTTCTCATCCCTAAACCTTCTTTTGTTCTGGATTTTCTAAATTTGCTCTGTTTCGTATTGAACAAACAGACAGCTGCATATCCAGAGGAGAAATACACCCTAAATCTGAAGATCATACAGCAAAATGTGGGATTTGGGCATTATTCCCTTAGATATTCACGCAGCGATCCTGCTGGTTTCATAACCCAGCATTTTCACTGCTGCATCATTTTAACCTGCAACACCGAATTCCCCCCCAAAAATTACATCCAGGGACTCTGCATGCACACTACACACATGACTAGCCAAAACACACAGAAATCAGCATTTTTAAAGCATATTTTCCCCACGGAGCAACACAGCACCGAAAAAGCATCTATTAATAATTGAGTAATGAATAATCCTTCAGGAATTAAACCCACCTTAATGTAACCCCAAGACACAGATAACAAATAGTTGGCTTCAGGCATTTTGGAAAGCTCCTGGCAAGCCAGCACAAATCCTCCCGGAGAAATCGCCGCTCCGATGGGAGAGGACCCTTTCCCAATCCCAAAAAATCAGCGTTCATCCGAGGCAGAGATCCCGCAAAACCCGGCAGCCGCTAATCCCAGCCTTAAGCCGAGCCTGGCAGCGCATCCTCGCCGAGGCTGCCCGTGGGTGGGAGCGAGGGATGAGATCCGGGAATGCACAAAGGAACGGGAATTGATCCGCACGGGTCCGGCTGCGTGCCGGGAAGCGCTGGGGAATTTGGGATCGTGCTGCTCGCTCAGTTCCTGAAGGGGGTCCCCGCTCCGCAGGAGCCCGGCTCGGCTGAGGGAAATGATGCTGATTTCGGCAGCTCCGCTACCACAGCCATTTTTATGGGGAAATTAAAATGGAGGAAGCTCCGGGAATATTTAAATAAGGGAAAAGCAGGCAGCTGTCTCCTCTCCGTTCCTGCTTTGCTTTAATCCTATTCCCTACAGAGACTTTCAAAATATTCCCGGCTGGATTTTTAAAAGCGTTTTTCACGTTTTTAGCGTGATCAGGTTTTTCCTCCTCCGTGGTAAAGGGCAGAATGCAGCAAGGCAGCAAAATGTCCCTCTGCAAACTGAAATATCCTTCAGATAAGAGGTATAACAAAGAATCACCTTAAATCTGTAACTGCAATTCATAAATTCATGCATTCATTCTTGAAAGAATGCATCCGTAATGTCCCTGCCCAAGGCAGGGGGTGGAACGAGATGAGCTTTAAGGTCCTTCCCAACCCCAGCCATTCTGTGACTCACGATCCAAATCTCAGTGTTTAATCAGTTCTGCAGTTTTTGTTTCAAACTGACAAGCAACCCCTTTAGGAGGAAGCTGGAGCTGTCCTTGACACAGAACCTACAGAAAATCCCCCTGTGCTGTTTTCCCAGCACGGGATTGCTGGGATGTGCAGCTCTGCCGCTGCTCAGGACGTCCTTGGTGATTGTGCCGGGAACACAGCACATGCCAGAGGCCAGGATTCCCAAAATCTTTGCTGTGAAACCCTCTCCTGCCTCCAGCTGCCTTCCCAGCCTCTCCTGGATGGTGGCACGAGGCTGCCCCGCGTGCTGAGGGACACGTGAGGCGTGGGCACAGCCCAAAATCCTGCTCCCAGCTCCAGAACGTCCAGATGGGATTCCAGCTCAACCTTTGGCCACGTGGAGCAAAGGAATTTGTGGCCCATCTTCTCCCCTCCTTAAATTCAGGATTGGCAGAGGTGGGAAGCTGATGGCACCTCCCTTTGACCTGTGCAGCCCAAAGGTGGGGTGTGACCTGCTGGGACAATGCCACCTCTGTCCCTGCTGTCCCCTCCCACAGCAACCTGCCAGTGTCACAGAATCAGGGAAACCTGGAATGGCTCGGGTTGGAAAGACCCAGCACCACCCCTGCCCTGGCAGGGACACCTCCCACTGTCCCAGGCTGCTCCAAGCCCTGTCCAGCCTGGCCTTGGGCACTGCCAGGGATCCAGGGGCAGCCACAGCTGCTCTGGGCACCCTGTGCCAGGGCCTGCCCACCTTCCCAGCCAGGAATTCCTTCCCAATATCCCATCCAATCCCACTCTCACCATCACACTCTGAGACCTCACATTCCAGGTAAGTCAAGCAGCTTAAATCCTGTCCCACGGGATGCAGGAAGGATTGGGATGTGAAGGATTGGGATGTNTGCCATACCACGTGAGACAGGAAGGATTGTGATGTGAAGGATTGGGATGCCCATATCCCACGGGATGCAGGAAGGATTGGGATGTGAAGGATTCTGGCTGCCCAGGGACACATCCCACAGCGCTGGATGGATTTTGTCCCACAGGGTCTCCACTCCACCTCCTGCCAAGCACGAGGGACAAAAACCCTTTTGAAAACCGGCCAGAAAAGCCCCGGGGAAGGAGCAGGAGGGGCAGCAGGGGTGGAAGGAGGCGGGGAGGGGACCCTGACCCCTTCTGTCCCCCCAGTGACGTCTTTGCCGCGGTCACAAGCAGCAGCCGGGACACGTGAGCCCTCCCACAGCCTGACAGCCAGGCATGTGCTGCAACATTTCCCTGCATCCAGGCCTTGATCCGCAGCAGGAAAACGCCGTCAGCAGATGATCACACAAACCACTTCTAATCGCTCGGGGTTTCCTTACAATGGCCCCTTTCACATCGGTGAGCCCGAGTGCTGGTGGACAAACAGCTGATAAAAATGTCTTTACCTCACAAGCGGCCCCACAGAGCGCAGAGGGCGGCCACTGCCTTTCCACAGAGGCACGGAGCAATTAAGTGGCCGCCACAAGGTCACCCGAGGCATCTGCAGCAGAGAAAAATCCTCGGGATTCTCCTATCCCATCTGGAAGCGGGAATCTGCCCCCCACAGCCTTAATCTCCCTCGCTTTTCCAGCCCTTTAATCAGCAGCCTTTTATAAACACAGGCAGCAGAACCACAGCGCTGCTAAAAGGACCGGGAGGGTCAAACCCAGCTGAGCTTCCCGGAGCTGTGGGAATTCCCACAGGATTTGCAAAGTTTATTGGGATTTGTCATCCCGACGACGCTGGCACCTAAGCAGGATTTTCTTTATCACACACCCCCCCTTCCAAAAGCACCGAGGGATCCCGGGTGTTCCACTGCTCCTGGCGGGTTTTTGGGATTTTTCCTTGATGGCAGGATGCTCTGGAGCGGCGCTGCTTCCCGGGAATTGCTCTGCAGGGAGCAAGCAGGCTGCTGTCTCTGCAGGGATCGATGGCTTATGTCATGTGCGACCCCCCTGGAGCAATCCCGACCTTAAATCCATGCGACAGCCACGGGGAAAACAAACAGATTGCAGGGAGTGAGGAGAAAATTCCAACTGGAGCAAACCCAGGGATTGGAGCTTTGGAGAGCGCAGCACGCAATTGCGCGCAATTACGGTAACGCCCGGCAGCCGCTCGGGTAATTACGGTAATGCCCATTTGCCGCACGGCGCCCCGCGCTGTTATTTTCATTAATTTTCGTAATTAATAATCATCCCCGCGCCTTTTCCAAAGGAAGTTAGCACTGCTAAGCTCGCTAAGAGATGGGAATTAGGAGTGTAGGGACGAGGAGGGGATGCTCACCCCAAACCCAGGGGGTTTCCTTTAAAAAGAACAAAACCAGGAAATTGGCTCAGTGCTCCCTTCCCTCCACCCCAAATTCTGCCCACAGGACCATGCAACGAACACCTTTAACTGATGGCAGGAGTGCAGATAACACTAATAAGATGAAGCCCAGGTGCCATTTTCCAGACCCGAAGGCACAGCCAACGTTCCCAGCGAGTCTGGAAGCATCTGGAGCCTTGTGTGAGGAACAGCCCTGGCATCGTGTGCAGCTTTCGCGTTTTGCCTGCTCTGAAGCAACTGCAGAACTCATCTGCACCAAATTAAGTCTCCCAGAACTGAATCATTCCTGGATCACCAGAACTGACCCTATTCCATGCATCCTCTGCTCCAGGGAATCACGGTTCCTCCCCAGCTCCTTCCCAGCCACATGTGGGTGGGAATTCCCTTGATTACCAGTGGGAAAGTTCCCTCCCAGTTCCCCTCCTGCTGCCCACAGCAAACCCTCGCTGCTCAGGGCTTCTCCCCACCTTTATTCCTTTGCTGGGTTTTGGTTCCAGACACAGAAATCCTCGGTGAGGGGCCCTGGGAGGGCGATGACAGTGGCACCAAGGGCATGGCAGCCCCTGGAGCCACGTGGGAGCTGCTCTGTCACCCCATCCTAACCAAATGTGCCTCATTTTTATGCAGGGGAAGAAATTTTGGCCTAATTTATGATCGAGTTTGACAGATTTAGGAGCCAAACCATGTTGGGGGATCCAGGGTGACCTTACCATGACCTTCCAGGGCCTGAAGGGGCTCCAGGAGAGCTGGAGAGGGACTGGGGACAAGGCATGGAGGGACAGGACACAGGGAATGGCTCCCACTGCCAGAGGGCAGGGATGGATGGGACATTGGGATGGAATTCCTGGCTGGGAAGGTGGGCAGGGGCTGGCACAGGGTGCCCAGAGCAGCTGTGGCTGCCCCTGGATCCCTGGCAGTGCCCAAGGCCAGGCTGGACAGGGCTTGGAGCAGCCTGGGACAGTGGGATGAGATGGGTTTAAGATCCCTCCCAACCCAAACCAGTCTGGGATTCCATGATATGACCCCGATGGGGATTGGGAAAACCTCCCTGATGATTCAGTGTGGAAATTCCCACTTTTCTGGCTCTTTATGGAAAGAACAACTCTGTTCCTCTCCTAAGGAGGGCTGTGGAGAAGCACCCAGAGCCCTCCCAGTCTCACACTGACTCCAGGGATGCATCCCGCTGTTATTCCTGCTCCCGTTCCCTCCGGAGCTCGGAGAGGTGCTCCCGGTGCATCACAGGGAGAAGAATAAAGCCAGGAGCAGGGATCTGCTGCTGATGGAAACCCTTTGAAGTCGATTTAGCCCAGCTGGGGCTCCCCGAGGCCAGGAGTCCTTATGCAAAGAGGCTGCTTAAAACCAGCCGGAGTCGCCTGCAGGAGCTGAGGGCGATTTGGAGATAAAAGAGCAGCTGGGATGCTGCAGAAGCTCTGCAGGGAGCGATCCTGCCCCACACTTTGATGGAGGAATCTCGCTGCACATCTCCAGTGTTTATAAACTCCGTTCCCGACCCGCCCTTGTGACGCAAAGCTCCCATCCCCGGCTCTCCTAGAAATCCCCAGAACAAAAGGATTTGTGGGCCGAGGGTTACTTTCGCTGAGGCAGCCGGGCTGAATCCTCCTCGCTTAATTACCCGGGTAATTAGTGCAGGTCCAGAGGCGCAATTAAACCTCGGTGGGACCGCATGGAGCAGCTCTTTTTCCTGGGATTCTGGGAAGATTCTGTCCCCTCACCTGCCGGGGTCCCGTCGGAAATGATTTACACACAGGAGGGAAATTACTCTCCCGAGACAGGGAATGTGGAATGCTTTTCTCTGGGATGGGGATGGATGTGACACTCCACTCCAGGTTAAAAAAAAACGGGATTAATGCCACCCCGCTGAAGGAATATTTGGTATGCTCAGCTCTCTCTCCCTGACATCTCATCCCTGCCTTGCACCGAACATAACTCCTGGATTTTGGAATTGTGGAGTATTTCTTCGGAAGTTTGGAAGTCAAGAGTTAAAATTCCTGGATTCGCAGCAGTAACCCTGCTTATCTGTGTTTTCCTGCTGTTACATCGCTTACAGAAAGGACCGTGGCAAACAAATTTGCGGCTGTCCTTGTTACTTCATAATTCCCATCGATTTTCCTTCCTAGGTACTCCATGGAGAATGATGGGAGGTGCATTTAATGCTTAAATTAAAAAAAAAAAAACCAAACCACGAGCCTGTTCCACACTAAACAGCACTAAAGGAGAAAGTTTTCAGCCATATTTCAGTGCCTGGAGTAAAGTGGAATGGTTGCAGTCAACTATCAGTCATTAAAAAAATCAAATCTCTTTTGCAGCTCTTTCTAGTTCTTATTTCCTAAAACAATATCGCGTTTAATGCGCTAGAAACTCTTTTTAATGAGATACAAAGTACTATTTGTTTTTTGGGGTTTTTTTTGTTTTCCCTTCAGCTGATTTTGGAAACCCAAAAGTAAACACAGGCTTATGAAATCTTCAATTTCACATCAAAGCAGCCTTGATTTATAGAGATGTTCAAAGGAAGACTTTAAAGGAGCAACATCATGACCAACTTGTTGGCCTGATGTTATTAGAATAATTTAGAAATCCACAATGTAAATGTTGATAAATAAATAGCAGGTTGCCATAAATCAGCATGTGGCTGCTCATGAAAGCGAGAACATCTATCTGATGTAGACAGAACAATATTCAGATTTTCCCCCCCGTGAAGTTTAGCATTTCTGAGAGCAGCAGAACCTCCCTTGGGTGGGACGGGATTTACGCAACACGGGGCTTAAAAAAAAGTGATGAATTGGGAGCTGGAGCGGAGTGTTTGCAGCACTGGGGCATTTCCAGCTCATTTCCAGCCAAATGAGACTCGAAATATGCAAACTGCTGCGAATGCCGGAAAGGAAAAACTCCCTCCAGGAGCCTGCCCAAGGAAAGCGCCGGGGGTTCGTGCTGCTGCACGGCGAGTCTGGATTGCTCCATTCCCGAGAATTCCGGGTGTTACTCAGCGCTGAGGGAGGAAAATCCCCCTCGGCCGCCGCGGGGAAGGGCTCAGGTCATGGAGAAACCAGCGCTGTGCTTCCCTGAAAATCATGTGTCATGTGTGGGCAAGGTGTGGGATGAGGCTGGCACCTGGAGAAATCCCCGAGTGCCCTGCGGGGCCGGATCTGCTCCTGCCTGCTCCTGGAGCCCCTGGATCCCAGCCCTGGAACACCTCTGCCCCTGGATCCCAGTCCTGAAACACCTCTGCCCCTGGATCCCAGTCCTGGAACACCACTGCCCCTGGATCCCAATCCATGGATCCCAGTCCTGGAACACCTCTGCCCCTGGATCCCAATCCATGGATCCCAGTCCTGGAACACCACTGCCCCTGGATCCCAATCCATGGATCCCAGTCCTGGAACACCTCTGCCCCTGGATCCCAGTCCTGGAACACCTCTGCCCCTGGATCCCAATCCATGGATCCCAGTCCTGGAACACCTCTGCCCCTGGATCCTAATCCATGGATCCCAGTTCTGGAACACCACTGGCCCTGGATCCCATCCATGGATCCCAGTCCTGGAACATCCAACACCACTGCCCACAGACCCCAGTTTCAATATTTCAAAGCCCCTGGATCCCAGTCTGTGGATCCCAGTCCTGGAACATCCAACAGCACTGCCCATGGATCCCTGTGTCCAACACCTCTCCCCAAATCCTTGGGCTGGGTTTCCATTTGTCTGGATTGATGTGAAACACCAGGACTGGCAGAGTTAAAGCTTTCAGAGGAGCCCACCCTGGTCTGGGTTGGAAAGGACCTTGAAAACCGTCTCATTCCAGCCGTCCCACCATCCCAGGCTGCTCCAGCCCTGTCCAGCCTGGCCTTGGACAGTTATTTCTCACTGGGTGATGGGACAAAGGACAGATTGCTGGTCTCCTTGGGTGGAAAAACCCCAGCAGAGAGGTTTGGCCCAATCTGAAGCTCTGGGATCCTTTGGAGGAAGCTCAGGTTGGTTTCTGCTCCATCCAAAATGCTTTTCCAACTTCCAGAACAGATGTCTCCTACCCAATTCTTTCGGCAGCTACATCTGGGGTGTACAGCTCATCTGGTTGGGTTTTGTGCGGATTTCCTCTCTCTCCCCCACTGAAAGGTGAATTTATAACACAAATTGCTCTGCTGGGAGGAAGAACCACACAAAGGCACATCCCAGGCCAGGGATAACTCCCCAGATCTGTCCCACCTTTCCCAGAGCAGCATGCTCCACACCAACTGCTCATCCCAGCCCTGCTTTTATTCTTCCCTCTGAGGAGAGGCGAGTAAATCAAAGCAGAAACAGGCCAAACCACCCGCTCTGCAATGTCATTTTCAGACTTCCACCAGCTGGAAGAACGCTGGACGTGTTGGGAGCACAAGGAGAGCGAGGAAGGAGGGCAGCACAGAACAAAGCTCGGGCAGCTCCTTTGTTGACACGGAGCTGATTAAAGAAAGGCCTGACAACATCTGCGGCCCCGGAGCACAGAGTGCTGCAGGAGCTGCAGATCGCAGCCCCAAACCTGCTGTCACTCACAGCCCTGCAAACCACACAGGAAGCCGAGCCGCGGCGTCAGGAGAGCCCACGGGGCAAAGGGCTCCCAGAGCCACCCTGCTCCTCTGGGGAGCCACGACACGCCGGGAATTCGGGGGGGAATAACCTGGAGTATAGCCTCAATCACAAAAAACACCCCCTTATTTATTTATTTATTTATTTATTTATTTATTTATTTATTTATTGTATATTTATATTTTTATTTTTAT
>VXAX01005799.1:45985-74948 GCA_013399835.1 Leptocoma aspasia
CCCACCGAGCTCTCCTGGCCCTGCCAGCAGGACCGCGGGCTCCTGAGCAGCTCTGGTGTAAAAGTTAAGGTTTCCACAAGCGGATACAGTGAATCATAAAATCTCCCCATGAATGTAACTGCTTCTCATAATCCCGGTAACATATGCTCATCCCATAAATCTGTCAGAGCTAATGGATTCAGCATTTCTACCGGCAGGTACCGGTGACATCACAGGGCAGATTGCTCAGACACACTCAGGAGCTGAGCTGGAGCTCCAGACGTGTCCCCTGCCCTCCCTGCCTCGTGTCCCTTGTGTCCCAGTGTCCCCAGGGAAGGAGCTGCACCCTGGGCTGGTGTTTCTTCCCAAGGACAGATCCTCTCTGTCATTCACCACTTCAATAAAGCAGCACTGGAGAGGGATCTTCCATTAAAAGATTGAGAATACACAGAAAATAAACCCTGCCAAAGGTAATTCAGCAATAAACCTGGCACAGACACGTTTGAAAGATTTGGTGAATCCAAATCTTTGTGGCATTGGAAGTTAATGGGTGTTTTTTTTTTCTCTGCTCACAGAGCTCCAAACATTCAAAGTTCTCTCATTCCTGCATAATCAAAAAGCAGGTGAAAATACCACAATCACAAAAAGCTCAGGGTATTTTCCTTTCTACCATGAGTATTGCCTCTCAACTATTTATCATGTAAATTAGTTGACGAAGAAGGGCTCAAACCACTTGTTGCAGAAAATGTTGGGATTGATAAAATCAGCAGAGGTAAAATAAGTTTAGGAATAGGTAAAAACCAATCTCAGCCGAACTAAAACCCACATGTTTAAACCAAATCTTGTGTTCTCCTGCTCTGAGACTCCTCAGGAAGCACAGCCACGGCATGTGTGCATTCCTGGAGGAGGAGAAGGAACAGGTTCACAGGGACTCTGACACCAGACCCTAATTTTAGCCTTTTGGGGGATTTCCAGCCTTGCCCAGGTCTGCAGAACCCGCTGCCACTGTCACTTCACTTCCAGTCCTCACCTCAGAAAGAGCCATCAGGGAATGCAGGACCAAGAACAGAAATCTGCTCTTGATATTGAAGGGCTCACATTCCCCAGAGCTGACATTCAGGGTATTCCTTTACCCTGTAATCTGAGTTTTATGTAATAAAAGGAAAAAGAAAAAAAAAAAAAACACACAGCACTATCTTATGAGNAAGCAGAGCTATTACATATTAGGGATATCGAGGTGAATTAGGAAACTTGAGGGCTTAGAGGGTTTGGCTCTAAGTATTTTATATTTATTTTTGGGTTTCAGAAGAAGAGCTAAATAAAGAGTGAATATTTTACACATTCGCAATGTTCTCTGGAATTTTTAGCAGGGTGCATCAGGACTCTCCTTCCCTCGGTTTCTGCCTCCCTGCTTCATGCCCGGGAGGTTTCCTGAAGGAATCCTGGGAGCAGCAGGGATCCCTCCATGGTTTACTCATGTAAAACACGAGCATTGCCACTTGCCTAAGCCCTTGCACTAAAGCATTGAGAGGCCAATGGGGTCACGATTTAAACTCGGATATTTTGAAAGATACCTCAAGTCATTTCAATGGCAAAGACACAACAAAGTGAGAGCAAACAGCTCTTGCTAAGGATCATTTTAAGGGGAAAACGGTGAGTTCTGCTGTTCCAGGGGCAGAAGTGGATTTTAAAAAGCACCGTTCACATTTTCTTTCAGAATTTGCATTTTTCCCGACACTGGCCAGCTGCCCACAGCCCCCTCTGGCCTTGGCACCCAGCGAGATGCAGCACCTGCATCCCTGTGCAGCTCTCCTTGGTCTTTTTGCCTTTTGACTCATCCCAATCTTTTTTTTTTTTCACTCATTTTCTCAGGTAAGCAGCCTGGTGAAGTGATGCCTGATGGGTGTGTGCCTTCCTTCCAGCTGCTCCTGCCTGCCCTCGTGGTCACGGGGCAGTCATTTCTGAACCTGCAGCTGAGCTGGGCTGCCTTTGCCGGGGCAGGAGGGACGTCACCCACACCACATTCCCCCTCATTTCACGGAATCACACAGGCTACTGAAGAAGAGTCACTGTCCTGGCCCACAGCAGGAAGAGAGCCCAGTTCAACCCTTCTTAGAAACTCAAAACTGTCCCTAAAGCCACCGAGTGACGCAGTCTGAGCCCAGCACCCCGGAAACCCCAACTCTTATCAAACCAGCCCTCCTTGGCTGGGTGCAACTGCACGAGCCCTCTGTGATGAACTCGGGGATATTTACAAATAAATGGTGAAAGCAGAGGCTACAGTCCCACTCCTAAAGCTAAATTTGCTTTTAAAACCAACATGTGCAATGAAAATATACCCTCCAAGTCCCCCGTGAAATATTTTAAGATCCACAGCTACCCCAAAACAACAGCCAGATATAGAATCCATTAGGAGTTGCTCTTCTACCAATCTAAAAACTTTGTGTGGGAATGATCTTAAAATAACAAATATTTTCTGGCTTTCTTCATATTTAATATTCATGGGTATCAGAGAATGGTTTGGGTTGGAAAGGACCTTAAAGCCCATCCAGTTCCACCCACGGGCAGGGACACCTACACTGTCCCAGGCTGCCCCAACCCCATCCAGCCTGGCCTTGGGCACTTCCAAGGATCCAGGGGCAGCCACGGCTTCTCTGGGAAATCCATTCGAGGGCTTTCCCACCCTCACAGGGAACAATTCCTTCCCAATATCCCATCTAATTCCATTCTCTGCCAGTGGGAAGCCATTCCCTGTGTCCTGTCCCTCCAGGCCCTTGCCCCGGTCCCTCTCCAGCTCTCGTGGAGCCACTTTAGGCCCTGGAAGAGGCTCTCAAGAGCATTCTCTTGTCCAGGCTGGCCACCCCCAGCTCTCCCAGGCTGGCTCCAGAGCAGAGGACAGGGATGAAGTGCCCTGGGATCCTCTCCCTGAGCGGTATCTGCTGTTGCCACAGCGACTCCCACAAACAGTAAACACAAGTTTAGATGCTCCATGAGTTGTTCTTTCCCTGAACCCAACGTGAGCGTCCCACTGACATCAGCAGAGCAACTCCCCCTGCCAGAAACACTCCTAACCCCCGGCCAGTGGCTGACTTCCATCACCTTCCTGGTACATGGGCACTTATGGAAACACTCCTGCAATCTCGGGATCTGGGCTCCTGGAACACTTCAGGATGTGTCTTCAACCCTCTCACATTTCAGTTTATATTTGGGGGTTGCATAAGCCAAACCCGTAAATGATAGCGGTGCTTTGGTCATGTTTGCTAGGGTGAAATCATTGCTGACACAGAATAGGGAAGTGAGGAACAAGGGGAGTTTCAGTTTTTGAATCTTACCCAGTGTTTGCGCAGGAGGGTTGGTGCTGGTGGCACTCCAGCAGGAACTGAGGTGACATTTCCTCACAAGACCTGAGCTGCTGCCACTCCCTCCGAGGACAGAGGCAGCCCTGGCCTCCTGTTTCTCCAGTGGCACTTGGAATGCTCCAATGTCCTGAAATGCAGCACCTTTCCAGTGCCAGGATCTTGCAAAAACTGCATTTTTGGTAGGTTTTACCATCTGTTCCTTTTCCAGCTCTGTAAGGTGATGGAGCACAAAGAATCTCTCACTGCAGAGGTGACTTAGCAGCCCCTTTTAGAGCCTTTTCCCCACCTTCTGACATTTCCGTGCTCTCTTTTTCTCACACAATTGTTTGGGTTGGAAAATCCCTCTCAGACCATCCAGTCCAACCACTCCCAGCACTGCCAAGGCCACCACTGCCCCATGTCCCCAAGTGCCACATCCACAGGGATTTTAAATCCCTCCAGGGATGGGGACTCCTGGGCAGCTGTGCCAGGGCTGGACAACCCTTTCTGGGAAGGAATTTTCCCAAATATCCAAACAAATTCTCCCCTGGCCCAGCCTGAGGCCGTTCCCTCTCCTCCTGTCCCTGTTCCCAGATCCCAAACCTTTCCTCAGGGACTTGTGCAGAGCCACAAGGTCCCCCTGAGCCTCCTTTTCTCCAGGCTGAGCCCCTTCCCAGCTCCCTCAGGGATTCTCCAGCCCCTTCCCAGCTCCCTCAGCCTCTCCAGCCCCTCCCCAGGTCTGTTCCCTGCCCTGGACATGCTCCAGCCCCTCAATGTCCCCCATGTCATGAGGGGCCCAAAAGTGTCCCCAGGATCTGAGCTGTGGCCTCACCAGGGCTGGGCACAGGGGGAAAAGTGAGAGCTGCTCATCAAGATGGACTTGAGGCCATTTTTCACTCTTGAATACTTGGCAAGTGAAAGGTTTTGGGGAACATCCTGTTTTCTGGGAGTAGTTCAGGGTAAGGACAAGCACACACTTCATCAGTGTCACAGACGGGAAGGGGGTTAGTGGGACAAACTCTCACCCTTGGCTCCCCCCAAACCCTCTCTGTGCCATCCTTGTCCCAGCAGAGCTCCGGCCCCTCGGGGCCTGCAGGCATCTGAGCATGAAGCCAACGTTATCTGCAGCTGCAGAGTTCCTCTCTTCACCCACAAACTGTCCCCATCATGTCCCCAAGTGCCACAGCAAGGCAGGAGGTGACAGAGAGTCCCCAGCCTGCAGGAGGGATTGGTGGCTTTGCCCTCGACTGATGCAGGAGATGAACCGAGTTAGGAAACATTTTGAAATGAGGCCCAAATGCCAAAATTTTAAGTGGGGTTTATTTTCTCTCTCCTGATTCCCTCATGATTGTCTCTTGTCACCCCAGTCCTGATAAATAAAAGCGTTAGGACTTCTTCTGGAGGGAAGTGCAGAGGCCATAAAGCCACAAGAGTTTTAAGGCCAAAACACCACATCCCAAGCAGGTGAATTAAAAACCTTGGGGAGCAGTTGCAGTTCCCTTTCCAGCTGCCAAAAACCTCAGTTTTCCATAATCCAGGAGGAATATTCCCAGTGGGATCGAGTTGTGAACAGATTGTCCCATCTGGTGGACAAGAAATGTTGAAGACAAATATTTGCCAACATCCTTCCAAACTCAGCTCTCCTTAACTGTTAAAGATCAAATTGTGGGCTCACTGTATTGGTAAAAATCTTCATTTCTACTTCTGCAAGGAAAATGAAGAATTCCTTTTATTGGATCACAACCTTCCTTGTAAACCTTGGCCATGTGGAGCTTCAGACTTTAAAAAACCCAAAACCCTGATAGACTCTGCCAAAAATTCCAGGAGAAACTTTCACATGGAAGGTTAAAAGCAGCTTCCAGCAGTTTTCCCGACTTTACTCAGTCTATCCATCCTATTCCACATGTTTACAGTGCCATAAGACATCTTCTGACTTATTTACTCTTCGTTGCATCCTGGCTGCAATAAATTGGGACTATTTATAAAGTTCTTCAGTGTTTGGGGCTGTCCTTCCCAGCTCTAGCTCCAGCTGCCTTTGAAGGAACAACAGCTGAGACTCGAGGTCACCAAAGTCACTTCCCAGTGATTCCAACTGATTTAATAAAATATTATCACTCTATCTAAACCTTACCTCAACAGTTTAGACTGAGGATAAAATCTGTTCCCCTAAAAGGAATATAAATAAGAGCAGTTGTTCCCTTTTGCCTTGGAAAGGTTTTGATGCTGGATTTATTGCCAAATCCAGCATGTACAACATGGCACTGAAATGTTCCCCCAGTGTTGGAGAAGCTGATAAAATTCAACAAAAACTAAAGCAGACAAACACTCATAAAGCCCCAAAGATTAAAATCCAACCGTTACAGGGGAAAATGGTTCCTTTCCTCCAGAAGTGACAGGGAATTGGGTGAAGAGGGAGCAGATTTGAGAACCTGAGCTCCTCCACAGCTCTTGGGCGAGATGATTTTGGAGGATTTTGGAGTGCTCGTGTACGTGTATGGGAAGGTGGAAATGTTTATCCTGGTGCATGAAAACTCTGCTTTAGGAAAAGTCTGACAGCACAGACCCAGACTCCCAAGGAAAACACAGTAAGGATACAATTTTAAAATGTCCCTAATTCCCAGGTGAAGCCATAGGACACAAGCCCAGAGTTTGCATTCACCACAGGACCTTAAACCAGCCCACTTTTAATCATTGTCTATTTATTATAGATTATCCCAATTGTTGTCATCACTGCAGATGACACAAAAGATTCGGAGGAGCAGGCAGATGCTGGAGTAGATCACATGGATGGCAGATGATTATTTGGGAGCTGATAGAGCTCATTAATGTCACTGAAGGCCTCATTTGCATTCCTCACTCCCTGGCTGCTCATGACTAAGAGCTCCTGTGGGGGGAAGGTGGGAGAGGGCCCCTCTGGGGGAGAGTCCATCCCAACTGATCCAGCAGCTGATCCCACCCGAGCCTAGCTGGGAACTGTGGGATCTTAACTCCTGGGGCAGGGGAGAGGGCAGGAAAAGGGAGGAGAGTGAAGAGGGAGAGGAGAAAGGGAAGGAGAAGGAGAAGGAGAAGGAGAAGGAGAAGGAGAAGGAGAAGGAGAAGGAGGAGGGTGCTCTGATTTACCAAGGAACCCACATGGCCACGACTCAGATAAAAGTCCCAGAGATCCAGATGACCAAAGGCCCTCCCATTCCCCAAAAGAAAATGGCTCTTTTACCTCCCCAACACGGGGTGCATTAGCAGAAATATCACCCCACATTAATTACTAACCAGTGTCAGAAAATGGCTATTTCACCTCCACAACACGAGGTTCATTAGCAGGAACATTGCCCCACGTTAATTACTACCAGTGCCTAGCACCACTCTAAAACCCCAGAGCACGTTGAGTAGAACAGGTTTATCAACAAAGGACATGCCAGCACTTGATGGAAAAGGGCCTTGTGCAGGCTGGGAGCCATTCACCCTTTGCCTTCCCTAATGGAGCTGTGGTTGCTCACGGATCGTGTGGACATGTTTACATATTTATCCCTCACAATGCCGAGGGAATAACTGACACCGAGTGATTTATTTGTTTAATGTATCCTGTTAGTGATTCTCAGAGCTATTTCCTCGAATTAAAGCATTGCTCTACCAGACCCAGAAAAAATTCCTGTGGAAATCCCTCTGTTAGACAGATTTGGAAATTCACACGGAAAACAATCAAAGGCACAGAGGATTCACTTCAAATCTGCAATGAAACGTCCAAACCTTACAGCACCACCTCCCAAACTACAAGCACTGAAAAAATCCTGTCATTACAAGTTTCTTTTATAGATCCCCCACACGCCTTCCAATACCCATGGAACCTACGGAACAGATTTTTCCCCGAGCACAAGAGCCACACGAGCACCCGAGGAAGGTGTGACTGGAAAGCAAGCTGCAGCCAGCAGCACCACCCAGCCCCACACCACGCTGCCAGAGCCCAGCCTGCTCCCTCTCGCAGCTCCTCCGGACACTCGCGCGCTCCCGACCCGCCGGACCGCGGGGCTGGAACGAGGAGCCAGCAAAAACCACGGGAACCACGGAGCCTCCAGCTGCACCTCCCCTCCTCCCCACCGCCCCACCGCGTGTGCAACGCAGCCTAATTATATCTCTGGCAAAGATAAGTGCAGATGTGCTAAGAAAGGCGCAGGGCCCCAGCGCCCGCGGAACAGGTGGAGCCACCGCGCTCTTGAGCAACTCGCCAACAAATGGATGAGCCTGCCCTTCTCCCCTCGTCGTATTTTTGGGACTCCAGTCCGACCAGTCACTCGAGCTGTCCCCTCTCAGGTTTCTCACACCTGCAGCCTCCCTCCGGCGTGCAGGGGAGGTGGCAGGGAGAGGAAGGGCTCTTTGTTGGCCGTGGAGTGGGGCCAGCGGAGCTCGGCAGGAACGGGAATGCTGCAGCCAGAGCGGGCACAGGCGCTGCATGCAAACGAGCACAGAGTTGTCTCACAGTTATTCTTTCAACAAAAAAAGGACTTTGGAAATGTAGGGGTTTTTTTTCTCTGTTAGCCAGGGTTAACGCGTGAGATGTGGGCAGAAAGGCCTGGGAAGTGAAATCCCTGCAGAGAGAGGCCATGGGATGAACTAGCAAAGCCACTGGCAGGGGGTCGCTGACGAGGTGGCACTGGAGGAGATCCAGCTGTGGGGGAACGTGGATGAAATCCTAACAGGGGCTCCAAAGCAGCAGGAACAATGGGGCCTGTATTCAGGCTGGGTTCAGAGATGAGAGGGGAAGATAGAGACAAAAAAATGAAGTGAAAGCTTTCCACTGCTAATTGCGAAAAATGCCAGGAAATGAGTGAGCTGGAGCTGCCAGGAATAATGTGGGAGACTGAAATTGGGGATGAGAGTGTTTGACATCAGCTACAGCCTCTGGCAAAACACAGCCAAGATTTTGGGGGGCATTTTTATTTTCTTTTCTCTTTTCCAAACAACAGGGAGCATGAAAAAGGAACTTTTTTGTTGGATTGCTGAGGAGCCTGGCATTCTAAGTTCCCTAATTAAAGACAGGTCCTTTCTGGGACACACCATTCCAGCTGCTGGGAAAACTCAGCCCCAAGAAAAACGGCTCCAGAGCTGCTGAAGACGTCATGGCAGTGATTAAACAGCACTCGCCAAGAACATCCAGGACACATCCAGGTTCAAACTGGAAGATTCTGGGAAGCAGGAGGAGATGTCTCACCAGGATAAGACACAGGGAATGAAAAGGAGAAGGAAAAACCTCCTGGATGCAGGGAATATCATAAAAATGCTTGCAAGAAGGAAGAAGCCCCAGCTTTTGTCACCATGGGGAATGAAAAGGAGAAGGAAAAACCTCCTGAATGCAGGGAATGCCACAAAACCAAAGGGCTGCAGCATCCCAAGAAGGAAGAAGGCCCAGCTGGGAAGCAGGGGCTCCCAGCGAGGGGAGGAATTCCTGCAGTGTGACTCGGCTGGGCCGGAAGAGCAGCAGAGCCCGGGAGTCACTCAGTGCCATAGTAGCAGTGATGTTTCTGAGTCAACAGCCCTGAGCTCTGAGCCCCGGGCCAGCTGCGGGGTAATCCGAGCAGGACTCTGAGCCTGCAGAAATGTCACTGCCCTGGGGGGCCCAGCTGGGCTATCTTTAGCCAGCCCAAGGTGAAGCATCCACCTAAGCTCCCTGCACAGCACTGGAAAGTGGCTGGGAGCTCCAAGGGGTGATCCTGGTCTATTCTCAGTACCCTGGGATGGGCTGAATCACCCTCCAGAGGTGCTGTCACCTTCTGCGCACTGCAGGAGACTCCTCTCTGCCCCAGCCACGGGAAGGGACCCCCAGAGGTCACCTCACAGCCCAGCAGGAGCAGCCCAGCTGAGCACCAGCACCAGCCTGATGCTGGAGTAGCTGCAGGGCACTGCTGGGCACCCCACAGCCTCTCTGCCATCAGCCACCAGCAGCCCCCACCCCCACCCTGGGAGCCTGGTGTCCAGCCATAGCCAGCCCTGCCATGTGGGAATGCTGTGGGAAATGGTGCCAAAGTGCTCCCTGCACACCCACCCACGGCCCTCCATGTCCCCAGGGCCAGGCCACCCTCCAGCCCTTGGAGGACGAGGTGGGGCCTTTCCACATAATTTGCTTTGCCAAGTCTGCATCCACCATTCCCAGTTTTCTTTCTTGTCCTTCATGTGTTTGGAAACAAACTCCAGAGGACACCCCCAGTGACCTCTGGGTGATGAGAAGAGTGTGACCAGCCCACAGCTCCCCATATCTGCTCCACCCTTCTCAAAGATGCACCTTTTTCCTGTTGTCACCTTCCTAAGCACCACAATTTTCATGAGCGGCTCACACTGACCTCACAGCTTTTCCAGCCTGACCCTTGTCTGATGATGTGGGCTTGGATGCCTCCACCTCCCCTAGGTTGTCCCCAACCTGCTGCTCCCTCCTTGTCCTCCATCCCTTATCTTCCCAAGCAGGCTGGGGGATGAAGACTGAGACAAAAAAACCACTGACTGTTTTGGTCTTTCCTGTACCATTATCATTAGTTGTTGGGGTTGTTTCACCCATGGATCAACACTTTTTTCTGTATTTTCTTTGCCTACTCCATACCCCCACTGGAGTCCCCTCAGCCTTTGGTCAGCCCAACACCCCCACATGCCCAAAGTTTTCCATGCCTCCCTTGTTCCCAGTCTTTCTCACTCTTTGCCTGCTCTTTTCTTGCATTTTGACTCTCTGAGAAGCTCCTTGCTTCACCCAGTTGGCTTCCACTGGAATTCCTGATCTTCCTGCACAACAGGATGGTTTGCTCCCGAGCTTTCCTTCAAAAAGCAGCCATCACTTAAGACTGGTCTATAATTTTTAGGTGGCTGAAGTGGGGTGAAATGAATCTTATGACAATGACAGAGTCCTGAGAGCGAGCAGGAGTGGGAGGCCTGGGCAGCAAACAGAGGAGTTCTTGCAGAGCCCTGGTGCTGGCCCAGATCCCAGTTCCTGTAACCCACCCCAGGGTGAGCAGCAGGACATCAGTCATGGGGGCCCAGCTGCTGTGTGGGAGCAGAAATGAAGCATTTCCAGGGAGCTGATCCCAAGAGATCAGCCTGCAGCGGGAGCCAAGCCTGAGGAAGCCGGTTCGGCCAGAACTGGACAAACCTGCAGAGTCCTGACTGCACCCATCAGTCCTGGCTGGGGTTGTGGATCACCACCCAGGTCATGAGAATCGGGTCACCAAGGCCACCAGCCCTGACTGACAGCCCACTGACTGTTAGAGGAGCCAGAGCTGCCCAGCAATTAGTGCACAGCACGGTGATTGCGGTTCGTTATCTCCAGAGCTGGAGAAGTCGCTCCGTTTGGCCAGGCCTGGCGGGAATGGTGCTTCCCATCGGAGCCAGCCCTTCAGTGGCATCAGCCAGGGTCCCCTGGGGTGGGCAGCAGGGCACCCAGAGTGCCAACAGCACCACCCCTTCCAGGAGAGGATGGGGATGCTACTTCTGGGAGAGGAGGATGACGTGGAAGAGGCAACCAGGAGTCAGGAAAAGCACTGGGATGAGCCCAGCAGCTGGATCCAAAACCAGAAGCTCTGAACTGATGGAAGAGTCGCTGCAGTTTTTCAGGGATAGCCCCACAGACACCTTAAAAACAGACTGGAAAATGCAGAGATGGGGCCGCTCAAGTATTGTCTTTCCAAGATCCCAAATGCTGATGGGAGTGAAGGACCTGGGCTCCAGTGGGCATTGCAGAGGATGTTTCACCAGGAATCTTCATTCCCACACAATAAACAACACTAACATCTCCAAGAGAGCATTGGGAACTCTTGGGAAGGAGCAGCTAATAAAAAGTCTTGCTCCTGAATTAAACTCAATAAACGCTTTTATATCCATTTCGTGTGTTTTAATGTGTCCGACTGTACGTCAGCCCTGCAAAGCTCAGCTTTGAAGATGCTGCAGGGAGAGATGAAAGCTCCAGATTCCCAAAGCCAAGCTCCACTGCACCTTTCACATGACAATGAGGTGCAAAAACGAGGCGTGCACACCAAGAACACCTAAAGGTGGCTGATAGAAGTTGATGAAGCTTCCCAGAGAGGTAATTTCTGATGTGGAGATAAGCCTAAAGGTTTAATCTGAAATGCTAACGAGGAAGGAAAACTGGAGACATTCTGAGGAAGGATTTCGACTGGAGATAGCATCTCCTGTAGGGTGGGATGGTTTTACCACAAGGCAATCCCTTTCCCAGTGTCCTTCCCCCTGCAGGGAACAATGCAGCGAGGTGCCACAAATCAGAGGGGTAAGTGACAGTGCTTTTATGGTGCCAAATGGAAGTAACAAAATGCAGGAAGCATCCTGTCAGATGTCACTTAGCAGCGCTATCACCGGGGAATCTGGGACCGGGATTTGCCTGCATAGTAGGAATTCCTCGGGTCCACCAGAGGGAGAAGCAGAAATGGCAAGAGAGGCAGAATCTAATCTTGGCCTGTCGAATGAACGGGAAAGATTCCTCAGTTCCAACTTTATCTCAGGGTTTGGCACATTATCCTTTCACTGACCACGCTGATTCCGCGTTGCCCTGGAGGATTCTTGCCTTAATCACAAGACAGGAGGAAAAATAGGAAGGAAGAGAGGAATTCTCCTGCTCAGGGTCTAACAAGGAGTGCAGAAGATGGACAGTGCACACAAGGGAGCGAGCTGCAAGGAGAACACTGGCAGTGATTTTGCAGGGAATTTAACACATTTTGAACACATCAAAGACAGAATTTCCAAGGCCACGATGGATTTTTAAATTAAGTGAAGCCCCATCACAGCTTTACTCCCCACAGTCCTCAAAGAGCAGTGAAAAGAGCCCAGAGAGCTGCAGGCTGGCATGGAGATGCCCACTGGTTTGGATGGGAGGGAAGCCTCCAGCCCAGCCCTAGAGCTGAGGATTTCAAATCCCAATCCCAACTTCCTGCAAATCACACTGTGCCCACATTGTGTTTTTGTTTCTCTAACCAAACGAGGCCAGGCTGGGTCACAGCAAGAACATTTTACTTTGTGAGCAGAAGTGTTTTCTTCCCGAGCACACGTGAGTGCAGGAGTGTGAGAAAGCCCTGGAAAACTCAGGATATGATGAAATGACCTCGGTACCCACCTAGGATTTACCTGGGCCCTGCATTATCTCATTTGCTCCGCGTGGGAGAGCGCTGGGGAGCTCACACGTGCGGGGAAACCAACTTGGATCCTGGAAGCAACATCCTTGTGCTAAATGAGGTGCTCCACCTAAACTAATTAGCCCTGCCTTTCAACAGCCTTAATTAGGTGGGGCACCATCCTGGGCTGCTGTGGCTGGATTGCTTCCGGTTCTGGAGCTGGCTCAGCCACAGCCCGGCCGAGGATTCCCGCCGGGAGCTGGGTGTGCTGGAGAGGGGCTCTGCTTGTGCCAGCCCCCAGCCCAGCCCAGGGGCTCTCCCGGTCCCAAACTCCTCCATCCCGAGCTCCCTCCATCCTCACATCTGTGCAAAACCACCTCCTGCACCCCTGCAGGCACCCCAAAGCCTCCTCCTCCGAAACCTCGAGATGACTTTCACAAGAGGCCCACGGCACGGAAGGAACTCCCCAGCCAGACCACACAGCAACGATCTGAGCCCAAGCAGAGGAAAAAACAACCCCAAAGTCTGAGAGAGGCACAGGATTAACTGTGCTGTGTGTCACTGTCTCACAGGCGTTTGGCAAACCACGAGCAGAACGGTCCTTGCTTGGATCTGCCCCCAAATCCAGGTGTTGACTCCATCCCCAGACCCGTCTGGAGCCATTAAATCAGGTTTTAACCTGGAGATAATAAAACTTCTGCTCTAAAGAGTGTGTCAAGAGCGAAAGTCCTTTGTGGTGAAATAAATGCTGGAGTAGGAAATGGAGGAGGAACCTCAAGGATGAATCCTGGAAGTTCAAAGCACAATCCTGGATCTACCTGAAAAGCTCCACTTGGCCACTGGCACTGGATGCAAAGACAAAGTTTATTAATAATCCTTAGCTCTTCATGAGGAAAATTAATCAGAAATGTTAAACAAGGGGCAGAGCAAGGCTGCCCATGTCACCTGAGCCATGCAGAACAGGCCACTGGTAAAATGTTAGACCTGTTTAAATCAGGTTCCTTGGCTCCTGGGAAGGTTAAAAGGTCACAATTTAACACTAAATTTACCTCTATTTCCTCTCAATTTAATTTCCTGAAGTTTCCCAATAAGAAAGTTAAGAATGTGGTTTTGGGAAGCATCCCAGCTATAATCCATAGGAATCCTTTAAGACACATAGCACCCGTTGTGTCCCCATGCCTTGCTCGAGCCATGCAAAGACAGGACACAAAGTCACCCTTTACATTTTGAAAGAGCATTTCAATGATATTAATTAAAAAATATAACAATATGGTGTTTTTTTCATGGCTAAATGTAATTACTTGAAAGCATTATCCTTTAGGATGGCAGCTCAAAAACCTGCTTTAGTTTGGAATTTTAATCTGTTTTCCTCCAATAGGTATTTTATGTACCCAAGGGGGAAACGTCAGCCTCGTCGATTCACGTCAGCTGAACTTTGTGCCCTTGGTTTGCCTCTCACAGCAATGCCTGGGACTGTCATCCCCCAGCCGAAATCCAGGGATATCTGCAGGGAGCAGAGTCACCCAAGAATGCAGAATGTTGCAAAAAATGGCCTGTTTGGACCGATTGGGCTGGGAGGTGAAGCCGTGAGTCAGCGCTATCGGCGGACCTGGGATTGCAGCGCGGGACACGGCGCGAGCTCGGGGAGCAGAACCAGCACAGACACCTTGGACACTCTCAATTTCCTAATCCACAACCCTCCAGCTTTTAAAAAAGCAGAATATTTTCCACGTGAGCTGGGCGGTGGCTCCCCAAAACACACAGGTTTTGCTCACCCCCGCACCATAACTCTGATTTTGGGGTGAGCCTCAAGCCCCAAACTCAAAATCCTCAGCGGCTGACAGCAGAGCTAAAACATCCCCGTGCTAATCCTGGGTATTCACCTCCCTCCTGCACAGCTTGTGACTCACTGGCCTTTCTGTTTCCCCAAGTGCAGGCAGAGCTTTTGGAACAATCTGCTGAAAATCACGGAGTGAGTCCCAGGGGCACGGGGTGGGGAGGAAGAGGGAGATGGCAGGAGCCTGCAAAGCAGCATCATTTGTTTTGACAGCTTTTAATGTTCCATATTAAACCCTGCACGTGCTGATCTCCACCTGTGAGCTGAGGCCAGCACACCCTGGCTGTTTAAAAGGTGTGTTTGGGACATGGGAGCACGTTTTCCCTGAAATTACCAGGGAAACAACATCCGATTCATTCAAATCAAAATTTGATATTCTAGAACACCAGATATTAATGTATTTGTAGGGTTTTTTCTAGATCTGGACTGTTTTAGCCAGATGTGAGGATTCTGAGTCCTGTATGACAACATTCCTTAAACCTGGGTCAATCCTGACCCAAACCAAGTTTTTTACACCACAGAGATGCCTGGAAGTGGCAGACGGGGACAAACATGACCCAGTAATGACAGGCAGACTTGAAAGTGTAACCACTCCCCAAATGGCTGCAGCCAGCAGAGCTAAGAACAGCCTTTCACTCTCAAAAGCCATTTGATTAAAGCCCTCAAAATACATTTATTTAAGCACCTCCATCTGAGTTCAAGGAAATCAAAATGTCAGTGTTAAAAGCATCTCTTATTAACAATTCCAGTTCAAATATCAGATTGAACGGACATGGAAATGGAAATGTTCCCCACTGAAGGTCAGCTATGGCTTGGCCTGCTGGGGATTATTCCAGGGGTTAATCTTCCTGCTCTAAGTTTTATACTCTGAGGCATTTTCCAGAACTTCTTACATTTAGCGCATAAGAGGCACCTGGTGTCAGCCTTGGCCAAGGTCTCTGTGCTGTCACTCACACTGTCATGAATTCTGTGCAGGAAATTTAGCAAAATTCCCACAATTTTGGTGCATTCCAGGCTGATTTCAGCACAGTTCCCACAATTTTGGTGCATTCCAGGCTGATTTCAGCACAGTTCCCACAATTTTGGTGCATTCCAGGCTGATTTCAGCACATGACTCCCCACTCGAGGCAATGTGCACCAGGAGCTGTTCCAGCAGCACCTGGAGCCACATTTGGAAGTGTTACAAAAGAGGGAGCAGCTGCTTTTGGAAAATGTGGTGTGAGCAGCATCTCTGCTTGGGTTCCTCCTTCCTGACCTGGAGAGGGTGAGGAGCAGCTTTTTGGCTTTTACCTGCATGGGATGTTCCCACTGGAAGGGGATGAAAATGTTGAAAAGTTCTGTGCAGTAGAGTTGAAACCCAGGAACCTGCAACAGGAATTTTGGGAAATACCCTGCCCAAAGAACTGGAATTCAGGTGGAGGCCCAGCAGTATTTGAGGAGGAGCAGGATGGGGATCCTGTCCCATAAAGTCTAAACCAGAAACACTCCAGTTCAACTGGAAACTTCTCCCCTGGAGTTCTCTTCTTCAAGAGGATCCTTGGGAATAAAAGGGAGGAAAGCATTTCACAGCTGTCAAATGCCAGCAAAGTCCATTTCCAACAAACCCTGCACTTGTGTGTGTTTATTCTTGGAATTTTCTTAGCAGGACTGGCCCCACGCTGTGCTCAGTGACAATCCCCACAGAACAGACGTTATCCCACATCCTCTTGGGCTGTCCCAGACCAGCACAAATGTTCCCAGCGTGGATCCAAACGTCCTGTTCTCCAGTCAGCAACAGCAGGGACACGATTTTGGGTCACTTCTTGTAAAATTTGTGCAGGGAATGAGGCAGGGAGGGAGGGAAGAGCTGCAGGAAAACAGGCTGGCTTTTCCACTTCCCAGAATTCTCCCCTGGCTTTTCAGAGAACACAAAGATTGCTCTGATCGACTCCTGCTTTTGTCAGCCTAATATCTGGTATTTAAAGAAAAAGACATTGCTTGTAAAATGTGACATTTCAGCAGCATTTTGGCGTGAAGTGCTAAGCCTGACAAACCTCCCTAAACACACATTTGAGGCACAAAAGGTCTGACTGGATTGGGCCCACTCGGAATGGAAACATTGGGGTGTCTGGAATATGCTCCAAGGGACCTGGCAAGCTGCAGCCAAAGCCTCTCTCCAAATGCTTGGAACCTGGAGGCTTTGAGGTCCAGGGCAAAAGTCTGCTTCAGAAAGCTTTTGAAGAGTGTGAAGGTGTGGTGGAGGAGTTTAGCATGCACAGATGATTAATTTGCTCCTGGAAAGGGAGATTTCTGACAGCAGGATATTTATACTGGAATAGCTACATTAAAATGCACAGTCCCTTTAAAATGCAATTTAACCATGGAGTTCTTTAGCACTGAATAATGGATCTTGGATCCCAGCAAACCTTGGGTCAGATCCTGCTCCTGGCTCATGTTTGTCACTTCCAGAGACACAGTCCTGATTACAAAATCAAAAGATATTAATTGTCAAATCAACACCCTGCAGGATTTTGGAGGTTTTTTTTTAATTCTGAATTCCTAAAATGATTCTGTGCTCCAATGCACAGCAAAGCAAATCAATGCTACCTTAAAATGTGAGAATGTATCCCACAGGGAGAGGTCTATTTAAATAGTTTTAAAAGGCTACTGCTTAAAACATTTAAATGTTGGTGATCATACATATTTACAGTGAACTGGATGAACTTTGAATAAACTGACAGGTTTGATTAATAACCATAAATAATTAGTAGCTGTTTCCTTTCTGTCAAAAAAGGTATTGCAATTATAGCATCCTTAAGGCTGTCATTTATAGGCACTTCTTGGAGCAAATATTACAATGAAATGTTTCATTAACTCTTAGTGTAACATTCCTCCCCGCTTGCACAATGATGGTTACATTAATTAGCACACCTTGCTTGGCTACAGAAATCACTTTTAGTTCATCAGGAGATGAAACTGGTGATAAAACCAGAACATTTCTGGGTGATTTGAACACTGAGACGATCAATATGTTCATTGTTCAGTGTCACTGTTTGGCAACTGCTGAGCATGAATCAGAATGGATGCAATTCCATATGGAATAGAGGGAAAAGTTCCAGAGCAACCCTTTGCTTCCTCTTTTAATTCTACCTTGGTTTTTAAAGCTCTGAAAGTTTTAATCTTTGTAATTGTTATTTTGTAATTGTAGAGTTAAGTTTGGTGAGCAAAATGTCCCTGCAGAGAACAGCAAATTCCAATTCTGCCCTTCAGGAACAGCACTTTCCTCTCCTTATATTCCACTCCAACCTGGAACCAAGCCCTGCTCCCACCAAGACTTAATAAATATTAAAAAATATTTGGGAATTCCTGCCCAACTACAAACCAAACGATTTGGCTGCTGAGAATCAGAACACAACGTTAGAAACACTTTTTAAAACACCATAAGAAAGCAACTTCCACCAGGAATCAGGTCCTGCAGGAGGACAAAGGTTTGGCCTTTGGGGCTGGCTGTGGGATTTGAGCAGTGCATTTCCCTGGGAATGTCTCCACGGGGGTTTTGGATGCCTCTCCCATGGTGTGTCCAGGACACAACGCTCCACACTGAGCTCAGCCTTGGGGAGGAAGGAGAACCTTCCCCAGAGCTGCTGCCGGGGCTTTGGGGAGGCCACTGCAATTCCCACTGCCTGGAAATGCTGTGACATGGAAGGACTCAACCAGTGGGACAATGTTCATCCCTGAGGCACGCACAGACCGTGCCCTGCGACCTAAAAAAGTAACGCGGCCTGCCAGAGGTTTGGTTTGGGTGCTTTTGTTTGGTTTGGGTTGCTTTTCCCTCTGATGCAGGACACAGCTGTCATTCTCATCTGGAAGTGATTTCAGGGTGCCGAGGACCGCGCTGGCCAAAGCTCCCCGCAGCAGCCCTGGTGGCTGTGCGCAGCGAACAAAGAGACAGAGATTTTATCAGCGCTGATATCAGCGATAGCACAGCCCAAGCGTCTCCGCAGGCCCTTGCGCAATGCCGCGGGACGGAGACGGGAGCGGGGCTGACCTTACCCGGAGGAGCAGAGTGGAGCCAGGGACACAACGGGACCCTGCCACTCCGAAGGTCCCCTCCCCGCCACCGCGGGGCCGCAGCTGCCTGGGTCACTCCGAAAGAAGGCACCCATCAGATAAAACCCTTTAGTTGGGCTTTTATCTGAAGGCACCCATTACACCCATCAGATAAAACCCGGGCTGGATTGATTTATCACACGTAGCTGAGTGTGGGCTCATTGGTGAAATGCCACCCTCTCCAAAAACCCAGAGCTTTGGCTCGGTGACCTCTCCAAAAACCCAGAGCTTTGGCTCCCTGACCTCTCCAAAAACCCAGAGCTTTGGCTCCCTGACCTCTCCAAAAACCCAGAGCTTTGGCTCCCTGACCTCTCCAAAAACCCAGAGCTTTGGCTCCCTGACCTCTCCAAAAACCCAGAGCTTTGGCTCCCTGACCTCTCCAAAAACCCAGAGCTTTGGCTCCCTGACCTCTCCAAAAACCCAGAGCTTTGGCTCCCTGACCTCTCCAAAAACCCAGAGCTTTGGCTCCCTGACCTCTCCAAAAACCCAGAGCTTTGGCTCCCTGACCTCTCCAAAAACCCAGAGCTTTGGCTCCCTGACCTCTCCAAAAACCCAGAGCTTTGGCTCCCTGACCTCTCCAAAAACCCAGAGCTTTGGCTCCCTGACCTCTCCAAAAGCCCAGAGCTTTGGCTTGGTGACCTCTCCAAAAACCCAGAGCTTTGGCTTGGTGACCTCTCCAAAACCCCAGAGCTTTGGCGCCCTGACCCCACCAAAACCCCAGAGCTTTGGCTCCCTGACCTCCCCAAAACTCGTGGCTGTTGCTGTTACAACACACCTGCTCCTCCTGGCAAGGCAAAGCTGCTCCCTCAGCTGCCTGGGGATGCCACCTGCCTGTGTCCTCAGGGCTCAGCTCCCAGTGATGCCTTAGGATTCAGCTTTTACATTTTTCAGATCCCGCGCTGCTTTAGTGTGGAACTCTAAGACTCCATAGCCTGTCAGCTACTGTTCTATTTCATTCAGACAAAACTATTCCTCTCCAAGCCTGAAAGTCAAGTACACCTGACTGTCTCAGGCCCTGAGAGAGGTAAGAAACAGTGAATTGGGGGGGAAAACTGAGAGTAAATGACTTCATTACCTGAAGCTGTAATTGGAGGATTAACCCCTGATATATAAATGGACCAAACTTATTAATTGTATTAAAATAATTATCATTGTATTAAAATTATTATTAATAGTATTAAAAACTCGTGACCGTCGCCCATCTTGGGTGTAGCCCTCGGGGACTTTTGACTGCCCAAGGTGAACCTATTGAAGGCCTTCAATAAATACCTGCTTTTATTCTCTTAATTTTGTCTAACCTCTGTTTTAGGTAGCCACTCCAAGGCATCACCAGCCCCCTGGGAGCCTGTCCAGAGCCATTCCTGATGGAAAAAAGGGAGCAGAGCTGCCTCCAGCCCTGGGTCTCTCCCACGGGGATGAACGGCTGTCCCAGGCAGCCTCGGGAATCCAGCAGGACAGCGGGAATGCTCAGGGAGCCCCGCACACCCAGGGCTGCCAGGCAGCTGGCCCCGGGGAGTGACAGGCTCCTGATGGCAGCAGCACGTGGAGCATCTTCATGTGACATCCACAGGTGGGGCGGAGGGGAAAACAGTTTTTATCCGTTGCTATGGAGTCATGATTAGCTTATGTGTCTTCAGAGCCTGCCGAGGAGAAATGAAGGCTATTTTCTTATATAGATGTCATGAAATCAATCCTGGCAGAATTTCGGGAGTCAAAGGCTAAGCAGGTTTGCCTGAATGCCTCCTGCCACTTGATACACAAATAAATCTAGCCAGGGGACCTGAAACAAGTGTCACTTGTCAGCCAGAGCCGGGCACAAAAATGACTTTTTAGTCTCGTTTGGAGCTGTTTATGCACACGGCAACACAACAAACGTGTGTTCAATAAAACACAGCAATTATCTTCACCGAAAATGAGCCTTAGAAAATGAAGCAAAAAACCGCCCTTATTGCAAAGGGTGACTTCAGAAGAAACTTTTCCCTTATTCTCTCCCAAATGCTAAAAGCAAACCTGATGTTCTTCTTTTAAAATGTGTCTGCCTCTAGGTCTTTGGCACAGGTTCGCTGCTGGGAGGGCCGGCAATCTATTTAATGACTGCATTGACGTCAATAGCATAACTGAAATACTTACTAAGATGCATGAGTCCAACTTTCGGGGGGTGTGTTCGAGGCAGGCGGGCGCAACACGCGGAACGGACTCCCCGCAGGAACGAACTCCCCCCGGAGAGCCGGGAAGAGCCTCGGGATGGCCCCGTGCTGGCTGGAGCTGCCTCAGCCCCGCTCTGAAATTCGCTCTGAAACGCTCTTTTAATCTGACAGGCGGCAAGAATCATTTCAGCGCTCGAGCAGCCCTCGTTTAGGCGCGTCATTAAGCTCATTATCTACCTGATTTCTTACACGGTTTTTGGTTAGTTTCTGAATGATCTGCATCATGCCTGCACAGCATCCTTTAAAAATAATATCTGTAGGTGCTAACAAGCCTCCATTTGTGCACGCAGCCAGTGACTCTGTGGCTCAGCTGCTCAGGAACTCGTGGCTCCTCTGCACTCCTGTAAAAGCCCGAAGCACCGCAATCATTTGACTTTTACAATCGCTCTCCAAATCAAAAGGTCAAATCGTCAGCCGAACCCCCAGCAAAGAAACAGAATTTCAGAATGAATCCTCTCCTCTGTGTGTGCCCAGAGCCATTCTGCACGTGCCAGGCAGAGGAGGATGGTGCAAGAGCAGCAGCTCCGAGCTAATTACTCGGGATTTAGAGAGATTTGTGACCCAGAGCTCACTCGGATGCACAAGGCTCCTTAACTCCTGCAAAAACTTGGGGCTCTCAGCAGCATAAGCATTATCCACTCTTTGTTTATGCTTTACACAAAGGTTCGTGCACGAGTCTGTGTACGTCCTACACCCACAGGAAAAATGAAAGAGTACGAGTTTGGAGGTCGTGTAAAGGCATGTGAGAAGTGCAGACAAACGTGCCGAGGTACAGGAAAGCAGAGCTAAGGCACAAGGAAGAAAAACACCGACCCTTCCCTCCCATCCCCAGAGAGGAATTTGAACAAAGCTTTAATCCCCTGAGCCCTGAAATGCTGGGAGTGACATATCCCAAAGGGCTGCACCCCCCGAGCCTGGGGCTGCAGGGCATCAGCAGTATTGTGCCATTAATTGTGAGGAGAACTGTCATTAGTTTATTAGTCCAAGGGGATCTCAAGAAGAGTCTCTGCAAACCCCCCACAGTCTGGGAAAAACTCGGTGCTGTTTGATCCATAGCTCTGTGCTCTGCTCCTGTCACCACTGGTGATATTAAATGTGGCAGTGGATCAAACAGGAATGGGAAAACACTGTCCATGCCAGGATTGATGGTGTGGGAACAAAATAAGTTGGGAAAAGTTTGTACTAAATTTGTGGAAGAATGAGAGGCTTCGCCTGACGGTGGCAGCCAGTGAAAGGTGATTTAATTCAGAGGGAATAAGGGTCACTGAGGGCAATAAATATGGAAGAAGGAACAAAACTAAGCAGGAAAAGCCAGACTTGTTGCTGGTTAAAGGTGTTATTGGTTGAATCATTGGGTAGGAGCTGCAGAGCTTTCACTGGGGCCAGGGGAGGGGAGAGCTGGATGGAGAAGGGAAGGTGCTGATGGATTCCTGAGCCCAAGGTGGCACAAAGGTCACCGAGAGTAACTGTGGCAGAGGCCACGCTCAGCAGAAACAAAGGGGGACAGGAGAAAGAAACCTCAGGAGAAGGAACCCTCAGGGACACTGTGTGACAGTGTGCCTGTCATTGTTTCTGTAACCCAGAGGTGGCTGAGCAGCACCGTCCTGCCATGGCCCTGCACAGCTGCTGGGGATGCCACACTCCAGGCAGGAACCCCACAGCATTACACAGAACCACAGAATTCACAGAATTCCCAGAGTCACTGGGTTGGGAGAGACCTCCAAGATCATGGAGTCCAGCCCAGCCCCAACACCTCAACTAAACCCTGGCACCCAGTGCCACATCCAGGCTTTGTTAAACACACCCAGGGATGGTGACTCCAGCACCTCCCCGGGCAGAACATTCCAGAACTTTATCACTCTTGCTGTGAAAAACTTCTTCCTCATGTCCAGCCTGGATTTCCCTTGTATTTCCCATCATCCTGCCTGGCTAATTAAGGATTGATGGACTTTTGCCATACAAAGCCATACTTTGTATTCCCATGTTATGGTTTCTCTGTTAATTCATAAAAGCGATTTTGTGCGTTCCTGTGAACTGCAGTTATAACAAAATAACAGGAAAAATCTGCCAGATTTACTTCAGCTGATACCAAGGACAAAACACAGGATGTTCAATCCATATTCCCCTTCCTTCTCTGGCTGTGCTTGCAAGGTTAAGAAAGCTCTGAAATTCACAGTGACACCAGCAGTGCCTTTCAAAGCCCTTTGTCCCAGGAAAAACCCGGCCAAAAGTTTTACTACTTAAAGAAAATGAAAGCAAAAAAAGAATTTCCTCATTTCACCACAGCTCATTTATTCCACCATGGGCCTGGGTCCTCAGTGATGTAACAGCAGCAACAGATTTGGCTGTTGTTGCTTGGAAAATCCTGGAATATTCCAGCTGGAGTAAATAGCTGGCGTGTATTCCTTGCAGTGCAAATGCTGGATGTAATTTGCCTCCCTCCAGGGTAATTTTATTAATGCAGCCTCGTTTGCTTTAAACCCTGGGTTGTGTATTTCTCAGAACAGGATATAAATCACCCCACTAGTGACAAATCAAAGGAGACATCCACAAGATGCTCACAGTGATGTCAGTGGGTTGTGGTAAAGCCATGAATCAATGGGTGACATTGCAGGGTTAAAATCAAATTCCAAGCTTCAACAAATCCCCTGAATCTAAACCCAGTTAATTCCAAATACAGTCTTTTATCTAGAGAGATGTGAAGCAGCCTGGTCCCAATCAAAACACAACTGCTTCCTTCTGCAAAACCTTCAGGAAAAACACTCTGCATCCTCTCAGCCTCTGGCACAGAGCTGGAAGGGTTCTGATAGCAAAATCTCTCCTTCAGTTCATAATTTCCAAAGCAGAAGCCATCAAGGGGAAAAAAAAAGGTGCAAACACTGAAAAATTTCCTTACAAATCTCTGTTCTTGCTGAATTAAATGGAAACTTCCTTAGAAAGTCAAGGGTTGTGACTGTTTGCTGCTGCCTGGAAAGGAATTCAGTGTGACAGCAGCTGTGAAGGGGCAGAGGAAGGCAATGACCTGAATTTAACCAAGAACCCCAGAATTTTCTACCAGTAATGCCAGTATTGGCTGGTTTTAAGTAGGAAATCACACAATTTCCTATTAATCTCAGAAATGCATTTCCTTCTTACCTACAAAGTGTCACAATTTACTGAAGCTGTAATGATCCAACTCACTTTTTAAACTTTCATTTGAAGATTTCACCTGAAAGCCGTTAAGATTCGCGCTTAAAAACTTATTTACTTGAGGGGCCACAAATCCAACCTTTACAAGGTAACACAAAACTTCCTCTACAGTTCTGTGTGTCAAACACTCCATTCCTAAAGGAATTTTCATATATTCCCAGCATTAGAAGCTTGGATCAGCTAAAAAGTACCAAGTGTCCTACAGCTCTCGTTGGAAATAGTGTAGAAAAATATCCCCAAAGTGTTAAAAAGTTGAGAGCAATTTTTTCCATGGAAAGTGTTAAGAAAATGAACCTAAAAATTCCTAGAAGGGCATTCTCTCCTCGTTATTAGATTGTCTAACTGACATAAACAGATCCATGGAAAGCCTAGGAAATTTTCCATGATTTTTTTTTTTCCCCACACAGGCACAAATTCAAAGCCTGGCTAGACCCAGTTTTAAATCAGGTGATGAGTTGAATTCCTGCTGGCTGTGACAGAAAGAGAAGGAGTTTAAGATTGTGTTGTCCAGTTTTGTTTTTGCATCAGAGCTTTCCATCTCCCATTAACAAGTTTGGAGGAACCTAATCTGGAAGTGTCCAGGACTCTGAGTGTCCTCTGAGAATAAATAACACACAGCAGGAGAGGAAATGATAGTTATCCAGGCTTCACACGCTGTGAAAATTAAGCTTTATTAGTCCCTCCAAGCATGTAATTATTGGAAAGGCTCAGATTAAACCTCACAAATGGGCACTGCTCCAAATCTTATCTCCTTCTCTCTGGAGCAACCTTTGAATTAGTGCAAGTAGGGCCAGCTCTGATCCTGAGCGGGGTTCTACAGACCCTCAGCTTGGCTAAACCAAGTCAGAGCAAATAAACCTGCCCTAAGTAATCAGCTTCTGCTGCTCATCCTCATCCTTCTCCCTGCCTGAGCAGCCCTCACAGGGCTGCCCACCCCACCTTGCCCTGGCAGCCCCTTCCCAGCAGGAAGCCAAGGAAGTCTCACCCAGGAAAGGTTTGAGTACACAGATCACATGGAAACAAACTGAAATAAACAGAATTAAAAAAAAGACCCAGCTGTGTCTGAGCCTGTTCAAGGCTCGTAGGCTGAGGCTTGTCCAGACCTGCGCTGACAGGGACTCACAGGAACAGCAGCCACTGTGGCCACGACTATCAAACCAAAATCATGTTCATCTCCTGTGCTAATACACCAGCAGAAACCCCAAACCAAACCATTAAAATAACAATATTTGGAGCCTGCTAGTTCTCTCCCATGGGTTTTGCAGGAGGAACCCAGAGCTGCAGTGGGGAGGGGGCGGAGAAGCAGCTGTGGGCAGAAGTGGGCAATAAATGTTGTGTGCACTGGCAGCCCATCCCCAAATCCCACACGTACCTTGCAGGTTCACTCTGGAGACAGGTGGCTGACTTGTCGCTGGAGATCTCCTAAGAGGGACAAAGAATTCTCTGTCAGGAGGTGGGATTTTATCTTTCCAAGCCCTGCCAGCTCCCTCAGCTAAAAATCCTTTTCCATTCTCCCCAAAAAACCCAGACACTTCACAAAGACTTGTTGAGCAGCACTGACAGATCTGTTAGGAAAAGCCAGAGGTGGCTGCTCCCTGCCTGTTCCATGGGCTAGAGATGAGGAGAAATGTGCCACCATCCCATGCTGCCTTTGCAACTTCATGCTCAAATTATGCCTGAAGGCAGCAAGGGCCAGGCTCTGGTGGCTCCCCCATGGTCAAGGCCTTTTCCCATAAAGCTTTTCCCTACAGAGTCTGGAATGGTCCCTGAAGTGATGTCAAACTGCTGCAAGGCAATGCCATAGGTAAGGTCAGAAATGTGCCTTTAAACCCTCCAGTTTACACTGGAATTGCTCCTGAAGCAAGGAAGAGGATGCTGCAGTCACTATTGTTTAGCTCTGAAACAGCTGAAGGACACTTTTTGGACTCTGAGCAAGAAATCAGCAGCAATTCCTGGATTTTGGAGGGGCCAAAAGCTATTTGAAAAAAATTGGTTCAAGTCAAGCCAACAGGGTCTGACTGGAAAAAGGTGCAGATTCTCTCCAAATGTCAACAAAGTTCCCTGTGAGACGTGCCAAACAAAACTGTTAATTTTTCAAGCTGAAACCATCATCAGAGACTTGTTTTTTAAAGGAGTTAAAAAGAGTTGACACCAAAATCAAGACACTTCAGTTTGGACTGACTGCAGTCCTTCAGGCTGCAGCCAGTGACCGAAAATGAAACTTTGGGCTTCTGCTTCCCTAAAGAAGTTTCAGATCCATTTTAACTGAAGCCAGATTTCCCCACACTCTCCCTTCGCCAGCCTCCTTCCTAACCCCAAATTTCGGAGTCAGCCACTGAACTGCAACATCCATTATTCGCCAGCTCTCCTTTGAAGCTCGAATCAAAGCAGGCAGAGCGGCTCAATTGCGCTGCAATTGTAGCTCCGGGGGGTTCTTCAGAAGTGCTCCGGGAAGGCCTCGCTGCCCAGGTGAGGTCTGGAGCGCAATTCCAGCCCTCCGACCCGCCGGGCTGCACAGCCCGCTCCCGGCAGGAGCCTCCAAAGGCTGTGCTGGCAGGATGTGCAGGACCCAGGCTCTCTGAAGGGTTCAGCACAGGGCACACACGCCGGGTGCTCAATTCCCTGCAAATGTGCCCCGACCTGCCTCTGCTGAGCCTTTGAAAAGCCAAATCTTGAAATCTCTAAAAAACAGAAACTCCCCGACAGGGACACCACGCCACGGCTGCAGCACTCCCAGAACGGAGGGATCCAAGCTCCAGGGATCTCCAAACCCTGAGCTGCACAGACATGCCTTTGGGGGGGTGGGGAGGGATGAGCCGCTGTTCCCTACGGTATTCCCCGCTCCACAGCCGGCACCGCTCCCGCCACCCTCAAATCCATGTGCCCATCCCGTTCTACAGGCAGGCAGGGCCCAGGATGGGAGATGGGAGTTTGGACAGCACTGTCCCTTCTCAGCCACCGCTGGGCTCCAGTGACCGCCGCTGCCCGCTCCTTCCCTCCTGCCGCAGGGAATCGCACGGAGCAGGCTCCGGATGCTTCCCGACCGCGTCCTGGGCTGCAATTGCCAAACTCCGGCACTCCAAAGCCATTAATCATCCTCTCCTCTTTTCCAATCAGGAAACTGCCTCAAGAACCCTGACGTTAAAGTCCAAAAAATATGACTGCCAGTTGTTTTTTTTTTCCTGCAGGCTTTAGCATTCATATTTTCCAGCAAATATGTGGGACAGCATCCTCTTTTTCCTTGCTTGGGCCAGGAGGGGTGGAGGAGGAGGAGGAAAAAAGAGAGGAGGGGAGGGGTTAAAGAAAAGCTGAGATTCTCATGATCCCCAGAGCAGAGGTTCAAGTAAAATATCACATATAACAAGACAGATGATAAAATCATGAGCTGGCAGCATGGCTGCAACGCAGCAGAGCTCTTTGGAAACTGTGCAGGAAGCTCTGCAGCACCTGGAAGCACATTGCACCATGGATTGGGATGTTTGGCATGGGGTGGTTTAAAAATTGAATGGCTTTTACTTTGGCCGGGGAAACGACTTTATACCTCAATCAAATCTGGGAATGTTTCCCAAAGGACACTGTAAGATGCCTGTGTGTCCTACAGGTTACACCCTCATTTCCTTCCGGCCCTGTCCAATTTCAGATTCTTCATTAGGAGCTGCCAAAATGCCCGAGCTTTCCAAGAAAGCAAAGTTTAAAAAAGAAGGAATATTTAAGCCATGTGGTTTTTTATTAACCTCCATCTTGGAATGCGGCGGTTCCTTCCCATCAAAATTTGCCAACAGGTACCTACAGGAGGAAAAAGCTCACGCCTGGATAAAATGCTGGGCTTTATGTAAAATAAAGATGGTGAGCTCGTGGTGGGCACCAGGTGATGCCACTCACACCTGGAATGGAGAAAGCCTGTGGTGTCCCACTGGGGACATCTGTGCACCTCATCCTCCCCTTCTGGAGCCAGTGGGAGTGAGCAGTGCCTGCCAGTCCCAGGGTCCTTTACTGACCCAGACCTCGCCAGGAATGAACCATGTTGGTTTGAAGCTAAACAGCTCTCCTGGGGCCAAGCAGGCCAGAGGATGATGATGACTGGCTCAGTATAAATAGCCAAGGGGAAACGGAGGTTCCGAACAAAGGCGTAAAAAGGAGTTTGTTTGGTTTCTCCTGTTCAGCAGGTAGAAGAAACAACATCCTCCTCCTGAGTGCATCACCTTCCTCATTCAGAGCAATCAGTGTCAAAGGAAGTGATGTGGGATTCAGTTCTCTGGGCAGCCCTCTCGGAGCTGAGCTCCAGGATGCTGCTGCTGGGAAATCCTTGTTGTCCCCAGAGCCACAAATCCGGGGTGCCCCCCTTGACATCTGGGCTTTGGCCACGAACAACTCACGTGAAATTGGCTCCACTGGGTAGGTGCTGATAACACCAAGTTTGGGGATTTGATCCCTCTATGGGCCAATTAAGAGTTGGATTGATTCTGCTGGATCCCTTCCAACTCGGACAATTCTGGGATTATTATTGCTCTGTGAAGCAGTGGTGGAAATGCAGGGCAGGACCATTATGGAATGCCTGGGATAGCCAAGGTGGCCACGTGACGAAGATCATGGAATTGTTTAGGTTGACAGAGACCTCTGAGATCACCAAGTCTAACCCAGCACTGCCCCGTGTCCCCAGGTGCCACATCCACAAGGATTTTAAATCCCTCCAGGGATGGGGACTCCAGCCTGCCCTGGGCAGCTGTGCCAGGGCTGGACAACCCTTTCCGAGAAGAAACTCCTCCTGATATTCAAATAAACCACATCAGGCAAAGCCTGAGGCTGTTCCCTCTCCTCCTGTCCCTGTTCCCTGGGAGCAGAGCCCGACCCCCCCGGCTGTCCCCTCCTGTCAGGGAGCTGTGCAGAGCCACAAGGTCCCCCCTGAGCCTCCTTTTCTCCAGGCTGAGCCCCTTCCCAGCTCCCTCAGCCTCTCCTGGGGCTCCAGACCCTTCCCCAGATCCATTTCCTTCTCACTCTCAAATTCCTCAATATTTTTTTTTTTGTGGTGTGGGGTCCCAAACTGCCCCCATGATTCATGGTGGACATTACACAAGATGAAATACACTGTTTGCTCCGCAGGGAGGACCTGAGGGATGAGGGGATGAAGGAATGAGGGGACGAGGGGATGAAGGGATGAGGGGATGAAGGAATGAGGGGACGAGGGGATGAAGGGATGAAGGGATGAGGCTCAGCTGGGGGATGAGGGGATGA
>VXAX01005799.1:74977-87335 GCA_013399835.1 Leptocoma aspasia
GGAGGGGGGGTGAAGAAAGGGCGGAATGAGGGCATGAGGGGATGAACGGACGAGGGGTGAGGAAATGCCGGCATGAGAGCATGAGGGGATGGACGCCTGAGGGGAGGGGAGAGGGCGCCCCCTGGCGTCGCGCGCAAACCGCGGCGGGGCCGTGAGGCCATGGCGGAGCCTGAGGCACCGCGGCCGCGGCTCCCCGGGCCCCGCAGCCCCTGCTCGGCCCCCGCCGGCTCCTCTTGGGTACGAAAGGAACTTAAAAAGCCAGGCTTACTTGTTGGAGGTGCCGTGTAAATTGGTGAGAAGCGTGAAGTTGTTCCTCACGCTTCTGAGGCTGGCCAGCACCTGAGGGAGACAAAACCGCAGGCGTCACCTTCTCCGCTTTAATGCTTTAGAAAAACTATTTTAGAGGCCAATATGCCACCAACTCACCTGGGCGAAAGGTGTGACGATCAGGTCGTCGCCATGCCTAAGGAAAACCGGAGAAAAATGTATAAATTTCTGTACAAATTTACCTTCAAACAGAGCGAAATTCACCTCAGGGAATGAGGTGAAATCCCGAGGGGGTTCTCCTCACCAACGAACCCACGCAGCATTTAGTTAACACCACATAAAAGCTTGTTCCTAATGGAAAGGTCACCGTGTATATCCAAAACAACCGGCTGGAGTGAGCATTTGGACTGGGAACGCCAGGCAATAAAAGCCAGGAAATTCAAAAGTTAAGGCTCATGCTTGCACCACGGTGGAAAAAAACCAACTGTAGTGGTGCGGGGAAAGGTCACCTTTGAATTTCCTGGATTTTGTTGATCTCTGTCGCAGTCTTTAACCTTGTTCAGACGCCGGGTTTTGTCTGGCTGTTTTCATCACGGAAGATTTGAGCAGAAGTTGTGAGCAAAATACACCATTGCCAGCAATGAGAGGGTTTTGTTTGTTTTCTTTTTTTTTTCAATTTTTTTTTTTTTTATTAGTTACGGTACTTGTGTGTGTATGGAATATTCTGTATGATTTACCTAACTGAGAAATGGCAAGGTATAGAATCATTGAAAGGTTTGGGTTGGGAGGGAGCTTAAAGCCCATCCAGTCCCACCCCTGCCATGGGCAGGGACACCTTCCAGTACCCCAGGTGGATCCAAACCCTGTCCAGCCTGGCCTTGGACACTTCCAGGAACCCAGGGGCAGCCACAGCTTCTGTGGGCACCCTGTGCCAGGGTCTCCCCACCCTCCCAGCCAGGAATTCCTTCCCAATATCCAACTAAATCTATCCACTTTCAGCTTAAATCCATTTCCCCTTGTCCTGTCCCTCCAGTCCTTGGCCCAAGTACCTCTCCAGCTCTTTTGGAGCCCCTTTAGGCACTCTTAGAAGCAATGTTTTGGTCAATTCTATTTTTAATTCCATAATTAATAACAGGATGCACTAAGCAAGGGCTGCAGAGCTGGCTCCAGACTGCCACAGGACCCTCTGGAGAGCTGTCCACCAGTGCTGGACCCCTCCAAAGAGGAATTCTCCCCACTGTGCTGCCACAGAGGTCATCCCCTCGTCCTCACTCGGGTATCAGTGCTATTAAGTCTAAATTTAATTAAAATTGTCTCCACACTGATGGAGACTCTGTCCCAAGCGCTCACAGAGCCTCGATGCCCACGGTGGATGGACACTTTAGCTGCAGACAGCCATGAATTCGGGGGAAATTATGGGATTCCCCCACCCCAGCACACTGCTCGGAATTGTTACAACCCACTGTTTACACGAAACACTATTTGCATAATTTGGAGTGTTTCCTTCAATAAGTATTTACTCTGTTTTAACTCACAGCAGGAATATTTTCTCACAGAATTCTCGTGGATCTGGCTAATACTCAGATTTCCATTCCGTGACAAAACTTTCGCAACAGTTCAACTTTGTTTAACGGGCACTTTTTTTATAGCTTAATGGCCACTTCAGAAAACTTTAAAATGTGCCTTTCAAAATAAAAGGCTGGGAATCCAGGACACTCTGTGGGTATTGATCCTCTCAAGCTCAGCCATCTGTCTCAGCTCATTTTCCACTCAGTTCTAGGGAACAGCCCCCAAAAGAGGATGGGGAACAGCAATACTGTAAATAAAAGTACAGCACAACTTCTGTTATTCCAGGATACGGCTTTGAAAGCTCTTCTGCTAAATTCTGGAGAAAACGGGAATATTTGAAGGATGGGATGGGAGAGGATGTTGGATCAGCACCTGCTTTGTGCATTCCAGCGATGAAATGTGCCAGAGCCACCCATAAGCTCCTCTTAACAGAGCTCTGAGGATTAGAGCAGCACAGAAAGCTCTTAGAGAGTGCAAAACACGAGCTGAATTGATGCTTACTGTTCACTCGGGAGGGAGGAGTTCCTGGACATGGTCTTTGGTGAGAGGTCATAGTCGCTGTCGGATCTGTACAGGAACGACTCCCGGCGCTGGCTGTGGCCCGGGAACGTCGTGTGCAGGACGAGTCCCGACGAGGAGCTGGCCTGCGGGTCCAGCGGGCTGCGCCCCGGGGACGGGCCATTCTCCACATCGAAGCTGTGAACGAAACACAGACCGCGTGTCACACTCCGCCACAAGAGGGCTTGCAGGGCACGTGTCGCCTCAGCGCGGCTCTCACCGTGTCACCACCCTGCGGCCACCGGAGCCGCTCGCTGGCACGTTTCTCTTGTGTCCAAGACCACAAACATGATGTGCGTGACCATAAACATCCACCCCGGAGGCTCCCGTCCTGACGGCCTCTGCTCATGCTTCCTTCTGCATTAATTTCTCACAGCTCAGCACAGCTGAGCACACGGCAGCTGAAGAGGGCAGGGATGGATTGGAGATGATGGAGAATCCATCCCTGTGAGGGTGGGGTCCCAGAGAAGCTGTGGCTGCCCCTGGATCCCTGGCAGGGTCCAAGGCCAGGTTGGACAGGGCTCGGAGCAACTTGGGACAGTGGCACGGGATGGAATGGGATGGGCTTTAAGCTCCCTCCCAGCCCACACTATCCCAGGATTCCATTATTCTAAACACCCCACTCCACCCTCAGGCCCTTTTGCACAAGCCCTGGGGTTCAATTTGCCAAACCTCACTCCAAGTCTTACAAGCACAACAGGGACTAAAGACACCACAACATGACAACACTCTCCAGCCCAGCCCTGTCCCCATCTGCTCTGGAGCCAAACTTTTGAAATCCGGTAAGATTTGCGAGCACTTGGCAGTTGTGGGAGCTGGATGCCCAAACCATGTTTCAGCCATTCAAGGTATCAGTTCAGTGAATTTTAAACAGCTCTGCTGCAAAATGAAGGGCTGTTTAAAAACTAAAAAAAAAAAGCACTAAATTTTTTGTCACCTTTTCCATTTTACACCCACTTTCTTGAGGTTTCATAACTTGGCTGCTGCAACCCATGGCTGAAGTCACCCTGGCCACTCTAGCAAGTGACACCCCTCGTAAATGCTGAAAATGAGCAGGTTGGCCTCCTTTGCCTTTGGGCCTGATAGAAACACCAGATGTGTGACCAGGGCCCAGAAAGCCAGCTGAGGTACGGCCACGCTCAGGAGGAATTTCCTTGCCTTTGGAAGTCTGGCTTTGTCTCCTTGCAGCAGGAGCTGAGTGCTTGCTGCAGTGCCTCATCCCATGCCAGATGTTGTCCCACCCAGACAGCAGGCTGTGGTTCCTGCCATGCCTTTCTCCATCCCTCCACTCCTTAATCCAGAAGATTCCCTGAGCACAGTGGCAGGAAGACCCCAGCTCTCCCTCCTCTCTGCAGGGAGAGCTCTAACTGCAGCAGGAGGAGCATACAAAGTATTAATGCCTGAACTTGCCCGAATCCTGCAAGTTTTCCAAATTTCTAGTTTTCCAGATTTTCATCACTGGGATGAGCTGGACACATCCAGGCTGCCTTGGTGAGAAGCCTGGCACAGCCAATGCCCAGCTGGGAATACCATGGCTGCTCCAGCTCCTGCTGCCCACTTCCCATGTTCCAGCACCTGGAATGCTGCCGTACAGATCACGTGGTTAATCCAACTGAAAAGTGCTTTTATCCCTTTCCTCAAGTTCAATGTGCAGCCACACCAGTGTTCCTCAGGCTCTTTTTCCTTGGCCTTGATCCAGCACTCAGCCACCCATGTGCTCAGCCAGAAGGTAACAGAAAATTCCCCAAAACGTGACCGATCCCAGAGTTTGGAGTTACCTCTGCCAGGAGTGAACAGGCACTCTCAGAGGTACAGGATGTGAGCAGGATCCTCAAAACCCGGGAATAACTCTGCTGTCACTGCTTTTTAATAGTTACAAGATCTGGAATATGGGAAAATATTCCTCTTGGATGATCCAACATTAGGAAAATGTTTTTTCCTAACGAGATACACAGAGCAAGAGTTTAGCCTTGTGTTTGTCACCAGTTGCTCCTGGTTTGCACGACACTCACCTGGAACTGTGTCCTGATGCCAAAAGTATCCCCTAAACAAACATTTGCTGGAATTGGTAAGAGCTGCAATGGGATTGTAAAGTCGTCCTCTCAGAGCTGCATTTCCCACTAATTTTTTTTCTCTTGGAAGTTAACTGCTGAGCTCTGCTGGAAAAACTTCATCACCATGTTCAGAACACTGCACAGACTGTGAGAGTCCTCTCCAAAGTTTGCATACCCCATAGGCTTTGTCCAAGTGGGAAAAAAGCTGCATTTGCCTACTTAAAAATAAGGATGGCAGAGTACAAAGCACAAAAAAACCCCAAAATTTCCTTTCCATCTTATCTTCAAGTAACAGCCCTCACAGCGAGACACCCATTTGTNTTAATCCAGAAGATTCCCTGAGCACAGTGGCAGGAAGACCCCAGCTCTCCCTCCTCTCTGCAGGGAGAGCTCTAACTGCAGCAGGAGGAGCATACAAAGTATTAATGCCTGAACTTGCCCGAATCCTGCAAGTTTTCCAAATTTCTAGTTTTCCAGATTTTCATCACTGGGATGAGCTGGACACATCCAGGCTGCCTTGGTGAGAAGCCTGGCACAGCCAATGCCCAGCTGGGAATACCATGGCTGCTCCAGCTCCTGCTGCCCACTTCCCATGTTCCAGCACCTGGAATGCTGCCGTACAGATCACGTGGTTAATCCAACTGAAAAGTGCTTTTATCCCTTTCCTCAAGTTCAATGTGCAGCCACACCAGTGTTCCTCAGGCTCTTTTTCCTTGGCCTTGATCCAGCACTCAGCCACCCATGTGCTCAGCCAGAAGGTAACAGAAAATTCCCCAAAACGTGACCGATCCCAGAGTTTGGAGTTACCTCTGCCAGGAGTGAACAGGCACTCTCAGAGGTACAGGATGTGAGCAGGATCCTCAAAACCCGGGAATAACTCTGCTGTCACTGCTTTTTAATAGTTACAAGATCTGGAATATGGGAAAATATTCCTCTTGGATGATCCAACATTAGGAAAATGTTTTTTCCTAACGAGATACACAGAGCAAGAGTTTAGCCTTGTGTTTGTCACCAGTTGCTCCTGGTTTGCACGACACTCACCTGGAACTGTGTCCTGATGCCAAAAGTATCCCCTAAACAAACATTTGCTGGAATTGGTAAGAGCTGCAATGGGATTGTAAAGTCGTCCTCTCAGAGCTGCATTTCCCACTAATTTTTTTTCTCTTGGAAGTTAACTGCTGAGCTCTGCTGGAAAAACTTCATCACCATGTTCAGAACACTGCACAGACTGTGAGAGTCCTCTCCAAAGTTTGCATACCCCATAGGCTTTGTCCAAGTGGGAAAAAAGCTGCATTTGCCTACTTAAAAATAAGGATGGCAGAGTACAAAGCACAAAAAAACCCCAAAATTTCCTTTCCATCTTATCTTCAAGTAACAGCCCTCACAGCGAGACACCCATTTGTGATATAAATTGTGTTATCTAAACATATGGGCCAGAAATTTGGTATCTAAGGTCCCTATAAATCCTTCAGAAATCCCTGTCTCCATAGGAGATCTCTCTAGGATATGTGGGAGCCACCAGCATTCCCTGCCTACCTCCAACCTGTGGTGTCAGATCAATTTACCAACATTTCCCAGTGCTGGACACTCACTCCACCAAGGGATTCCAGGGAATTGGGCCCTGCCAGAATCAAACAGGCTCCAGAGGAGGAAAGGTGACAGCAGCACCAGAAGAGCTGCCCAGGGCAGTGATGGAGTCTCCATTCCTGGAGGGATTTAAAGCTGTGTAAATGTGGCATCTGGGGACAAGGTCACTGGTGGGAACGGATGGATTTGATAATCTTGGGGATCTTCTCCAAGCGATTCCACCACCCCTGTGGGACGGGCCTCAGCCCAGCCAGTCCTGTCTCTCAGCAGTGCAGAGCTGGGAAGGAAGGTGGCCTTTCCCTGGATTTCTCTCCAGAGACTGCACATGCCGGCTCTCTGGGATGGCCGGGGGAGGGAGGGCAGAGCGGGGAGCTGCCCCGCTGAGCGTTGCTGTGCAGCTCCATTCCCTCTTCCCTCCGCATCCCGAAAGAAGCCGGGATCTTGGGGAAGCGAGCAGGAAGGAGACGGCAGGTGGCAGGAGTTAGCTGCGAGCGGGCACCGGCCCTGGACCTGTGCAAAGCTGTGCCTGAGCCACGGTAATGAACAGACAGCGGCGAGCCAGGAGAAATCATTGTAAAACACAGCGAGGCTTCGTGAGTCACTCTGCAAACAAAGAGAATTCATAACAGCAACCCCCACCTGCTCAAATGCTGCAGTGTTACTGTAACAATTACAGATCACAGAATTTCCGGAGCTGGAAGCGACTCACGGGGACCATCGATCCAACTCCTGCCCTGCACAGACACCGAGCATTCCCACCCTGGGCATCCTGGCAGCGCTGTCCAAACGCTCCCGGAGCTGCTCTGGCAGCCTCGGGGCCGTGCCCGTTCCCTGGGGAGCCTCAGCAGTGCCCAGCACCCTCTGGGGGAAGAACCTTTCCCAAAATCCAAGCTAAACCTCCCCTGACACAGCTCCAGCCGTTCCCTGGGGTCCTGTCTCTGGTCACAGAGAGAATAAATTGGTGCCTGCCCCTCCAGTGCCCCTCGGGAGGAGCTACAGACCCTGGGGAGTCTCCCCTCAGTCTCCTCCAGGAGGAACAAGCTGTGCCTCATATTTCCACTCCAGACCCTTCACCAGCTTCAGGAACTGATGTCCCTGGATTAGCATTGCCCACCAGTAGTCTTGGAACGTGGCAAAATTTGGCAAAAAGATTGAGAAACAGGAATGTGACACGATTTGGATGTAATTCAGAGTCACTTGAGTAGTCATTGCCAGTCAAGTGGTTTCCATGAGAGCAGCACAGCCCCACAGTTTGCTCTGGAGTATGAAACACAAACACATTTCAGCCCAGCAGACCGGGCAGGCTCAGGGATTTTTGTTTATGTTGGGAATTTACACTTTTCCTGAGGATGACAGCACTGACTCTCCAAGAAGGTTCACCATCTGCTTTGCCTTCCCAGAGCCATTCCTGAGGACATTACTCCCCATCTCCTAACTACAGTACCACCTTTATAATATCAAACGTTTCCAAAATATTTCCAGAGGTTTGGGCAGACTTCGTTAATTATAAAGCTCCTTTTTGAGATTCATGGATCTCACCAAGACATCCCTCAGGATTCTTAAAACCATCAACAAGGAAAAATGCTGTTCTTTCCACTGCCTGGCCGCTCTCTAATGCTGTGCACCTGTTCCCCATTATCCAAACAGCTTGCTGCTTTTCCTAAATAATCTCCTATGTGGAAAGGGCAGTGCTTGAAACCATCAGCACTTAATGGCCCAGGATGGGACACATGGAGCCGAGCACAGCCTTGGCAGGGGCACAGGGCTCCCTGGGGTGACGGCTCACAGCTCCACAGGCATTCCTGATCTCCTTCCCCTCCCGACCTTCTCCCACTTAGGGAAAACATTGCTACTCTTAGGAACGTCTTAAAAGTTCAAATCCCTCTGCTGGGTTTGTCCCTCATGTAGCTCCTGACTTTTTTATCCAGGTGAGGCCCCAACTGCAGAGCTGCCCCAGCCCTGGGGTCCAATATCAGCAGGACCTGGAGCTGCTGGAGAGAGCCCAGAGGAGATCCTGGAGCTGCTGCAGGGCTGGAGCCCCTCTGGAGCCAGGCTGGGAGAGCTGGGGGTGCTCACCTGGAGAGGAGAAGGATCCAGGGAGAGCTCAGAGCCCTTCCAGGGCCTGAAGGGGCTCCAGGAGAGCTGGAGAGGGACTGGGGACAAGGCATGGAGGGACAGGACACAGGGAATGGCTCCCACTGCCAGAGGGCAGGGATGGATGGGATATTGGGAATCAGGAATTGTTCCCTGGGAGGGTGGGGAGGGGCTGGGATGGAATTCCCAGAGCAGCTGTGGCTGCCCCTGGATCCCTGGCAGTGCCCAAGGCCAGGCTGGACATTGGGGCTGAGAGCAGCCTGGGACAGTGGAAGGTGTCCCTGCCTATGGCAGGGGGTGGAATGGGGTGGGATTTCTAAGGTCCCATCGAAGCCAAACCGGTCAGTGGTTCCATGACCCCACAATGTCCAGAACTCACTGTCCCCACACAAAGCCAGCAGCCCCTGCAGCCCCTCCCAGCGCTGTCACAGCTGCCTGGCACAGGAACCCGGCAGCACTGACTGAAGTGTTTGTAACAGAAGCTGTCAGCTGCTGCTAAACACATCATTAAGCCTCTGCATGTATCCAAAAGCAAAAATATGTGTTTACTTGACTTTGTAATCTCTGAATAAAGAAGTTCAAGGCCAGGTCGGACAGGGCTTGGAGCAAACTGGGCTGGTGGGAGGTGTCCCTGCCCCTGGCAGAGGGTGGCACTGGATGATCTTTATGGTCCCTTTCAGTTAAACCATTCTGTGACTTCAATTCACTGTTTCTGTTCTCCTGCTCAATGGGTACAACGAGGCAGAATAACCAGAGCCCCTGCCCTGCTCACACCCAGAGCCCAAAACAGACCTGAGAGCTGCTGCTGCTCCCTCTGCAACCCAAATCCACCTCCAGCAGAGCCCCGAGATAAAAATGAGTCTCCAGAGCCCTCCCAGCTCTCAGAACTCATCCAGCAGCACCCTGGGGAGGCTCCTGGTTTGCACAGCAAATGTCAGGGATTGTATCCAGCACCGTGCTGGGTTGGAGCAGCCGCCAGGAGATGGTTGGAAAAGTACAGCGGGAGGTAAAAATGAGTTTGGATTCTCTCTTAGCACAAAGGGTTCCAAAAAACTTAATCCTTTTCATGTTTACTACAGATAAGCAGCTCGACATTATCCTGTAACAAGTGAACATCATGGGGTTGTTTTAAGTCCTCCAGAGAAGGAATCCTGAGTGCTAAAATCCAGTTGTTATTTTTCCAAATGTACATCCTGGGCTATTTTATCCTCTTCCAGTGGTTCTCTGCCATCAATCTCTGGAAAATGCAAGGCACAGTCAAACAAAGCAGACACCCCACCTCTATTGTTACTTCCAGAGCTTGGAAAGACATATGGATGTGAGCGTGATCATTCCCAACGTGGGCAGCAATGCCATTTCCTAAGGGCTTTTTCCTCCTGAAAATATTCCAGCTAACAACTGATGGAGCAGTTGCTCCCCTTCCTACCCAGCTAAGGTATAACAAGGTATGACAGGCACAGGCTGCCCACAGAAGCTGTGGCTGCCCCTGGATCCCTGGAAGTGTCCAAGGCCAGGCTTGGAGCACCCCGGGATAGTGGAAGGTGTTTCTGCCATACCAACATGAGTTTGAAGGTCCCTCCCAATCCAGAATATCTCAGGATTCCGTGATGCCATTCCCTGTGCAGCACTGACAGCTCTGCTCACCCTCCAGGTGTTCCTGCCCAGCACCCTCCAGCACCCACAGCTCTCCAGCACGAGCTGTGCTTTTGCCACACGCAAGACCCAGCTGAGTCTCCCCAGGGTGGAAACTGCCACTTTTCCCTGCTGGGAAGTGCTGGAATGGCTGGTGGCAGTGGGACAGGTGGCACAGGGACAGCACGGTGCTCCAGACACGGGATTTGGGCAGCACCTGCTCTGTGACACGCTGCTGTCCCACGGCACAGATGTTTCCATTCCAGCCACAAGGCAGTGTTTATCCCAGCCTGGCCTGGCTGTTCTGCTCTGTTCAGTGTCACTTCAGCTTTTCCAGCTGCCCCAGCTCCAGCTAAGCCCTGTAGCATTTCTCAGACTCTCTCTCCCAATCCACAGCACACGGATGTTGTGGAGGAGGCTGCCTGCGGTGGCCTGGCTCAGTGACAGGGACACTGGTGTCTTCTGGTGGGGCTCCAGGAGCCCTTCCAGCCCTCCTGCCTCTGGACAAGCCTTGATCCCTGCCCAGAACCAGCACGGGGGGATAATTCCACCAGTGAGTGGGAACACAGGGTCCAGCCCTGCTTCTTCCCCACTGGGATATTACTGGCAACAGAAGGGCCATTCCAGTCCTATATTCCATCTTTTATTGATGCATCTGCAAGTATCTCCTACCCCTCTTAAGTGCAATCTGCACTTTACTCCCTTCCCAGAGCACTGAGGGCAAAGCCAAGCCTTCAGCAGGGGTCCCAAGGGTCCCATCCACAAACGACCTGTGCTTCCAGCACACAGGAAAGCATTCCCGGATCCGCACGGAGCCAGAGCATCAGGAGGCTGCTGGCCAGAGCCAGGCTTTGTTCCATCCTGCCCTTAAACAGAGACTCCTGGCATGACTCCAGAGGCACTTCTGCCTTTTCAGGCAGGGGGACAGCTCTGAGCTGCTTCATTCTATCCAGCCACACTTCACAGAGCTCCTCTCGTCTGCTGTCAACCACACAGGAGACAGGAACAAAGTGACAACCCTGGTGACAACTCACAGACACCACAGAGCTTCCATTTCACCTGGGCTAAACAGGCAGCCTTTGAGGTGGAAGATTTACACGTTTCCTGCACAATTTTTTAAATTCCCCCCAGCCCTTCCACCATATCCAAAAGTCCAGCAATGGATGCATGGAAAGCTACTGTGCTTGGAAATGCATCCAGCCTTTCCACTTGATTTATGGAATAATTATTTGACCTGGTTTTTGGATTTATCTCCATAATTGGGATCCGTGGAGCCTGTCAGTAAAAAGACAGTGAAATGTCCTAAGATGGTATTCAGATCTTTAAATCCTTTGGAGATTTGGCCTTTAACAATAATTAATCCAGCTGGGTATGTTTCAGCAAAATTTTCCTTGCTTCACATCTCTCAAACGCCTGCACTCTCCATCTTTCCTATCCACAGGAAAGGACACTGTGATAGCAAATGTCAGAGCCCATGGATGTGATTCCAAGGGCAATCTTTTTTAGAGCTCTCATTGATCATTTCAGGGCCAGCAGAAGCTCAATGCAAAAGTTGCATCATCCAAATTGTGAGCATCTGCCACCTGCTGCTGTTTGAGGGGAAAATATGAAAGGTGGAAAATCCTGGCCCTTTGGCAAAAAGTGTTTGCTCTGAGGGGTTTGGCACGTGGATCACAGGGATGGGTGGGAATGGCACCTGCTGTTCCCCACAGAGGGGTGTCACAAGTGCCAGAGGCAAAGGCCACCAAAGGAAACGGGATCTTTGTGCTAAAGGACAATGCTGGTGTAAAAACAAGAGGGGATAAAATGGACAGGAATAAAGTGAGGTTGGAAATCAGAGGGAAATCTGTGCCTCGAGAGCAGCCAGAGCACTGAACAGCTTTCCCGTGGGAGTGATGGGGGTAAACACCAACTTGATGTTATTCCTGGTGGGATTAATAGCGTAACTCATGGAACATTGCTCCAGGGAGATCCTAAAAGCACTTCCAGGGCCTAAAGGGGCTCCAGGAGAGCTGGAGAGGGACTGGGGACAAGGAATGACAGGACAAGGGGATAAGAGGACATGGGGATAAGGGGAATAGCTTCCCAGTGACAAAGGTTGGATGGGATATTGTGAAGGAATTGTTCCCTGGGAGGGTGGGGAGGCTCTGGAATAGAATTCCCAGAGAAGCTGTGGCTGCCCCTGGATCCCTGGAATGTCCAAGGCCAGGCTGGAGCAGCCTGGGACAGTGGGAAGTGTCCCTGCCATGGCAGGAACGAGATGAGCTTTAAGATCCCTTCCAACGCAAACCATTCCATGATTCCACAATTCTGTGAAATGCCCAGCCCAGCTCGCGCGCAGGCAGAGCCGGGGAATACAAAGCCTGCCAGCCCAGACAGTATTTCCATAAATTTGCATTTTTCCTAAGGGCAGTGAGGCGGAAGGGACCCCTCAGCAGGAGGCGGCAGGGACAGCTCTGCCTGCCCACACTGCCTCTCCTTCTCCTCGGGCAGCTGCAAAACAAAACGGGGGGAAAAGAGGGTCAAGTTCAACCCCAGATTTTAATTTTCTGCTGTTAAATCACATGGTCTGCAATGAGCTTCAATCACGCAGGACA
>VXAX01005799.1:88594-107167 GCA_013399835.1 Leptocoma aspasia
CCAGGGCCTAAAGGGGCTCCAGGAGAGCTGGAGAGGGACTGGGGACAAGGAATGACCAGACAAGGGGATAAGAGGACAATGGGGAAAGGGGAATAGCTTCCCAGTGACAAAGGTTGGATGGGATATTGTGAAGGAATTGTTCCCTGGGAGGGTGGGGAGGCTCTGGAATAGAATTCCCAGAGAAGCTGTGGCTGCCCCTGGATCCCTGGAATGTCCAAGGCCAGGCTGGAGCAGCCTGGGACAGTGGGAAGTGTCCCTGCCATGGCAGGAACGAGATGAGCTTTAAGATCCCTTCCAACGCAAACCATTCCATGATTCCACAATTCTGTGAAATGCCCAGCCCAGCTCGCGCGCAGGCAGAGCCGGGGAATACAAAGCCTGCCAGCCCAGACAGTATTTCCATAAATTTGCATTTTTCCTAAGGGCAGTGAGGCGGAAGGGACCCCTCAGCAGGAGGCGGCAGGGACAGCTCTGCCTGCCCACACTGCCTCTCCTTCTCCTCGGGCAGCTGCAAAACAAAACGGGGGGAAAAGAGGGTCAAGTTCAACCCCAGATTTTAATTTTCTGCTGTTAAATCACATGGTCTGCAATGAGCTTCAATCACGCAGGACAGCAAACCGGATTTAGCAGAAGGAAAATCTTCTCCAACGTGGAGAGAAGTCAGAGGTGGTGAGCAGCAAGAACAAAACCTTTTAAAGGAATGACTGTGAGGCCAAAAATCCTGCAGCACATTTCAGGTGGTTCGTGCCAAGTAGTGGGGTCAGCCAGCAAATGAAACCCTCCTGGGATGATTTCACTGATGTGAAAACAGATAGAGCGCTGCTGGCACCCGAAATATCATTTAATAACACTGTTAATGTTCCCTAGACCTGCAAATCCTCTCCAGACCTGCTCCAGGGCTCATTTTGATCTTCCTTAATTAATGATCCCTTAGAAGCTCTGTTTCATGTTGAAAATCACTTGCTGGAATCACTGTTTTGGAGTCACTTCCTCCAAACCATAAAGCTTTTCAAAAGAAATAAGAGATGTGTGGGCACTGAGCAAAATCAGCCCAAAACTAAAATCCGAAACAAATCATCAAGTCCAGGAGCATCAAACAACACGACAAAGCAGCCACAGCCACTTGGAAATTTGGGATAAATACGAGCAGAGCACTTGCTACGATTAATTACTGCTTAATTACACAGAAGGTGAAGTTTGCAGTGTGAGTAAGCACAAATGTGCAGGCCTGGCACAAAATCGTTGTATCTGATTGCAGTTAAAGCTTCATTCCTGAGCTAATAAGAATTGAGCCATCCTGGGTGTTTTGGGGTATTGATAAAGGGTTTGACCTGAGCTAATGAAGAATGAGTAGGCAGAGGTAATCGATGGCCAAAGTGGATCCATTTAAAAATATTGACTCACCGTGTGGAAACATTTGGTGCAGAGAGACCTGTGGAGAGGAGGCACTCAGGGGTTACTCCCATGGGGAGGAAGAGATGTTTGAGTTCACTGATGGAACACAGGAGAGAAAATACCTGGAATTAGTGAGAAGCTCATAAAAACACCTGAAACTGGTGAGGAGCTGCTGGAAACACCTGAAATTAGTGAGGATTTAGTAAAAACACCTGAAATTAGGGAGGAGCTGCTGGGAACACATGAAACTGGTGAGGATTTAGTGAAAACACCTGAAATTAGTGAGAAGCTGATACAAACACCTGAAACTGGTGAGGAGCTGCTGGGAACACCTGAATTTAGTGAGGAGCTGCTGGAACAGACTGTGCCAGACCTTTCAGTGGTGCCACAGGACAAGGAGCAGTGGCCATAAAATAAAACACAAATTCCACCTGAGCATGGGGAAGAACTTTTTTCCACTGAGGGTGGCAGAGCACNATGAAACTGGTGAGGATTTAGTGAAAACACCTGAAATTAGTGAGAAGCTGATACAAACACCTGAAACTGGTGAGGAGCTGCTGGAAACACCTGAAATTAGTGAGGATTTAGTAAAAACACCTGAAATTAGGGAGGAGCTGCTGGGAACACCTGAATTTAGTGAGGAGCTGCTGGAACAGACTGTGCCAGACCTTTCAGTGGTGCCACAGGACAAGGAGCAGTGGCCATAAAATAAAACACAAATTCCACCTGAGCATGGGGAAGAACTTTTTTCCACTGAGGGTGGCAGAGCACTGGAACAGCTGCCCAGGGAGGTCATGGAGCTTCTCTCTGGAGATATTCCAAACCCACCTGGATGTGTCACAGCTCTTGGTGACCCTGCCCCCAGCAGGAATCCATCTCCCTTTGTCCTTCTCGGGCCAGCCCCGGGTTCTCAGGTCAGGAAATTCTTGTGCACTGTGGATATTCCTGTTGCTGGCTGCTGGCCAAGAGGCCAATCCCTGCTGGCCCTGACAGCCTCTGGGAACCATCAACGTCATCCAGAGCCAGGGTGAGAGGCAAACAACGGGATTCTCCTGATAGCCCTCAGCCAGAATCCAACGTGACACTGTCTATTAATACCCCGGTGTCACCCAGCAGGACAGCTGAGCCAGGGGACAGCAAATGCCACACAGATAGCCAGGGCCTGCTGGCCATCATGTGAGGAGCAAACAAGATAAGGAGAGGGCAACAAAACCCTCGTGTCAAAGCCTTCTGTGCTGAGCACTTGGCCCAAAACAGTTGGGGTTTGCCTCCTGCCAAGGTGCTGCTGTGTTTGGGCACAGGAGGCTGTGCCAGGTTCAGTGACAGGGTGAGGAGGACAGCGTGTGCCAGCCTGGGAAGCTGGACAGGACTCACCCTGCTCAGGGGAAGATTTATTGCTGCTCACAACACATTCATGATGGCTTTTTACTGTGCTCTGGCAAGGAATGTTCTCTGGGACGGAATCTAAACCCATCAGTGCTTCTCTGTGTGCTGTTAACTCGCCACTCACAAACCCAAATTCTGCCTAAATCCGTACCTGCAGTGAGCAAAGGCGCAATGAACCCCAATCCTTTTTCATGAGGGGGCAGCAAAAAGCCACTGAGAGCCTGAGAATGTAACCATGGCCACTCTGGTGGCTCTTGTCCCCCTGTGACTGTCCTGAGGTGGCAGAGAGGCAGCAGTGCCACCTCAGGCACACAAGCTGAGGGCAGCTCTTGTCGGGCTGATGGAGCCAAACTCCCTCAGGAGCAAGACCTGAAACCTGGGCGCCTCCAAGACATCCAGAGCTGGCCTAACTCCTAAAGCACAGCAAATCTGTGCAGTAGAAAACATCACCCAGCTCCTGATTGAGTGGAATGGATGAGTTCATAAACCCTGGTACTTCATCCCAGCAGAGCCTCCCGCAGTGCTCCTTCCTCACAATCATCTCAATGGATCCCTGCTCCTTGAGCCTCTTCCCAGCTCAATGGGGCCATTGAAGCCCAGAATAGCTGGACTGCCTGTGCTGCATCCTCACAAGAGCATGAGATTCTTGCTGCAGTCTAAGAAAGAAAAATCACTTAGCACAAATCAGCTCTTTTAAAACCACTGATTAAATAGATATTCACAAGGCAGAGCACAGTGGTTTGGATGGAACCATTACACAGCTCCTCATTCATGCCCAGGAGAGCTTTTCCTTTGCTTCTCCAATAACATGAAAGAAAAAGAAGCCACGGGAAAGATATTAAATTGCATAAAAATAGGTGACTGGCAAATTTACAAACTTGGGGAAGCAGAGAGAGACAGGATTTGGGCTGGCAGTCCTGGCTGCCACTGTCCCCAGCTGGGAGCCTGGAGCCCTGTAGCACCAGCCCCAGAAATTCCACCTCTTCTGAAGGGAGGATGGGATTCCAGGTTACTGAAGGGTTACATGAGGGGCTGGTCAATACCCAGAAACCCCATCTCTGACTCTATAAAGATCCAAGGAGCTGCCCCAGGGCTGGAGCCCCTCTGGAGCCAGGCTGGGAGAGCTGGGGGTGCTCACCTGGAGAGGAGAAGGATCCAGGGAGAGCTCAGAGCCCTTCCAGGACCTGAAGGGGCTCCAGGAGAGCTGGAGAGGGACTGGGGACAAGGCATGGAGGGACAGGACACAGGGAATGGCTCCCAGTGCCAGAGGGCAGGGATGGATGGGACATTGGGAATTAGGAATTGTTCCCTGGGAGGGTGGGCAGGGGCTGGGATGGAATTCCCAGAGCAGCTGTGGCTGCCCCTGGATCCCTGGCAGTGCCCAAGGCCAGGCTGGACATTGGGGCTTGGAGCACCTGGGACAATGGGAGGTGTCCCTGCCATGGCAGCGGGGGGGACAGGATGATTCCATGATTCCATGGATCCCTGCAGCCCCAGCCCCTCCCAGCCTGGCTGAAGAACTGACCTTTGTCAGCCTCACACAATTCACCCTCCACAGCTGCTGTGTTGCCAGGTCAGATCTCATGGAAGGTGACAATTTCTTAGAGCTTTGACAATTTTCTGTGTTTCCTCAGGAAAACACGGTATTTTTTTCCCTGCCAGAATCCACTTTTTAACACTTTTAATCTGAAATAAACCCATCATATTCCATCTGTCATCAGCTGGGCTTTCTCTCCTGGAGTTAAACTGGTCTGGGAGAGCAGCAGTGAGGGCAGAGTTTAATGGAATAATTCTTACACTGCACAATTTGGATGCAGCAAAGCAAAAGGGGGTCAGCTTGTTCTTCCAGCCTCCACTCCAAACAATTTAATGTCTTTATGGATGAAAAATGTCGGCAGCCTTTTGTGATCTGAGGGAAACTGGGACATTCAATACAGCCCCACTTCAAGCCTTCACTCACAGACCTCGATTCCTTCAGCCAATATTTATTCTCTGGATTTTCCAGAGTTCTTTTATGCACTTAAATGGAGATACAGACAGAGCATCTCCTTCAGTGCCACTCTGTCCCAGTAAATCTCTGTCCTCATGAGTGTCCCTAAGTGCCAACAGCTGGGATCCAGCTGCTCTCTCTGCCTCCAGTGTCCCCAGCCCCGGGAGCTCCACAGCCCTGCTGAGGTGGTCACAGGGGATGGAGAATTCATCCAGCACCAGGACAGAGCTGGGATCTCAGGGGATGGAGAATTCATCCAGCACCAGGACGGAGCTGGGATCTCAGGGGATGGAGAATTCATCCAGCACCAGGACTGAGCTGGGATCTCAGGGGATGGGGAATTCATCCAGCACCAGGACTGAGCTGGGATCTCAGGGGATGGGGAATTCATCCAGCACCAGGACTGAGCTGGGATCACACAGAACCATGGAATTGCATCTGCTCCTCGCTCGGGCCACCAGGAAATGTTTGTTCAGGAGAACAAGAAGATTTTGGTCCCAAAACCGGTCTCAGACCAAACTGAGTCACACACCGAGCCTCTCCGTGCGCTCAGCCTTTCCCTGCCCCGCTTTGCAAGGCTCAGCTCAGCCGCCAAAGCCCGGAATTTTCCCTGGGGTCAGCCTCCCCGTGAAATCATTCCCGATCCTTGTGATGTCACCCGGCTCCAACGCCCCCGGGGTTTGGCCGGAGCCGGGAAGCGCTGACGTGCTGGGAATTCTCCTTTTAGCTGGCACAGGGATGAGCTGTAAGAAATTCCTGCCTGCACGTCAGGATCTTTCCCTGGGGGTTTTTCCGGTAAAGTTTGTTCAAGGCTCAGCCTGCCCGGTTCCCATCCCCCTAATCCCACCCAGCCCAAAGCTCACCGAGGCCAAGGAATGTTCCAGAGCTTTCTGGAGCTGGGACACAGGTGGGCAGGGGACACTGAGCCACTGATCCCACGGCTGGGAGAAGGGACTTGCAGAGGGAATGGTTCCCAAAAAACAAGAGCAGGGATCAGGGATTCTGAGACCATCGGGAATGGGATGGTTCATTCCTCATCCACCTGGGATATTGGGAAAATTCCTTCATGGAAAGGTTTTCCAGCCATGGCACAGCTGCCCAGGGCAGGGGTGGAGTCCCCATCCCTGGGGAGGTTTAAAATCCATGTGGATGCGGCACTTGGGGATGTGGGGCAAGGTTGGACTCGATGGTCTGAGAGGGCTTTTCCAACCTAAACCATTCCATGATCCTACATGATGTTGGAAATAAAAAAGTCCAATTGGAAGCAGCCAATAGGGGCTGGAATGATGCACCTGAGACACACCCATTCCATCACCGCCTTCAGATTTTGAATTAATCCCTCCTTCCAAATTCATTGCTCAATTGTCTTTAAACATCTCTTCCTAAGGGACTGATAAAAATGGACCAGCAAAGTCAAAACAGAGCATAGAATAAAGATTAAAGCCAAATTATCCATGATCAGTGTAAAAATAATAGACTTCCCAAAGATAACTGGACACCAAAATGTGATTTAGAGCTTTCCAAGAGCTCTGCCAGCTCACCCTCTGTGTGACTTTTGGAATACTCAGGCTGTGATGAGTTTATAGCACAGTTCTGAGATTATAAATCAAAGGATGTGGCTTTTTTCTCTTTTATTGGGGATTAAAATGAAGAAATATTTATCCAACCCCTCAGCAAAGCACAAGTGGAGCCTGTAAGGAGCCAGATCCCCAATTCCCTGCTTTTGGAGCAGGATCCTGATTCCACTGAGCATCAGGATCTGCTTCCCACAGGGCTGGAAAGGGACACACCAGGCTGGGAATGCTGCTCCAGGGGCTGTGGGTGGCACCAGGAGCACCCCCAGCTCCTGTTCCAGGAGCCTCAGGGAGGGTTTCACACCCACTTTCCTCTCTTTTTTAGGAAAAAGGTTTTGCCAATAATCTCCTCTCACTTGTGGGATGAGCACGCCAGGGCAGTGCCGGCTGTTGATGGAAACAAGGACAGCTGGGGGAGGGCAGCACTCCCTCCCAAAAACTCCTGGATCTCCTCATCCCTCTCTGGGAAGAGCCAGCATTTGGGAGGCATAAGGACAACTCCAACAGATCCCTTCTCGCACCCAACGAGCCGGGAACTCCCACATGGAATTCCCCTCCTGCCAGTTTCCAAGACCAGATGATTTCATCCCAAACATTTGTTTATAAACTTCCAAACCAGTAAATGATGAGTGAAACAGTTTCACCAAAAAAAAAAAAAGTTGAAGTTTGTGCAAACACATCCCTGCTAAAGCCAAACAAAACAAACATAAACAAGGGAAGATCAAATCTCTCCCTTCTCCTCATATTAAGTCATTCCCAGGATTTCATTTGAAAATCCAGGAGTGTGCTGCGAAGATTTTGTAATTACAAACCAATAAGAGAAATCATCCAGGAGGAATAATTACATAATTCCTAGCTGAACTGGCTGCTCAGAAGAATTCACAGCCTAGAAGAGCTGTAATAAATAGCTCCTCATCTCCTGGCTGCTGCTGCAGCTGATGAGTCACGGCTGTTCCCGGGATCCGATCCCAGAATATCCTGCTCCTGTGTGTGCTGCATGGAAAATCAGCCAGCAGGGGCTGGCTGTTCACTGGAACGGCTCTGGGGTCAGCACTGATGTGGCCGTGCCATAAAAACAAAACTGGGCAATATTTTACTGGATGCAGGGAATGGGAATATTTCCCTGGAAATCAGGGAATGGGGCACACCCGGCCTGGAGAGCTTTACTGCCATCCCACAGGATCAGCACGGCCTAAACTGACCCCAGGGGGTTTCAGGGAATGATTCCCCATCCCACACTTCTGGTGCTGGCAGAGAGGAGAGTCCTCCTGCAGTAAAACCATCGAGAGACAGAGAAAAACAGTCATGGAATCAGGAAGAGATAAGGGAACAGCTCCAGGGATGGGACACAGGGAATCCAAAAGGAAGAGGCTGTCGAGGCTGGGAGAGCTGGGAATGCCCAGCCTGGAGAGGAGAAGGATCCAGGGAGAGCTCAGAGCCCTTCCAGGACCTGAAGGGGCTCCAGGAGAGCTGGAGAGGGACTGGGGACAAGGCATGGAGGGACAGGACACAGGGAATGGCTCCCAGTGCCAGAGGACAGGGCTGGATGGGATACTGGGAATTAGGAATTGTTCCCTGGGAGGGTGGGGAGGGGCTGGGATGGAATTCCCAGAGCAGCTGTGGCTGCCCCTGGATCCCTGGCAGTGCCCAAGGCCAGGCTGGATGGGTTTGGAGCAGCCTGGGACAGTGGCAGGTGTCCCTGAGTTTGGGATCCCTCCATCAGGGGTGGAACTAAGATTTCTAAGGTCCCATCCAACCCAAACCAGTTTGGGATTCTATGGTAATGTACAAGGAGGGGGATTTTTTATTCATCCCAAAAGGAAACTTTGGATGTTCCCAGTGTCCTTTGCAGTGAGTGTGTTGGAAGGTGAAGCTGCAGCTGCACTTTGAGATGTGCATAAACACCAGGAGATGTAAGAACAGAACCTGTTTGGAAATGAGGTTGTGAAGTCAGGTGGGGAAAAGCCTTTCTTAGCCCTGTCATTCTGTCTCCCCCATTTGGGATCTGTCCTACAACTCCCAAAGAATCCTGATATTCCCTGAGAGTGGCAAACACACTTTGGTGTGGCACGGAAAGCCAGAGAACACATACAGGTAGCTAACAGCTAATTACACAGGACTAGAGATTTTAATTGCACTGTGGAATCCCAGAATGATTTGGGTTGGGAGGGNAGAAGGCTCCTGCAGGTGCCCTCAGCCCTGTCCAGGCTGCCTCGTGCTGGATCTGCCTCGTTGGCTGCTTCCAGCCCCGAGCTCCTGAGCTGCTCTGCCTTCCCAGGAACGACGTCAGCGCTGCCCTAGATACCGAGGCTGCTGCTCCAAACGGTCCTTCCCAGACTGCCACTTTATTTCTCATGTTATTCCCAGCGCTTTTGGGTTCATCCTCATTTCACCTTTCCTGCTACCCACGCCCAGCCCTTCCCAGCTCCCCCTCCCTCTCCAACACGCAGCAAACCAAGTGTTTATTTATCGTTTCTCCAACCTTTCCACCCCAGGAGTCCTCCTCATCCCCCTCCTGGAGCTCCTGTCCTTGTGGGATCCCATGGATGCTCCTCATGGATCACCCACTCCCACCCTCAGCTCCCAGCCCGAGTACTTGAGTACTCCAAGTTGTGTTTCGTGCTCTCCTAACAGACAAAAATATCCTGTCAGTGAAAGGCAGCTCCTCTCCCAGTTCCCTGACTCCCAGGAAGGATCCCACCGATCCCAGCTGCTGTGCTTGCCTCCTGCTGGGGCTTCCCAGCCTGGCCCAAACCCCTGGAATCCAAAAGCTCCAGATTCCCCTTGGAATCTGCTGCTTCCAGCGGGGCAAATCTGCTTTTTTGGCAGCAACCCATGGCAAAGTTTAATCCTGTGGGAGCAGGAACCCCCACCACTACTTGGGCATCTTTTCCAGCCGTATCTGCTTTTCCCAGTCCTCTGTTTTTTCTGTATTCCTACCCAAAAAATCATCAAATAATGTAATAATTCCAGGAGTTTATAGCATGAACCCATCATGTTTCATCCATGGCTCCTAGAAATATTTTATAAAGGAACTCAACCCTTTGGATTAATTCACTTCACTCCCATTTCACCAGCAAACCTACACCTATGGCCTCCATCTAAGAAAACAGGGATAAACACCAGGTTGGAATATCCTGGAGCTTCCAGGGAACACGGAAGCTCACAATGAGTGGGAGCACATCCTGGGACATTTCCTAGAATCCTCCAACCCCTGTGATCCAGCAGATCCCTGGGAAGCAAAGGGAAATGGAAGGGAATTGCCCTAATCCCAAATTCCACATGTGCCATCTGTATCACAACCCCAAATTTCCTGCTGATGTCCAATCCAGGCACAGCTAAACAGCCAGGAAAAGGAAATGTGGGAATCTTCCATCAGAAAAGTGGGAATTTTTATGAAGTTCCAGAGTTGTGGTAACCGCCACAGAATTAGGTTCAGTTTTGTTGTTGCTCCTTACCGGAATTGTTGAAGTTTATTTGGAATTAACGTGGAAATTCAAACACCTGAGGGAGCACAGCAAAAATTCCTTAAAACTTCCCACTGCAATCCCAGGGATGATGCCAGAGCTGGGCCAAGCTCCCCCTGCTTGGGATGGAATCTGCTTGGAAAGTTCCTGGAGAGGCAGAATTAATTTTGGGAATAAACCCAGGAGTGATTTTGGGAATAAACCCAGGAGCTGATTTTGGGAATAAACCCAGGAGTGATTTCAGGAATAAACCCAGGAGCTGATTTTGGGAATAAACCCAGGAGTGATTTTGGGAATAAACCCAGGAGTGATTTCAGGAATAAACCCAGGAGCTGATTTTGGGAATAAACCCGGGAGTGATTTTGGGAACAAACCCAGGAATTATTTGGGAACAAACCCAGGAGTGATTTGGGAACAAACCCGAGGTGAAGCTGCAGTGCCACAGCCCCACCTGCTCCTTCCGAGCTGCTGCAGCCTCGGGCTTTGGTTTGTTTGTTTTTCTCCCTGTAAAGGTTTCATTTTCCGCTCGGCAGGAGAGCCCCGGGTCGGAGCGGCTCTTCCCGAGCAAGCCCGGCTGGCTCAGGGATGCTCTTTGGGAAGGGAACCCAAGCAGGGATGGGAGCCGCTCCAGCACTGCCAAGGGACCCTGAGGAGCCCAGGGAAACCCAGGAGCAGCCTGGGCTGTGGGAGGTGTCCCTGCCCACAGGATCGGCTTTAAGGTCACTCCCAAGCCAGACCATCCCAGGGTCTGGAATGCCCTCCGAGGGGAGGGCGGTGCTTTCATCCCAACCAAGTAATTGGGGCCGGGGAGAAACAGACCCTATAAAATGGTTAATAGACTCTATAAAAGGGTTTTTCCCCTCATCACCAGGGTGAATAAACTTGGGGGTTTAATTTTCCATAGTGCTGTAGAGAGTGAAGATAATTTGATTTATCCCCACACAATCTCCCCTTTCCCTGACGTGTCCTGAGACCTCATCCCGGCCACGTTTCCCTCACTAATTCCCATTTTTCCCAGCATTTCTCCCTCCCGTGCTCCGTGGGGGCTGAGGAGATGCTATCCCGTGCTCGGATTTAAGCAGAAAGGTTGGACGGCCTGGGACAATCCCTGAAAAAGCACAGGATCTGTGGGATGAGGCCTCCCGGCAGGAATCCATCAGCTCCGTGTCACGGCTCGGTTCCCGGCGGAGCTCCTTTGCAGCATTCCCAGATTGAGACAATTAACACGTTTTTCCCAGGCTTTTCTTTCCAACAAAAAAGCTGAAAAAAGCGAAACTGCTCTGAAAGGCTCGCAGGCATTTTCTGCCCTAGAATTTAGAGTTACGTTAAAAAAATGAGACTCATAAATAAGAGTTTCCATTAAAAAAACAACAAAAGCACCCAAGTAATTGGGGCTGGGGAGAAACAGACCCTATAAAATGATGAATAGAACGTATAAAATGATTACTAAACCCCTTTGTAAGCCAAGCAATAATTTTGTCACTTCGAAATTTGCTTTTATCTCCCCGGAAAAAACAAAACCTCCAGCATTTACCGAGCAGCGTTAGCGCTTTAACGCACCCCTAGCATCGCTGCCGTTCATCGTGCCGGACCGAGGCGATCCCCGAGTGCCGGGGAGGTTTTTCGGGGGCTGGAGCGGGGCCAGGGCAGGGCTGGGATGTGCGGATGCTCCCATTCCGCCGCTCCATTGACGTCAGCGGGAGCTTTCAAAGCAGCCCCGCACGTCTGAACTCAGCGAGGAAAGGCTGAAAAACCTGGCGGCTCCTCCAGCAGCAGCGACACCAGGGGTTTTTCTCTCCCCCTCGAACCTTTTGCTGGTTTGTTTGCCTTTCTTCACACCCTTCATCGAGTTTTTACATCGATCAAAAGGCGATTAAAATAAGCAGCGAGGGTCAGCCCCAAGTGAGTCAGGCTCAGCTCCTGCGAGGAGAGGATTTTCAAGGCTCTTTCCAGCCCACACCAGGCTGGGACTCTGTGATAAAGTGACCCAGGACAATGCAAATGCTGTGAAGGACACTTGGTGTGCTTCCAAGGGGGATGGAAAGGCTCTTTTCACTGAGGTTCACATGGTCTAGGGAACGATTTTCCAACCCTCATTAAAAAAACCAAAAACAATTCACAGTGCATGGAATGAAGGTGTTCTGTGATAAAAGCTGGGCTCGACCCTCTGGGTCACTTCCAGCTCAGGATATTCTTTGATTCCAGGATTCTGTGACTCCAGGATTCTGTGATTCCATAATCCCAGGGTTCTATTATTCCATAATTCCATGATTCCACGATTCAAAGCTCCAGAATCTTTCTTTTTGTCGTGGCTGCCCTCAGCATGAGCAGCAAGGACGTTCCCTGTCTGGTCCCAGAGCTCTGCCCTGGTGCCATCTGGGCACTGGATCCCTCTGCCAGAGCCCAGAATTCCCAGGGCAGTGGGAACAGGACAGGGATGATGATGGGTTTGGGATTGCAGTTTGGAAGGAAAGGTTTTTAATCACACTGGATTCCTTTGAGAAGTCCTGAGGAGGCTCCTGTGGAAGTCAAGATGGGGAAAAACACTGGAAAATCCTTTGTTTGGTTCTCAGGATTAAACTTGGGCTGAGCTTTGGGCCCGGGGGCAGAGGAAATTCCTGACATCCACCTGTCCTGCTCTCTGTTGGGAAGGGAACTCGGGCAGGGGGCACCTGGATTTATCCTGGGCAGAAGAACAGGAGCACTGCAAGTGGCTGGGAATGTTGCCCAGCCCTGGAAAAGCTCTTCCATTATTCCCACCTTCCAAGGGGATAAATTGCAGGGGCCTGGCTCAGCGGGAGTGGGGAGCTGCTCTCAGGATGGCAGAGCTGGGAACCACAAGCTGTGGAGGCCGTGTTTAAACAGAACAATCCACTGAACTTCTGGGATTCTTTGTGCCTGACAAACTCCAGGCCAGCAGGAAGCCCAAATTTCCCCTATTAAATTTCACTTCTTTCTGCTGGAAAGAAGAAAAGAAACTCCTTTTCCATCGTGGTGCTCGCTGAGTGCCTGAGATTGCCTAATCTGCCAGGGAACTGGAGCTAAAAGAAATCCATATCCCAGTTATTAGCCCCTGGAGAAGAGGGTTAGGAAAGAAATCCTGATCAAGCTTTCAGAACAGGAATCTGCATTCCTAAGCCTGCTAAGATGCCAGGGTGGAAAAAGCCCCAAAACTTCTTAGAAATGCTGAGAGCTGAGTTTGCATTCACAGGGTCCTGGAATGGTTCAGCCTGGAAAAGGCCTCAAGGATCATCTCACTCCTTCCCCTGCCATGGGCAGGGACACCTCCCACTGTCCCAGGCTGCTCCCAGCCCCAGTGTCCAGCCTGGCCTTGGGCACTGCCAGGGATCCAGGAGCAGCCACAGCTGCTCTGGGCCCCCTGTGCCAGGGCCTGACCCCCTCCCAGGAACAATTCCTAATTCCCAATGTCCCATCCATCCCTGCCCTCTGGCAGTGGGAGCCATTCCCTGTGTCCTGTCCCTCCATCCCTTGTCCCCAGCCCCTCTCCAGCTCTCCTGGAGCCCCTTCAGGCCCTGGAAGGGCTTTGAGCTCTCCCTGGATCCTTCTCCTCTCCAGGTGAGCACCCCCAGCTCTCCCAGCCTGGCTCCAGAGGGGTCCGATTCCTCCTGGAGTCTCATGAACCCAGGGAAAGCTGTCCTGGGGCTTCCTGCTCCTCCCTGGCTGTCAGCTCTCCCAAGGGATGCTGACTGGAAACACCAAACCAGGCTGGGGAGCAGCTCCTCCATCCCCAGGGTCTCTGCAGCCAGAGGGGACTCGGGCTGGGCCTCTTGGGCAAGGCAAGGAGCAGGAGGAGGAGGAGGAATGGCCTGGAAAAACAGCTCTGTGTGCATGACAGGCAGAGATGTCCATAAACCTGGCTGAAAAGTTTCCCATCCCAGTGAAACTACCCAGATCCTTTCCCTGGAAGTGCAGATAATGAATGGAAATATGGAAATATGGAAATGTAAATATGTCAGGAGCAGCCTCTGACTCTTATCTTCTGCCTTTCCAAAGCAGCGGGAAAACACAGGCAGGAAGGACTTGAAAAGACACAGCCTGAGGAGAAGGGAAAGGAGAAGGGAAAGGTCACTAAATACCAACCCCATTCCCCACCAGAATCCCTCCATGTGGGAATCAGAAAGATAGAAACTTTCACAAATACAAAAGAGTTTAATTTGCAACCTTAGAAGAAGCTCAGATTGATGTGAAAGCAAGGTACACAGACACTGAATAGAAAAATCATAGTTATGTTTCTATAGTTATAAGTAAGAATATGCCTTAATTAAGAAAGGAACTATATTGGGTAAGATGATGAAAGGGTTTATAGTGTGGTAATGCAGAAATGTGATTGCATAGAGTAAGCTAAGAGTTTAGATGTTATAATAGAGGTTCATGTGTGTGTGTCCAGCAGCAGCACATTGGATAAAAGTATCCACATTACAGCAAAAATAAGTAATAAGTCAGAAAAGCAAAATAAACTCTACAGCATCAGCCTGTTAGGTTAGGAAGTTATATATTGCCTTGTAACGAAGAAACTTGCTCTTGTAAATCTCCCAGCCCGAGACTGATGTTTATCTGAGCAATAAAACCTGCTCAGCCCCACCTTAGGCCCATCTCTGACTAATGCAGCAGCAGCTACACCTCCAAACCCAGCTTCCCAAGGCTGCCAGGTCAATCCCATCCTTTCCTCCCCATTCCCTTCCAGGCAGGCATTGTCTCTGCTGCAGACACAGCCAGTTCTTTGTGCTTCCTCCAGGCACTTGTGAGCACAGCAGAAATATTTGGCCTCTCCTTTCGAAATTGTGCCCACAGATTTCAGAGTTCTGTCTTTCAAATCTACCTCCTGCATATAAATCATCGCTTTGTTGGAAATCCTGCCTATTTATAGGAGGCTGTGGAATTAATCCGTGAAGAAAAGCGAAGTGGTTTAAAATCCAGCTGAAATCCATGGAAATAAGGTGACTGGGAGGTTTAACCCACAGATCTGGAGAGTGTTAATTCCCAGTGCAAACCTTGAGTCTTTTGAAAGTCAATATAAAAATCAAAGTGAAATTTGTCCATGAAGTGAGGGGGGGATCGGGCTCTGCTCTCAGGGAACAGCGACAGGACAACAGGAGACACCTTCATGTTGTCCCAGAGGAGGTTTAGGTTGGATATTTGGGAAAATTTCTTCCCTTCCAGCCCTGGCACAGCTGCCCAGAGCAGGGGTGGAGTCCCCAGCCCTGGAGGGATTTAAAATCCCTGTGGATGTGGCACTTGGGGACATGGGGCAGTGCTGGGGGACTCCATGGTTTCAGAGGGCTTTTCCAACCCCAGTCATTCCATGATTATGGCACCACATTATGGAAAACCCCTCCAGCCTCACACCCAAGGGCAGCCTCAGCCTGAGCCAGGGGAGCTGAGGGAGCCAAGGTCAGGGTGACTCCTGGTCCCGTGGTTATCTCTGCACTGATAAATCTGCTTGGATTCCAACACACAGATATTCCTGACACTCCAGCTGCTATCTGGGAGCTGTGGAGCGCCTCTCCAAGATTCCTGAGCTGTCACAAATCCTGGGATTTGGTCCCACCACTTCACATCAGGACAGAGTTTCTGCTCCCCCCCTGCCCAAGTTCAGCCTCTGCAGCCCCAGTGCAGGGGCCAGGCCTGAGTTTGGGGCCATCCCTGTGAACAACCACAAATTCCCACATTTCTCCAGCAGGAACTGCTGTGCCGGTGCAATCCCAGCTTCCATTTCCCCCAAACGTGTTCCAAGCCCCATTCCCAGCCCTCAGCACAGAGCAGAGCCCTCCCCTCTGCACCCAAAAGCAGCAGTGACCGAGGTGCCACAGTGCCCACGAGGGGATGGAAGCCACCAGCTCCTCTCCTGGACCTGGGGGAGAACATGGAAGCTAAAAGTCATCCATGGAATCATGGAAAGGTTGGGAAGGGAGACTGAAAGTTCATCTAACCCAAGCCCTGCCACGGGCAGGACACCTTCCCCTAGGCCAGGGGGAAGATCCAGTTCAAAATTTCCTTTTGGATGATGGGACAGAGGAGGAAGAAGCTCTGAAGAAGCTCAAAACATTTATTCCAGAGGAAAGAAATCCCTGAAGACATTTCAACCAGGAATTAACGAGTCTCACCCTCTGTGTGGGCTCTGAACAGCAATCAGGAGCTTACACAGGTCTGGTTTAGCAAGGCTCAGCCTGACTCAAGCTAGGCCAGCACAAGGTGAAGAACTGGCTTTGTCTTCACCTGGGCACAGGTGAAGTGAATATTTTTGGGATAACTTTATCCCTTCCTTCATAAATCCACACCCTGCCAAGGCTCCCTTCGAGCTGCACAGTTTTCATCACGCAAAACCTCCCTGACTGATCCCATGGCTCTGATCTGCCCCAGGCCCCATCCCTGACAATCTGCCCTGGTGGGATTTGGGGCTGCTCAGGGCTTGTTTCAGTTCCTAGAGCTAAAATTATTTCTGTTCTCCTGCAGCCACAGAAATGGGCTTCTCCTCTCTCCAAAGGAAATGCTTTTTCCCATGACTTCCTGGGCTCTTTGGGCGTTGATTTCGTCTGTAATTAATGCACAAGGTCTCTCCCCTTCCCTTCATTTGTAAATCTGGCAAATCAATTAACACTTCCCACCCAATATTCCTCTTTCCCACCTTATTGGGACTCCTCAGGAGGAACTTTCCAAACCAATCCAACAACTGCCCCTGCAAAACCTCAAGGGGAAGCCATGGGAAACATCCCAAGACAGGCTGGGTTAGATTGGGTGTTAGGAAGAAATGCTGGGAAGGAATTCTTCTCTGTGAGACCCTGGAATGGATTTCCCAGGGAAGCTGTGGCTGCCCCTGGATCCCTGGAAGTGTCCAAGGCCAGTTTGGAGCAGCCTGGGACAGTGGAAGGTGTCCCTGGATGGAATGAGATGATCCCCAACCCAACCCACTCCAGGATTCCATAATTTTAATAGAGGTTCTGCATTTTCCTCTACTCCAAGCATTTCCCTTCCCGTTCTCTTACCCCTGGAACTGCACACAAGAGGAGCAGGACGTGCTCTGGAGAACCCAACCCCATTCCTCCCCAGCACCATTCCAAGGCTCAGAGCCTGGATATTTTTATTGCTATGTACATTAAATATTGACCTGGAGGTTGATCCCAGAGCCATGGTTAAATGATTAAAAACCATAATGAGATTACAGAGAATAAATTCTGTGTGAAACCAGAATATTTGTGTGTAGGTGAGATCACAGAATGCAGGATTTGAAGAACCAGAATATAAAATTATCTCTACATTCCCACAGATTCCATAGATTATCCACACTGGAAAACCACATGGATCACACCAGCCAAAGGCTGCAGCCCTGAACTCCACCAGCGGATCTTTACCTATAAAATGATGTTTTGGTGCTGTCAAACAACCCCAAGCTGGGAAATGCCTCTGGAATTTCCCTTGCCCTCCCTGTCCCCCTGGCCTGGCTCATTAAAATGCAACAGGGAGAAGGTGCCGAGGTGGCACCATGGAATTGCTCCAGCAAAGGACATGGTAAGGACTCATTAATTTTTAAAGGAAAATTGAGGTTCATAAACACCTGAGAAGGAAAATAAACTAGGACAACGGGAAATTTTCCATCCTTTCCCCACCCTGTCCCCACAGTCCCCGTTCGGAGGCGTCGCGAGGGTGCCTCAGATCAAACTCTGAGCAGGGAAGATCAGAGAAGAAAATATTCAGCAAACCCACAGCTCCAGGAACCCCCTTATCCACGTTCCCATCCAGCAGCTGCTTCTCAGCCAGGAAAAATCCTGATTTCCAAGCTTTTGTGCCCACCAGAACTGCTGTGATCCGGACAGACCCATGGCATACTCACCAAATCCACGAATGGCGGCGATTGGGTAAAATATTAATATTTAACATTTTCCCAGCTGATCCTTCTCCTCTATCATCCGAAAAGAGTCAGGACATGTCCTGCTTATTCCCAACTTGGGTCTCTCTGGAGTTGGCTCAGTGGCACGGAGATGTTTCCAGGAGTTTTTATTCTTTGGGATTACATGGCAACTCCCCTTGCAGGTGGATGCCACTTTCTAGAGGAATGCAAATGCCTTGGCAAAAAGCAAAAAGTGGGGGTGCCTGTGGAACAGCCTCTATGGACTCCCAAATCTCTTCATTTCTAGCCGGAGAAAGAAAAAATAAATCTATTTCTGGCACCCCCCCTTGACTGCAGCTTCCTGCTCTCATTTGTAAAATCCCTTCCAAGGATCCTGAGACGGGGGGAGAAAAAAGCTTTTCCAAGCTGCAGCAACATCCCCTTTTTCCTGTTCCTCCTTTCCAGGTCACATCCCTCCTTCCTCCGGAGCCGAGGCAAAGTTTTGTGACGCTGCAGAAGCCCCGCTGGCGGGTCCCTCCCGCGGAGCATCCACAGGGATGAGCTTGCCGGGGCGCAGCAGGGATGCAGCTCCGGGTGCGGGGTTACAGGCAGCGGGGAGCGGCCTCCGGAGGGAAAAGGCCTGGATTGTCCATCCCGCCGGAGCGGGAACGGCAGGAAAGCTCTGCCAGCTCCCTGCCAGGGGTCACTGCGAGCGGAGAGGGGAGTGCTCCGCGCTGCTGTCACTCCCTCTGTCACCGCTGTCACCCGGGCGCGGGGCTGCGCCTCCGCACGGGCTCCCAGCCCTGTCCATCCCCATCCAGGTGCTGCTCCTGCGGGAAAATCCCGGCAGCCGCAGCCTCGCCCCGCGCGGCGCCGGCGGATTTCTGTGTGTGTGTGTGTGTGTGTGTGTGTGTG
>VXAX01005800.1:0-20557 GCA_013399835.1 Leptocoma aspasia
AACCCCAGACATCAGCCAAGCCCTATGCAGCTGCCTGCTGACTTCCCCACCAGCAGGATCGGGGAGAGAACTAGAAGGCTAAAAGCTAGAAACTCGTGGGTTGAGATAAAGAATAGGAAAAGCAAAAGTTGCACAGAAGCAAAATGAAACAAGGGATTAATTCACTACTTCCCATGGGCAGGCAGGGGTTCAGCCATCTCCAGCAGAGCAGGGCCCCATCACATGTAATGGTTACTGGGGATGACAAACTCCATCAGTCCAAAAGCCCCTACTTCCTTCTCCTTCCCCCCACTGTATACACTGAGTGTGATGTCCCATGGTCTGGAATCTCCCTGTGGTCACTTTTGGTCACCTGTCCTGGCTGTGTCTCCTCCCAACCCCCCAGGCACCCCCAGTCTCCCCCCCTGTGTGGCAGCAGGAAAAGCAGGAAAGGCCTTGGCTCTGTGTAAGCCCTGCTCAGAAATAACAAAAACATCTCTGTATTATCAACCCTGTGGTCAGCACAAATCCGAACACAGTCACATACCAGCCACTGTGAAGAAAATTCACTCTACCCCAGCCAAACCCAGCACAGCTGGTCATCTAGACTTCCTTTATAAAGAGAAATTGGGTCTTGTGTGCTATTATCATCTCACCCTGAAGCCAACATCTAAAGTGGGTCAGATGACTCAAAACCTAGAAGTGCCTCCTCCAGATGAAGGGGATTTAGTGTGACAAGCTCAGATGGAAACACTTGTATTGCAAATGTCTCAGGTTAGGTGAAATGAATATACCTATTTACCTTTTTTCCTGGGTTGTCCTGTAGAAGGCTGAGAAGTTTTCTCTAGAATTCAATCCTTAATTTCTTTATAATTTCTTTAGTTCTATTGGGCCATGTTTCCTAGACTGTTTGAGATCAATGGTTGTGAATAAGATCTTCATTCACGAGAGTGCTCAAATCTCAGTTATATAAAATTATTTTCTTCAATGATCATGATACAGTTTATCTTGAACAATGTTTTGTTGCATTCTTAATGTTGATCCATATTAACAATAAATTGTTCACTTTATCAGCTCTTCTGTGACAAGAGAAATATTAAAAAAAATATTTGAATGTTTTCCTCCACAGAGAGATAAAGCTGCAACCCAATCAAATGCAAACAGGAAGGTTGTGTTATACCACAAGATCTTATGCCCTGGGACGAGAGACATATGTGCTGTAGCAGGTCATGCTGATGGTGAAGAAGGGTGGTCACAGCCCCTCTGAACTTTTCCTTCTTTCCATCTAATAAATCCATACCTGCTTTACACTCATCAATGGAAAGTCAATGCAAATGAGAGCTGCTATAAGAACATGTTGTGCTGTTCATCAATTGCAGTGGGGGAAATACTCCTTCTTTTGGGGAAGGCACAATATCTATCACCCACTTGCCTTTATATGTAACCTATTCACCCCAAACTCATACAAATGAGATGCCAATCTACCTGTCCCATCTTCCAAAGTGTCCTGCTGTGGCACTCTGCTACCTGACACCCCAATGCATGCAGTGATTATAATCTGATATGAAATATTGTAATCTTCCACAAAAATACTAACTTTCCCCACAGGTTTTTAATCAGTTCTGTGTCATGTTCCAAGGCATGCACTTATTCTCTTTTCTCACAAGCAGCATTTGCATGACAGAAGTCTAAGCAGGCAGAAAGCCTGGCACAAACAATGGATAATTGCAGAGACACTTAGCTGTCAGACAGGAGATTTCAAATGCAAAACTCTGGACATTCAGTTGTTACCATGATGTGGTTTTCTTAATATTTTTAAAAACAAGTGCTCAGCATGTAGAATATATACTAGAAAATGAAATACAGCTCCGTCTTCCTGAAGAAAATAGAAGTAATGTGGAAAGTTACCTGAATTATTCTTTTTTCTCATCTGAAAAGGAAAATAGAGCTTTTTTTCCTGCTCTCCTAAAAGATTGATGAAAACAATGCATGACATGCACATCAGGAAAATTCACCCTGACATTTTTGCACAGCATATGCATTGCATGTTGAGAGATTTTTGCTGTAAAACTGACAGTTTTGGTGCAAGCTGTTCCTGCCATAACTACAGGGAATGGAGTGCAAAAGGGAAAAGTATGATTTACACTGTACACATTTGAAATGAACCTGACAAGCTACAAGGTGGCTCATGTAAGGTACCAGAAGGTATCTAAAACTAGTTCCCATACCTTTTATAGAACAGCATCCCTAAATATTGTACTTGTAATGTAGTGAACTGATTACAGGTAAATCACATGTCTCTTTAGAGATTTTCACATGTATTATAAAAGTACTGGTGTGGACCAGTGAATTCAAGGCTTTTTGAGATTCCATTTCTTCCCTCAAACACTCATAGCGCAAAAGCAAATTTCCTTTAATGCATTTACATGAAAGAAGACTGCTTGTTTATGAAAAGATGAACAAAGGTGACCATGCTGTGTCTGCATAGCTCTGAAGACCTTTTACAAGAAATAAAAATGGTGGCAGTACTTGTAGCAAATTAAACATTTGGCTGCACAGAATGTATATCTATCAATTTTAAATGAGACATGAGAAATATAAAAAATATTTCTTGTTGTATAAAGGTTATCATCTAAGCTATAATATATTCAAATTCAATACAAAATGTAATTTTACTAATAAATTCTTTATGCTTTGAAATTTCAAAAAAGTGAAAATATCTTGAAAAACAATGATTAAATATGCAAATACAACCCTTGCAGCCTTTTTTTTTTTAAAAGATGTACCTTTTAGAAAACTATCTATCTGCAGAGAAATCTTTTTTTTCCCTCATTTTTCTTCTCCGCCTCTTCCATTTTTAATGATGGATTGCTGTACAGTAGGCTGAACACTACGCAGCTTCAGTCTTCCCTATTAAATTAATCTAGGAAGAGCATTAGATTTCTAATCTTGGACAGTCTCACTTCCATTCCCTCATTGCTTAAGGGCTCACCTGCTGTCACCCCAAGCTAAATCCTTCTCATTTATTTACATGAACCACCAACTTTCATGAGACTGCCAAAATAAATAAGAGCAGCAGGATATGGCCCCATATTTATTTCATTAACGGATTTCTTCAGTGTAAATGCTACACCAAATGACAGTAGGGCTCTGCTCCTCACACCCACTAGTTTCTAGGAGAACAACTTGATTTTTGTTTTCTTATAGCACAACCTATTTAAGAAAGTTGTAAGAAATGTGTAAGATAGGCATGTCTTCCAAACCCAACTCAATATTTGTTTTCCTTGGTATTATGGTCTGCTGCTATTCTGCTCAGTACCTCCTGGGGCTCTCTTTTTTCTTTTTGACTTTTACTTGCCTGTTCTAGTTTGACTCCTTTCTGGAGGTCTTGCAATAGCCCATGTTTAGAAAGACACATGATTGACAGAACTACTCCGATGAAGTACCGGCAAATCAAGACTGAAATTTTAAAGCTCACTCAGAAGGTGAGTGAATATGACCAAAAAGAAGTAAAATAAGGATAATAAGAAGAAGACAAAGAAGAAAAGGAAGACAAATCCTTCACATTCAGAGAAGCCGCTGCACATCAGTTGGAGTTGGAAATCCACAAAAGAGCTGGAGCTCAGTTGCATCCTTTGGCACTCATCCATCAGAGCACAGGAAGTGAAACCTTCTGTGAAATCCTTGATTACGCAGAAGAAAGCTGTGACTAGAACCATAAAGTGATTTAAATGCCCCTGTAGCAGCTTGGGATCCTCAAGACCTCACCTCTTGCAGTCTTTTTATTAAACTCCAAACTGTATTTCTACTATACTAATCTAAAAGTTCTTCTGCACCTTGGTGGGTCAGGAGGCCACTACAGTCAAGACATGATTGCGACCAGCAGCACTGGAAGTAGTGACGTGCTTGACATGAAATCTGGCCACTTTTCCCTTCAAAACCTTAAGTCTGAAGAGTAAAGGCAGCTACTGCCCAGGGCACAAGAGAAGGCTGAAACTGGGCAGAGAAGTGCTCTGGATCAAGCAACAGCAGAGAGTCTTGGCAACCCACCTGGTTTCTTTGCTTAATCACAGAGCAGTGGTTCAGCAGCCCATACAGGGTCTGTCTTCTCCTTGCTGGAGACACAGGGTACAATCTCTCCCACCCTTCCCTTTGCATTTTACTGGAGCTGCTGTGCTACGTGTCGCAGTACTGATGCTGCCTCCCTGTATTTACCTCCAGCACAACCAACAGCAACCGGACTGGGCTGCAAAGCAGGGACACAGTAGGGGAGGGAGGAGAGGGGGATTCAGCACAGCTGGTCCAGAGACTTACCTCTTATGTGGCAGAGACTTACGCTGAACAAAATGCATCCTTGGCCTTTGCCTTTTCCTAATGCATCTGGTCAGCACAGTGTTGCATCTTATTGAAAGGCAGAAGTAGAGCTAGAAAAGCAGCTTTCAGGAAGTGATACTATTTGAGGGAAACCAAAACTTTAGATTTGCCATCTGCTTCTGCAGAGCTCTGAGAAACAGACTACTGCAGGTCAAAACCAGAGGAGACAGACCAGTACATGATAGAAATGTGCTAAGCAATGCAAAAGAAGACAAATTTCTTTCCTAAAAGAAGATTGCAGTAATGATTCTGAAGAAATCAAGGCTGTGTAGTAAGCTGTTCAAAATTATATTTTGAATGATATTGAAGTATGAGATAATTGTGAGTTGGAGAGCTAGAAGTTCATTCCTCACTTTTCTGAGCTCGGTCATTACAGTATCTTTATCTTGGCTACCTGTTCCAAAAGGACTGGAGATCCTCCATGTTGCCTACCTCCTCCACAGCATGTCACCCAGACAGCAAAGTTACCATTTCTCACAGGCTGGTACCCAAAAGCATCTACAGCAAGCTACTGAGTTTTTGCAGAGCAATTATGAATGCAAGTCAGGAGGAGGTAGGAAGAAGTAGGAGGGGAGGGGAGAGAAAGAAGTAATACTTATTGTCATGGAAACATTTCTCTGCTGTATTGTTACCCAGCACTGACAGATGTGGCTTACCAAATAGTGGCAGAATCCATCAGCACTGGCACATGTGACCCAGTGTCATGGTTTAATCCCAGACAGCAACTAGGTACCACGCAGCTGCTCCCCAACTCCCCACCTTGGTGCAATGGGGAGGAGAACTGGAAAAATTTAAAATTTGTGGGTTGAAATAAAAACACTTTTATAACTGAAATAAAGTAAAATAGTATAATAAATCCTAAATAATATCAGTAATGAAAAGGGGCAGGGGGTGAGAGAGAAAGAGAGAAAGAGAGGAGGGAATAAAACCCAAGAAAAACAAGTGATGTGCTATATAACTGCTCACCACGCAGTGACCAGTGCCCAGCCCATCCCCAGCAGTGAATGGCAGCTACCAGCCAGCTCCCCCCAAGCTTATAGACTGTGGTATGGAATACCACTTTGGTCAGTTTAGGTCCTGGCCATGCTCTCTCATAGCTTTGTGTGCAGCTCCTCATTGGTAGAGCATGGAAAACAGAAAAGTTTTTGAATTAGGCTAAGCACTGCTTAGGAAAAGTTAAAACATCAATGCGTTATCAACATTATTCTCATACTAAATCCAAAACACAGCATTGTACCAGCTATTCAGGAGAAAATTTACTCTATCCCAGCCAAAACCAGAACAGTATCCAGCTGTTATTCTGTAATATTTTTGTCATGCCAGGTCCCAGGCTTTCCAATACATTGGAGCTAACCATCATCACACTTCCAGTTCTTTGATATTATATATATAGACAGATATAGATAGATATATGTATACACACACACACACATATATATATTTACATACAGACAATATTCCCTGAGAAACAGATCATCCCTATTAGAGTTTGTTGAGTTCATTTAGTCTGTGACTTTGGGCTCTAGCTGGGTATCTGCAGTTTTGCTACTGTTGCATAGCTTGTATATTGCAATCAATAAACTACTTGATCCCAGTACTCCAAGACACTTGCAGTAACTTGGATACTTCACTGCTGATGAAGACAAATGTAGGATATCTGCAGACACCAAAATCTGCTGTGGGGCTGTTCTACATTCTAATGGTTGATTCTAAGTAATGTATTTTCTGACCTTGAGCTCTGCATTTATTTTTGAAGACGCTTGAGAATCAGTTTCAAATTATTGGAGGTATAGTTATAATCTCCATTTTCTTCCAAGCACATTGCTTTCAATTCCCATCTGTCCTTTCAGACACTTCCTCTATTAAATGGTCAGAGAAGATGAATAACAGTAGTGTGAATTCTTCAAAATGGCATTACATGTTATTCTGCTATTTATTAATGTTCTGTGTTCTTTTATTTACGATAACCTTGTGAACATTAAGGTAAGATGGCATCCACATGGTCTTTACATCCAGCTGAAAAATGATACAAGTGTATTATTAACATCCAAGGATGGGAAAAACAATAAAAAATAGGAGAAAAGAAGAGAAAGTATGTTTTAGGTGAGAAATTAAAGGAAGACTTGTTACTGTGTTTTTGGATGAGCGCTTTCTTAGTTGTCCAGGTTTAAAATCTAGTTGTGTAATTAATGTAATTGTCAGAAGTTTATGCACTTCACTTGTAACACCTATTGTATGCTAATGTGTCTTTTCCAATTGGTTTTATTCAGTCACTTAATGCACACAAAAATGAACACTGCAAAATTTGTATTGCCTTTATTGGCTTCAAGCACAGTGTATCACAGAGAGCTTTGAGGTCAAGGGAAGAAAGGTTTTGCTTCTATGTATTTCCTTCATATATTGGAGTGTTCCATGATCTATGTTCTTGTTTGAAGTATCTCAAGAGTATGGTAAACTTTCCCTAGATAAGGAGTGCACAGTAGTTGATTAAACCATTTTCAACATCACTGCACCTGTAATAAAATATTTCCAAGTCTATTACATTTGAAACTATGTTCTGTACCACTTTCCTGGCTTCTTTAAAAGAGTTTAAGGTCATGAAATCTGCTTCACCTCATGATTCCTGGTGCTAATGATAGAAAATAATTTGTAATCTTAATACAAGGATTGTGATCCTTCAAGTCACTTCTGTGCATAGGTTCACCTCTCCTTTTCCACAGTGCACATAGGCATTGAGCTGGCTTCAATTGCCTCTCCCTCCATTCATCATGGTATATATCCCCCAGGTTCCATTCTCTAAAACCACAGCTCAGACTCCAAATCTTTCGACACTGTTTAAAACCACGTTTTTGCTTATTTTAAAATTTTTTTTCTTTAATGAAAGTTAATGGTCTCATGCAATTGCTTGCTGTTAGCCGTGGCCTTCAGAAAAACAGCAAACATCCCAAGAGTCAAAGTATAATATGAGTGCTGCTGAGACAGCCATCAAAGCTTTTCTGTTTTTTAAGGTTTTGGTGGTTTTTTTTTTTTTTGGCGGGGGGGGGGAAACTGTATAATCATGAAGGGCAAGAAAAGGTACTGCTAAGTTGTGCAGGGTTTTATGGCTGGAATAAGGTACAGGAACAGAAGCTTTGTGATGAACAGAAGGCACAGAGAAGAAAATATGTTTCTGTCAGAACCATCTGCTGTGGATCTCCTCAGGCTCAGCTGTGGATATGGGTGGAGATCTCTATAAGACGATGGAAGAATTATCTGTTGGTAGGAGTTTTTAGCTTGTACATATACTCTGGGAAGTTATGCTACCAGAAATTGTAAAGTCCTGGTATTTTTGGATGAGAGGGTCTGCATGGTCTGCTGTAAGGTCACTATATCAACCAGAGGTGATTCTGCTTTAAACTCAGAATCTTACAGCGTTACAAAGGAACAGGCTGTCAAAAATCATCTTTGATCAGGTGATTGTAAATCAGTTGAAACAGGTCAGCAAGTAAGGTTTTGGCTTCAGAATGCCAGTTTTTGTGTGTGTGAAATAAAGCTCAGTGGAGCTAAGAGCTCAAAAATTTTAATGTGAAGGCTTGGAGTTAATTTAAGTCAGTGTATTATTTAAGAGTTTTCTTGTATATTGCAGGCACAAGGGGAAAATGGTAGGAAAGGAAAGTTGACCTGCCGGGCAAAAATAAGCACCCTCCGAAAGTGTTTAAGGGAAAAAGCCTGCCTCTGATGGAAAAGGAACTTAAAGTTGGGATAGATGGGTCCCAAAGGTCAGAAAATGCAGAGCTAAACCAAAAGCATTCAAAAGCCTTGCTGAGCTGCACCTCATGAAGAATACTAAAGAAAAAAAAATATCAGGAGATACTATATCTTGTTAAATAAAAAGAGAACAAGAAGAGCTGCTGACTGACAGATAGAAATGAAAGGTTAATCCCAGGTATGGCCAAATAGTAAATGAATCCCATTCCCAGGATCTGCGATAGAGACAGCACTGGGACGTGAATGAGGACGGCAGGGTGATGGAAGTCATCCCTTCCTGAGGCTAAGCAAACAGATGGCACATTCACACAATATGCTGCCATCAGGTGAGAAGCTGCTCTGCTGCTGCTGTGGCTTGGCCAGGTGGAAGGCAGCTGTGAAGTGGGCTCTGCTGGGCTGCAGTGGTGCGCTGCAGAAAAGCAAACCTTGCTCTCATGCAGCCCCTCCACCCAGCGCTGCCTGGCAGCTTGAGAGGCTCCATCCAATTTTGAACCATCCTTTGTGAAAACCTGAAGTAAGGCTGGCTTCACCACCCACTTAGAAATGTGGGAAACTTAGTTCCAGCCCAGGCAAGCAGCAAGTGACACTTCCCCACCCCCAAACTCTAAGTTAGGCAGATGGCCTTGAGCAAATAGAAGTTTTATTGTAGGGTTTGAACATATTGAAAGGGGAAACCTGAGCAATCTGCCATGGGCAGGGCAAACATTTAAAATAATTTGCTGGCACGAATCGTGACTACATCTTCTCCACTGCTGTGCTGGGTGTGGTGAGAAGGGTTTGCTGGCTGCCAGGTTGACAATTATATTGGGGCAGTGAGATGCTTAGGGAGTTGGTGCTGCCCTAAGCTATACAAACTAAGGCAGCTGCATATATATAAAAAACCTCAACAAATCCTGAGCTGTCAGGGCCCTGCATGTGTATCTGAAAGGCAACACAATTGACTCCCACATCCAGCTGAAGAGGGATGTGGGAGTGGGAGCTGGTCCCTTTGAGCTTCTCCTGCTCATTTTTTGGTGGACGAGCATATCTGTTCTCATTGCTCATCAGTCCTGTCCTCTCTTCCCTCTCTGTTCTCTAAGTCCTCAGGCTGCAGTTTCATCCTGCTTTCAGCATGGCCTGGCCTTCAGCCCTGCCTTATCCAAGCATCTTCCCCTCTATGCCCCAGCATTCTTTCATTTAGGAAAAGCTTCAAGGATTTTTATGGAGTCCTTGCCAGTAAAAGGAGCTTTTCCTGAATCCTCTTTTCCTTCAGTAAGAGTCTCCCAGGTTCTTTGAAAGAAATGCCCCCAATAATATTGAACCTGCATGTTTGTTAAACCTATTAAAGATTTAGTGAAAAAGGAAAAAAAAAAACAACACAAAAGTAGGATTGGGTGATAGCCCGAACATTACTTCTATCTGTCCCAACACTTCACCTGATCAGTAGCTTCTTTTCTCCCCAGGAGATGGTGGCAGAGCTCTTGTCCTTTTGCTACTGCCATCCCTAGAGAGAAACATGCTGCTTTGTGACAAGAGCAAAAGAAAAAAGAAAGGAGTGTTTGAGGGAGATAATCACAAATCCTATTTGAACACCAGAGAAGATCTTAGGGAAGAAATATGGAAGATAAAAGCAAATAAAAAGTGGAGTGACTCTTTCTAGCCTTAAGGAAAGCATTGAGACTGGGTATGCTTCACAGGAACTAATATTTGGGTAAGAAATGACAGAGGATTAATTCTGACCTTGTAGAACGAAGGAGGCTGCTGGACAACAGGAGTGCAGAGCAATAGTTATGTTGCATGTGAGGGCAGCCTTGGGCCGAGTCTGGCTCATTGTTTTCCTTCATGACCTTGGTGTAAGAACTAGACATGCGCTTACAAAATCTGCCGATGACACAAAGCTGGTATGTACAGCTAATACAGTCCAGAGGCAGACTTGATTATTATGCAGGAAAAATTAGATGACCTTGTGGAACAGCAGAACAGAAACAGCATGAAATTTAATAATCCAAAGTGCAAAATCATGCCCTTGAAGACTAATCACCAGAACTTCTGCTGTAGGAAAGGGGTTCCTGAACTGGAGGAAGGAGAGCTGAACAAGCTGATTGACCATAGGATGGCCATAAGCTCCCCCATGCAATATGGCTATGGAAACAGATGCTCCAACACGTACCTGGTGAGAATATGCAGCAGAGTTGTGAAGGAATTAGTATCAGGGTAAAAGGTATTGAGCTCAGATCATATCCATTTCTGCTCATCTGTGTTCAAAATATACTTTAAATTGTAATAAATGCAGGGAAATGCAGGTATGTACAAGCAGGAAAGGTCAGATGGGGTAGCAGTGATTATCATCTCTGTGTTGTGTGCCCTTTATGTTCCTCCCTCCCCCCAGGCTTTCATAAAAGTTTTGCTGCTCTGGGTTACTGTTTTCCCTATTGAGTTATTCCCATCCCCTAAGGAATATTTCAGTAAATAGGCAAAGAAGTGAATTCCCCTTTCCACTGATGAAGAACTTCATGATGGTGGGAGGAAATGTTTACCTTTATTTCATTTGTTAAAGCATGGTGACAGCAGGACATTAAGGCAAGAATGTAGAGTCTTCTCAAAGTCCTGGGAAATCAGTCCTTGCCCATCAGCTGTATCCTTTTTCTGCTCAGGATTGAACAAATTTGAGCAGGACAGATGGACATGCCAGCAGCATCCGTGTTGTGGGGCTGGGTGCTGGCAATGACAGCTCAGGACCCAAGTGCTGGTCCTTCCACATGGTGCTCTCTTTCACAGCCCTATTGCTGGACTTTGTGGTGTGACTCCATATTTACATTAGTGCAAGGAAAAGAGGCTCAAACCCAGCAAAAGGTTTTCAGTGCAAGTGCACCTCTAGAATTTTTCTCCTCTTTCTTTTGCCTTTCATGTATTTTGGAGTCACTCGGCATCAGAAAAGGGGCAGGAAATTCTTCAGTGGATTGGCCAAGAGGAGCTTCCAGCAAAGCCCCTTCCAACAGCACCGTAATCTGTGAAAAATATCTTGCCATATGGAAAGGCTGTTCATTTTTTTCCCTCTGTGCACAGTTTGGCTTGCCCCATGTTAGCAGAGGTTATCTTTAGCATGTCGTCGGTGTTTTTTATGAAGAGATATAAAAACTCCCACAGCAGGAGTCCTCTGGCTCTGAGACTAGGTGATGGAAGGAGGCTATGACAGACTGCTTAGCTGGCCCCACTGTTCAGAACCATCTGCTTGCCAAGGTTTCTCAGCTATGAAGAGAGAGGCAGACACTGCCCTTCTCAGTGGTGGTATGTCACTGTGAGTATGGAGTAGCACTCAGAGAGTAGGAAAGATTCAGATGAAATGAAATCCAAACTATTTAAATAGACACACAGGAGATTTTTTTGTATTATTTTATATTGTAATATAGTCCCTGCAAAATAGTTTCTTATTTAGTTGTAAATAAGAAAGAAAATATAGTAGTTCTCTTTTACATGCAGTTCAGCAAGGCTCTCCCATAATTTGTTCAGACCCCATTAATGAGTATAAGAAGTTTAAGCAGTTTGTTTAATGGCCATATCCCTGCAGTTGCTTATGCTGAACATAATTTCCTTTCCTGTTGCTAGCTTTGCAACAAGTCACAAGAGTTATTTACAGACACCTTAGTTTTATTTAATTTAACAGCTTTGTGTTGTCAGCAGTTTTGCCATCTCATTGTATTCCCTCTCTTCCTGGTCATTAATAAATAGATGGAGCTGGAGAAAGAGTGGAATTAATCCCAGCAGTGATCCTCTGGCACAGTTCCTGTGGCATCACACTCTTACCACCTTTTCATCTCAGTTATCTGCCATTTATCCCCATCCTTTTCTCTCTCTTTTAACCCATAAAAACCCTTATCTTCTACCCCAGGGCTACTGAGTTTCCTTAAAAGCCTTGTGGTGACTGATACTATCAAATGTCTCTGTAAATGCATATCTTGTGATTCTCTTTTAGTCAATATTTTGCTACCGCTTTGTAGCATTTGAACAGGTTAGAAAAGCACAGTTTATCCTCACTGATAAGTACATCAATTTATCTCTGCTGAGCAGTGCTGACTTGCAATTTATTCATCCTGATTTTTTCTTTCTCTCCTACATACCACCTGTAGGTGTTTTATAAGTATTTTAAATGATTTTCTCAGCTATTTTGCCCATTAATGAATTAAGGTTTTTTAGATTTCTGTTTTGAGGGTCATTCTTTAGAGCTATTTTTAAGTTTGCTACAGTGTTGACCATTTTCCAGTTACCCAGAAGAGAGGCTGTTTTAATGATGAATTACATATCTTTAATGATAAATTATGGTAGGCTGAAATTGTGCTCCATTCTTAGGATTTCCTCAGAGTCTCCAATAAATTCCATTTGGTTCTATGAGTTATTGGAACATATATTTCTGAAGTTATTACACCACTGATAATTTTGATATCTTTTACCCAATAGGGCTTTCACATCATTGCATGTAACTTCAGAGTAAAGATTCACTCTCAGCCCTTCTTTTCTGACACCCAAATGAATCATTTACCTTCACTGCAGTCTTTCCTCACCCTGTGATTTAATTCTTTACACTTAGTAGTCCAGTAAACCTATGCAGCTTTCCATATCTGACTTACTTGCATTGCTTCTTTGTCACCATGCCTTTGACTGGTTTTGTGTATTTTCTGAGGTTCAGCTTGCTGTATGAGTTGTACCTTGCCTGTCAAATCTTCCATTTTATTTGCTATGCTTTAACTGAGTACCCTTTCCTGAAAGATGCTTTGGGGATAAAAATTAATCCTGGAATTTTACCATTTAATTATCCTATGCCTTCCCTTGTTTCTTTGTTCTGAACTGTGGAGATCTGCTAAAGCACAGGTTATAAATAGCTTCCACTCTAAAGTTATGAATAACATTAAAAAAAAGTAATTATTTCTCTGGGAGAAAAAGACTTGGTTTAAATGTTGATGTTTTATCTTAAAATGCTGATATTTTGCTTAAGTTATTGATCTTGAATATGAGTCTATTCACCCAGACTTGTAATTCTATCAGCTTCAAGGTAAATATTCATGTAAATCTATCATAATTATTCTCATTGTAATTATCGTACTTGGGACCATACTCTCTGAAACATATCCAGTAGTTAATGAACTCCATTATATGTAGTATTTCGTCATGCTTAATCATTTTGATTCATGCCATGTGCTGTGTTTACAGCACTGGATTTGTTTTTTTCAGATCTAGAATTTGTGTGCTGAGAGTCAGTTTCTTCTACACACATTGAATTCTGTTCAGTGGTTTAGGTAGCACATTTTAACTCTTGCATTTATCTTCCTCTAAACAAACTAATAATTGAACATATTTTGATATTCCCTTGTAATAAGAGTTTCTTATTCACAGTTGCTTCATTTCTTCCCAACTAATACTGGTTTGTCAATCATCACTAACCCTCCCCTTCTGTTTCTCTGTACCTTTTTGTTATTTACACACCGGTGATGAATCCTCCTCCCCTCATCCAAGATGTTATTTTTACATGTCTAATTTATTTCTCAAGATTACACTGTTATTAGAACTCAAACCCAAGAAGGCAAGGAATTTCCAGCTTCTAAAGTTGTTTTCCCATCAGTGGTTATGTACCAAAGACATTGACCACCATCTGTCCTGATTAAGAGTCTGCCTCCCATACTCAAGCCTTTTAAAATACACGATCTCAATATTATATATGCTTGAATAAGTAATGAGTAAAATTACAGGTGATGTCCATGAGAAATGCCTAGTGCTCAGACTTTTGGAGAACAGACCACTTAGATTAGGACTAATCAAGCATTTTATGGTGAAATAATTTTCTGCTGGAAATAACTCAAGAGTTAAGTGCTCACTAGCAATAGGACAAGCCAGGGTGAAGAATATGTTGTAATCAGATGAAGCAGGTACTTGAACGTGGTCATCCTAGCCCTACATGTACTTTTGCTATTAAGGGTACAAGGAATGGGCTTTAAAATATGTGTCTATGGTTGATAATTTTTAAAAACATACAGGAACAAATCTTTCTTTTCCTCTTGTTTGTTCAAAAATTTAAATAATGGAATTTACTTAGTATCATATTCAGTAACAATTTTGCTATATGAATTAAGAATTTAAATTTTGTGGCTTAAAAAGCAATGCCAAAATAATGTAACATTTATACTGTAGATTTTTTTATCAAGATCATTACCAGACTGTTCTGGCTCTTTGGAATTTTATTCAAATTTTATCCTCTCAATTTTATCCCTGTAACTATCCCAGGACTAACCTAGGAAGTGTGGGCTGAGGTACAGCGTGTGTTTCTTCTTCCTAATGATGCAAGTCGGGGTTCCCTTTGGCTGCAGGGAGATTTGGTGAGCCTGGGACTGGACTGGATGTTTAGTCTCTGCAGTGACACAGGGTTCAGAAATCTCCAGGCACTGCCAGAGTACAGTGCTCTTCTGAAGTACCTCTGGATGTCTGGCACCCACCCAACATGTCCCAGCACTGCAGGACTTGAGCTGACATGGCTTTAGAGGCCTCCTAGCAGGAGAGCCAGATGTGGCTCAGGTGCCTGCACCAGTGTAAACATGTCCCCCACTACCCAGGTTGCTCCCTCTCTTCTAGATTTTTCTCTTTAGGCAGGAGAAATCCAAAGGCCATTAAGAACTGGAGTTCAATGATGTTACTGCAACTACACAATGCTACACCATTTGAAGGCCTTCTTAATTATTTGATAGACTGGTAGAATCATTGAAACTATTCCCATTTACCTAATATATATAACTCTGGGTGTGAAAACTGTACAGATCAAGTTTGAAAATCCTATTTTTTGTCAGGCAGTTTAAGAGATCCTGTGATACTTTCTCTTCTGATACTGCAAAAGCAATTGGACTATACTAGGAGATGTAAAATTTGTACCTTTGAGGTCACAACCACGTTTTAGACTATTTTTTTCCTCTCTCTACATGCAAGACCCAAAATCTAGCTTAGCTCAACTGAAAACTAAATGGATCATGACTGTTCCACGGCAGTCCCACCCAGGACACACCAGGCAGACTGGATGTTTTTAAACTATCAGTGTTAGATTTGGCAAATTTGTTGATATGGCAGCTTGAGCACACAAAAAGGAAAGGAGAGCCCAGCATCACAAGTTGTCTCTTGTTCTTTCTGAGTGAGTGGGGTCTGGGGATGGGGTTGAGGTCTTGGGACAGGGTCTGGATTTGGACCCTGATCCAAAGTTGCCTGAAATCTCTTCTCTGACTGACCATGACTTAAAGCTGTAAAAAAATCCCTCACTGTGTATGTGTCAAACACAAACCTATGTTCTCTAAAATGGCATCTTCTTTTAATGGCAATAAACCTGGAGAATTCCTTGGGCCTCTTGCAGTCATTAAAAATTCAGCTGTCAAGTATGAATTTGTTGTAATTTGATTCTCAGATACTAGATAGTGTTTTTCCTTTGCTTTCTACAGGAAGTCTTCTATTACCAGGAATTCCCTCTCAATTTTAGTACTTGTAGATAGAATTATCTTATTATATTAGGTGGTGGAATAAAATTACACCCACCTTCTTTTAGGGACTCGTACTCCAACCAGTGTCTGGCTGTAGTGAGGGCTGCATAGATTTTTTTCTCTATTACAGGAATAAAACACACAATATTAAAGTCTTTCCATGCCAGCTTTATTATCATAAATATCTCTGATGGATATGCTGATTCATTTTTTAATAGGGGATAATACTTCAGATGAGAAGATGATCAAAACACAGAGCACAGATAGGTCAAGGTAATTTAACTCTAATCTTGCCTAGTTGTTATTGTGATGTTGACAGACAGAACTGAGATAATGAAATCTTGATCATGAACTATCCTCTTCTTATTTCATATGGTTCCATGCACCAAACACAATGCCAGCAATCCTAGCTGACATTTTCTGTGAAAAGACATTTTTAGGCATCATAATGTGTGAAGGCTGCCAGCAGGGCAGTCTATCACTTCTACCTTACATCAAAGGGATAGGCATTCTCTTGGAGGAAGAAAATAAAACTAGTATAAAAAACAAGACTTTAGTAAGGAAAGTTAATGTGGGGACCTTGCAATGTGGAAGATTCGAAGTTCAAATCTGGGAAAAAGACAGCACAACCAGCACTTTTAGACTTTCTTCCTTGCCCTTGAATCAAAGAAGAATCTTTGGGAAAACTCTGAAAAATACCTTCATCTCTACCTCTCATTAATGTAATTGCCTCAATTTATCTTTCTGCACTCAGAAGAATGCAGCTGTACAACAGCCTTGTGATTTCCACCACACCTAGGGCTGCTTCTCCACTGCTGACTGCACCAGTCCACTTGCCAAAGCTGCAACCTTTGGCTTAAGGTGTGAAGCATAATCAAGTGAAGATGGTATAAAACCCCAGGAAGACATGAAGCATTCAGAGATTTAAGGTGTGTTCCTTAAATAGCTATAGTCTTTGTTTCACAGCTCTATTTTCTGATAGCAAGTAAATTTTGCAATTACAAGTGGGGCGATATCAAATCAGTATGAAACATTCATAACTGTAGCTAAAATTGGGTGATGTCTCCTCAGCTGATGCATGCTTGAGAGGGATGTCTTTGATGCCAAAGCTTTTTAACAGGGCTGATACTGTCATTGTTGGGTGTGTAGCTTACTCAGTTTGTCAGTCTCTGCTGGGGCTTTGCCAAGTGCTGGATTTAAATCCCAAGTTCTCCTGGTCAGAAAGGCAGATTGTAGCCTGCAGTGTGCAGGATGCTAATACTGGTACTAGCTCTCACCTCAGGGAGGCTGCAAGACTAACAAATTGCAAGGAGATGAGCAAAGCAGTTGCTGTGCACGCAAGTTTTTGTGTGAGAAGGAGGGAAAGAGAGAGCACCTGTGTGAGAGGACTTTGCTAAAGGGCAGAAAGCATCTGGGGAATTGGGGAAAGAAGACTGTGCACAGTCTTCTGTGCTTTACAGATACAAATAATAGGAGATATGTGCTGAAGGGAGAGGGTACCTCAAAAGAACTTCATAGATCTGGTCAGGAAGCTGGCAAGGAAAAACTATCTGATAAACAACTTGGGTTTAGTCAAAAACAGCATCTGAGCTTTGTTCTTCACTGTTAAAGCCATCATTTAGAAAACAAGTGAAAATGGGTATGGTGGTCTCACTTTAGTCTCTCATGGCATTTTACACATCACCCAACAACTGTACAGCTGTTACATATGACTGTTCTCATAGACAGAAAATGTGGATCATAAGGATATAACAGTGAAGGCAGAAGTCCACAGTGAAGGGTGTTAACAGAAAGTGCTGCAGCTTAATTTGCCTCTTGCATTTTCCCTGACTGTAACTAATAAAAAGTCCTCATCCCCAGCAGTATCAAATTTACTCAAATTAAAAAGCTGCTTCTCTGTGACAACAGACTATTCTTCTTGTTCCACTTCAAAAAGTATTAATTATGGAACATCATGTTTTACAAATTTTTTTTGTATAAGTGCTGCATTAAAGCACTATTATAGTGTTGAGTAAACAACTCCGTGTGTTTTGCAATATACTCTCAGAAAAAAGTTGCATCAGTGTTTTATAAGTAGGTCAGTAACAATTCCTTATGTATTTCTTAAATTCACATGGACTATCCAGATTCCAGCATAGAAATACATGGATAAAACTACTGTGAATAAAATATTCATGTTTTTCTTTAAAAATAAATAGACCCACACAAGCTGCAGTAAGAGAGGTAATGCTTTCCTGGTGCAGGATTGTCTTCTGCATGCTTTAAGAGCTCTACTTGGCTCAGTTTATTACCATATAATTAATATAAGTGTAATTAATATGAGTGTAATTAATATGATTGCAATTAATATGTGCATAAATATGAAATTCCCTTTGCAATGAAATCATTCATGAATTTGGGGATTGTAACACATCCCTTATTTCTTCATTTGATATGAAAATTGTTGTAAATATAAGATATGGTGACTGATTCCAGAGCTGTCTCCTCAAGAAGCCTTTTTGCCTATACTTGGACAAAATGTGTTTGTGTTATTGTTGACATGTCCATTGCTGTGGGATTACAGGATGCCATTTCATCCATGAGGTTTTGTAAAGAGAAGGTTGTTTTACTGTACATGTAGTAATACCTGTGACCATGTGGTATTTCAAAGAAAGCCCCAGGAGAAGAATAGCAAGTGCAAAAGATTACTCTTGTTTTCTACAGAGGTTTCCTTGAGTAATCTCACCTTGAGCATTTGCGAGGGTAAAAACTACCTTAGTTCATCAAAAACCAAAAAAAAAAAAAAAAACCCAAACCCAAAGCAACTCAAAAAAACCCCTCATCAATCAACCAAAAATCTCTCAAAATCAAACAAAACCCAAACTACCTCTAAGACATCTAGTTTCTGAAGAGCCTTGAAAATTGCCGAGACATGTAAAGGTTGGTATCTGAAATGGGCTTCTTTAGACAGAAACTTTGCTTATCTGATGCATGGTTATTAGAGATATATGCTGCACCATTTTCTTAGGTCTGTTGCCCTTTCCGTGTGTGGAGTAGATTATAGTGAGCCTCAGTACGAAGTGTTTGTAGTTGTCTTGGCTAAAACACATAGTTTCCATCAAAAGGATCAGCATTCCAGCCATCTGAAAGTATAAAACCCATTTTCTTTCAGGTATTTCCATAATATTCAAATTTAAGAAGGGACATGTCCCAAAAAAACTGTGAAACTGTATGTTTTTAGGGTGATCAGAAAGTGATTCCATGGTTAGTCAAGTATTTGAAACACTTAATCATCAGTATAATATTCCTTTTGTTGGTAGAAATCCTCCTATTTCTGCTCCCTTACTTCTTGGGTAGCTGAATACTGTCACTATTGACATTTCACATGGCAGAAACACAGCTCCATGTAATATGCACAATGTCTGCCCTGGGCTCCACATAGATCTGGGGGAATACGTAGAGCAGGTTGGATGGTGTTTTGAGTGATTTTTCACGTATGTGAATATGAGTGGCCACTCCTCGGAAATCTTTTGAGAAAGAAGTAGATTATTAAAGGGATGGGTTTCCCCTGATTTATATGCTCATGTTGCTTTGGCAGCCTCAGCAAATGGAAAATGTCACTGTCTGCTGGCAGCTGCAAAGGACTTAGGGCAGATGTTTGCCTCTTTTGGTTTGTTCACTTGTATGCCTGACCCAACTGACAGCGGGGCTCATTATGCACCATTATTGTTTGAGATATTGAACCTATTTCTTCTCAAATTAATTGCTTCTGTCTGACTTATCTGTAACCAATGTGATTGAAATAGCATGAAAACAATCAGTGATATGTGGCTGTCACCTGTTAACTCTCCCAAGGAAACCTTTGTTAAGACTGCTTTGGCAGCCAGTGGATTTCATGAGTTTGGAAGCACAGTTCCGTGTCAGCAATGGGCTGGAGACAAAGCTTTGGTGCAGAAGAGGTGCTAGGCTGATTGGCATGGGGGTGGGATGTCACTGATGACTGTGACATACAACATCAGGGATGCTGTGTGACCAGTTACACGGGTGGTACCAGCAGCAGAGTTCCTTTATTTTTTGTTTGTTTTCAGGCCAGTTGCAATACGAAGTGGCTGTACTGGCTCCACCAACTGGAGAGAAAGCCTGTAGCACTTCTGAGGGTGACATGCATGTTGGGCACACTGGAACTGAACTCTAATGCCCGTGCTCTGGATTTTGGTTGAGGGATGGATTGCATTTCCCGCTTTCATGTACAGACACTCCTCTATCTCTCTCTTTTTTTTTTTTTTTTTTTTTTATAAGAAAAAGGATGTTTGCTTAGTATGGTGCTTAGTATTTCAATTGGCTAGTTTAGTCTCTAAAGGAGATTTACCATGGACTCCCATGGCCGTCTTGGGAGAAAAAAAAAAAAAAGCGAGGGAAAGAACCACTTTCCCTTTCAGCCTTCATAGTTATTGTTAAGAAAGATGTGAAAGATTACTTGCAAAGATTTTATTATTTGCAAAGACCATAGAGGATGAACTTTGGGGAGATCAATAAACAATACTGGAATCACCAGGTGACGTCAGAGTCTTAGTGACATGGACGTGAAATTAAGGAAAAAAATATTAACCCCCCCCGCCCCAATCTTTCATCCTGCAGAATTTGACAAACTGGCAACAAGACATTTCTGCCCTGCACATTGGGGGTCTATGAAAGGGAAGGGAAGAATAAGGCTATTCTTAGCCCCCTTTATAAGCGCACAAAGTACGGCACAGAAATGTCACTTGCTGGGGCGGGAGGAGGGTTTGTCAAAGAGNTGGACTGAGCGCATCGCTGTACCATGGAGTCGGGCATCCGCTTGAGCACGCTCTGCCTTCTCCTCTGCCTGGGGCCAGGTAGGCGGATGCCGGACCCCCCGGGAGAGTACCCGGGAGCGGGGCCGGCGGAGCTTCCGAGCGGCGATGCTCTGGCCCCTGGGCAGCCGCAGGTGCGGAGAGCGGTGGAGGGGCTGGGGA
>VXAX01005800.1:20734-86107 GCA_013399835.1 Leptocoma aspasia
CAGGCGGAGCCTTCGCCAGACCCTGGACGGCATCACCTCGGGACGAGAACCAAGCGGTGACTTCAGCACAAGGCAGACGAGAAGCGCCGCCAGGCAGGAGAGCGCCCCGAGGGTCACCGCCAGCGCCGATCGGCCGCTGCCAGCCGCGGCCTCCGGGGGCACACGGGCCCTCCCCGCCNCGCTGCAGATCGACGTGCTGTCCGAGCTACAGCTGGGAGGCTCCACGGAGGGCGTGCGCCAGGTGCCGGGGCTGCACAACGGGAGCAAAGCCTTCCTCTTCCCAGGTACGGCCGCCTCGGCCCCGCAACTCCGGCCGTGGCCGTCGGGCCCTGGCGCCGTGCACGGGGCGCGTTCCCCAAGTCTCCCCACCGCGAGAGGTTTGCTCGCTTCGAGACCTCGGGATCCCGTCCCTTCCGTTCCTGCTCGCTTTTCTTCCACTCTTCTTTACTCCTCCCCTCCCATTATTTTATAAATTTCTTTTTCTCTCACCCCATTTCTTTTTTCTTTGACTGGTAGACGCTTAATTAAAGTACAGCAGGAACGGGGATGGCAGATGGCATGTTTTGTGAGTCGTGGGGTGCGGTGATGAATAATAGCACCACCCACTCTACTGCTTTACTTGGGAAACGCTAAACATATCCCAGTTCCAGCTAAGGAAAACCTCCCTGAAAGTTTTATGTGAGTCGAGCAAAATGCTGAAATGAAGTGCCCCGGAGGAGGGAGGCAGATGGCTGGAAATAAGAACACCCTTTTTTTTGCCAGAGGAAAGTGGCCCTTTGGAGCTTCTGTGACATATCCCTCCTGAGAAACAATGAATGAGTTTTGGTCTCTTAGTGCTTGTGATTGTTTCTTTGTTAATAGTGGGAATAGAAATAAAATAGTAGTCTTCTATCTTCCAAAAATACATGTAGGGGGTTTGATTAAAGTTTATTAAAAAATATTAAACTTTCTTATATTGTAATTCATAAAAGACTATAAAATAACTCTCAATATATTGTTGAATATATTGGCATTGGTTACATTCCATACACTTGCTCATTTTCAGTGTGTTTTTGGATTGCACTTTAATGACATACTGATATGTTAAATGAAGCTGGAATCAACAATATTTTTAGGAAAAAAACCCCAAGTCTATCTTAATAAAAAAAAAAAAAGCCTAAAACTGGCCTTTAGAAGGAAGTCTCTTCTCTGAAAAATGATTAAATGCTCCTTATAATCTATGACTAAGCAAGAAGAAGGAATGTGGCTCAACATCTGATGAAAACCAAGCAAATCTCCACATCAGCTTGCACTTTTAAGATCGGGGAACTTCATTGTTGGCGTCTTGTGTCATGCCAGGAGTTTAGCTTGGATCTGAACAGATTTCTAGTGCAACAGGCAAGAGATTGTGTTTCACATACAGAAGAGTTATGATCCAAGGGAGATAAGATCTGGAAAGGGAATTTCTTTTTCATGTTTGCATTAATGAGGTAATTTATCAGGAAGCTAATAGTTGCCAAAGGCTTTTTTTTTTTTTTTTTAAGGTGACCTCTCTAGCGGTGCTCTTCCCGGGAACTGCCAGCATGTGTCACTACGGACATGAATGTGGAGACACATGGGCATATGCGTTAAGAAACATTGGCGCTTGCTGGCTTTAAACCTCTGTGATGGGCTCGTGGCTGCAGAGCAGAGACCTCTGTGAAGGGGGTGACTGCTTAGAACGGCAATGCACTTGTGTGCCAGTGGGATTGGTGTCCTGAAATAGGTGTCATTTTAGCCATGGTCCTGAGTTGAAGCCCCATTGTGCTATAGTGGATTGGGGTGAGGGAGTGGGGAGAAGTTAAAACCCACTTTGTCTTCAGTGATAACAGGATTCGAGGTTTGGAAGAGTAAGACTTTCTGGTCTATTTCCCCAGTGTCAGGACAAAAAATTACTGGGTTACTAAACAATTTTTTTTTAAGTTTTTCCCTCTTTCTTTGCAGTTATGAGTGTACACAGTTCCCAAATGGGTTAGCAGTTTATTTGTAACAAAAAAAGACAGGAGTTTCAAATTTTCACATCAGCCTTTTTATTTTGTTGAGAACAATCGGAGGAATAACAAGGATGCAAACACTTGTGTCTAAATGGTGGCTGAAGTCACTCAGTGTCCCTTAGGAAGTCTTTAATGCCCTGCAGGACTGGAGATAATTTTCCCTGCTACTGCATAAGATGACGACTGATTTTCTTATAGTAAATGGGGTCCTAACTGAGCAGAGAGATTTTAATTTTTGAACTTGCATTTAGAAATAGAGAAATTTCCTTCCTTGATCAGACCACTGGGTCCACTTAGTCATTTTTGTTCTGCTCTTAGAACTCACACTTTGGGAACGCTGCTGCAATGTTTGCCTCTTAATGTATGAATTTGCAGTGTGTGAATTTCAAATACGTGTGTGTATTGCCTTGAAATTTGGTTTGCCTGTGTGGGTTTTTCCTTATTCCAGCTAAAGCCTTAGTCCTAGACAGAAAAGATTTTGTGAGAACGACGCAAATTGCTTTAAATACTTAGTCTGGAAGCTCCAACCTGTGATCCTTTGCCTTTTGGTTTCTTCAGACAGCGAATCTTTTCTCGTATCGTATACATATTTACAACACTTTAGTATGTTGTCTTTTTGATGGACCACATTCTCAACTGATGTAAAGCTTTACTTTATGTAAGCTTAAACCATTCAGAAGTCCTAAATGCTGTTCTCTATATTAGAAGGAAATTATGAATGTGGCATGTTGAACTGCCAACAGGTAATAGACAATTAAAGATACATGATGGGAAAATTATATATATAGTTAAAGCAGAATAGTCTCTTTACTTCAGTTTCTAGGCAAAAAGTCAGTTTTGACTGCTTAATTAGATGTAGCATCAATTTTCAATATAGGAGTTTAGCATCTGATTGGCTGTTCTGGCAAATTCTCCCTTGTGTAATTGACTTTTCAAAGGTACTTGTATTTCTAGGCCGTATAAAACAGTAAGCAGTTACTGTCTAAAGATAATTTTAGTCTGGCACTGTCCAGTCAAGATAATTCAGATTATACTCCTACAGTTCCTGATTTAGAAATAATGTAAGCCATTTGAAATTTGCTGTTACTTGGACTTTTTTTGTGTGTGTATATGTACTTGACTTCAGTAGATTTAGGTGCTGAGTTCTAAAGGTTTTTAGTTGTCTGGTGCTCCTTGGTTGTCATGAATGGTAGCAACAGAATGCCACTGTAATCTAGGTCTAGTTAGCTGCAGGTACTTCTTTTTCTGGATATGTGATTTGCAAAGTAATTGTAAAATGTTCCAGTGTAGCTTGTGGGAAGATACAATTATGAATAGAAAACAGGAGGAAGTCTTCAAAAATGTTAGTGTTGCTGTATGTGAACATCTGCCAGCACTTTCTAGCCAACAGCAGATATTATTATGTCAAAAATATGTTGAGAGGAAAATTATTCCTCTGCTGGTCAGAGCAGCAGAACAGAAGTCAGAATATCTATGTCACAAATGTCTTTCTGTTGGCAGCTGTTTGCGTAAGTCAGTGAAATTTTCAACACCTTTGTTCTTCCCTTTGCAAAACAGGGATGACACTTGGGTAAAGCCCAAACCAGATGGGTGGACTGAAGTGTAGCTAATGTAGTTAAAGAAGGCTTTTGGAGAAATACACGTTGTCATTCTTATAGTTCTTTTTTGTAAGTATACTGCATTAATATGATTTGAGGAGATAGGTGAAGATAAAGTCCAACGTAGCTATTTTCCTATGCAAATATGGAAATCATATTGCTTCAAGAGGACTTGTTGCATATGTAACCACAGGGGAGTTTGAAGAAACAAACAAAACCACAACAGAGGCTGAAGGATGATGAGGGTTTTGGATGACTGACTCAAGTCTATGCTAGGAGATAGAACATTAAACTCATGCAAGGTCCCAGTGAAGCCAGATATTTCAACTGGCAGTAGGAAATGGTGTTCTGAGGTGTGAAAATCTAAAGAAGGGCTGCAAGAGTAACTTGGTCTCCTCTGGCATTTCACTAGGCAATAACATGTTGTCACCCTCCCTTTAAATTCTGTATTATGTGTATTTTATAGATAGAGTATTTTGGTAGTATTTCTGGGTCTCTCTTGAGAGCAGATACTGTTCATTAGGCTGTCTTTGTCCAAAGAGTATGTGTGTGTTAATGGAGACACCGTCCAACTGCCTCCAGCACCAGTGAAGAGTGGAGGAAGGTACACTGTAAACCAAGGGATGAGAGGCAACAAAAATGAAAGCCAGGTGATGTGTAAGGACAGTATATGCCCATTGAAGGGTGTATATTCTCTTCAAAGGGAAAGCTAAAAGGTGGACAGAAGAGTGCAGTCAGATGGTTATAAACACAAAAACATACATTTAAGGAAAAAGATAAAAAGGATATGTCAGTCATGAAACTGTGAGAGCTTATGTATCTGAATACAGAATTTGGAATTTATTCAAAGGAAGGACAGTTTTAGAGGCGAAATATGGTATATTCTGATGGGGATCAAGATGTGCTATGAAACACCAGAAAATAATTTAATTTATCAGTGGGATGAATGAAAAGACTCAGCGGTACAGTTCTTCGAACTGGTGCTGGCTGGCACAAAGTGCTGGCAGAAGAAAACCCACTATAATAGGCTTCTTGGTATAAGTGATGGGTTATCTGTTGTTGTATGACTGGATCATTAGAGTGTTATTTTAAAATACTAGCAAGACAATATTACTCTATCTTATATCCCTTTGGAAAGTTCACTGTTTTGTTTTATGATGTCATCTCTGGACATTTACTAAATAAAGAAGTTAAAAAAGCCTTAAAAGCAGAGATGAGTAAATGTTTTGTCACAGAAATAGGATTTACATTCCCTATGCACTTCACACACACACTGCTTTTCCTTGCCACCTGTCATTGAAACTATGGACAGATGCTTTCTCCAGGTTCCAGCTGAGCCTGCTGAAAATATTACTGTTCCCAGCTGCTCATCATTGCCCAGAAGCTAGAGGTTACTGTCCCCACAACTCTTCCAAAGCAAGAGATTATATGAGTGTTCCCATGTCTGCTGATGGCAAAATCAGCCAGCTTCAGGAGCGAACGTGGCTGACTGCAGTGATATGGATTAGAGTCCTGTAAAATCCCCTTTCTCCAGCTGTATCCATCTCCCAGAGGAGTGGTAACAGACAGCTGGGAATGAGGATGTTAATGTTGCCAACTGTCTTAGCTGACTGCAGAGTGAATACCTATCTGCAGCTTTTTTTGTCTTGCATGCAAGCTGTGTTCTCTCAGAAGCACTGAATCCTCAGAATGTGGGACCTTCATCATAGAAATCATCTGTAGATAACAAAAGTTATCTACAAATATCTGTCTGTCTATCTATCTATCTATCTATCTATCTATCTATCTATCTATCTATCTATCTATCTTTAATTTCAGTAGGGACTGGCATGTTTTTTGATGTTAGAAATGCCTAATGTAAGCAATTGCTCTATGACAGTGTGGTAGCCAGAAAGGTTTTGGTGTATCTGGAGTAACAGCATAAGCTTTCCCTTTGCTGCCTTCCACTTCTGGAACTTTCTAAAGTCACCTGTGCACCTGTGCAAACAGTAACCATTGTGGTAGGGCACTGCCAGGATTGTGATTAATGCTGCTGGGGAGCCAGGCTGGGTGCTGAATGAGGGCAGGAGAGCCCTGAAAAGCTGGGCTGCTTTTGCTGGTCTAGCTGCTCCTCTGAGACATACCCTTGCTCCAGAAGAATTTAATATTCATCAACCTCTTCTGGGAAGGAGGAATAGTGGTAGCAGGAGGAGGTGTTTGTGAAGTGTCTGCTGCTTGAAGACCCCGCCCAAAAAAGATATAGCATGTGAGGATCCTGCATCAATTTCCCATCCTAAACCACGAATTTTAATGCATGGAGAATTATGACACACTTAGCCCTACTGAATATTCATGAATATGCCCAGAACTGGAGGTTGGGTTGCTTGCTAACTGGTTGTGCTGGTTTATCTGTAAAATAAAGGGGAAAAAGTTATGGAAGACAGACTCGAATATTGTGAGCTTCTGACTGATGCTTGTAATTGTACAGTACAGGGTAGGGCTGAGAAATGGAAGGTGAATGGGAAGCTAAGGTATGGCAGATATAGAAATTGAGAGAAGAAAAGCTTGTAACCCTGAATGTAGTCATTAGTGCAGAGTTGATACAAAATAATATTAAGGAATGACATAAAACTTGGCCTGTGGCATTTGGGGATTGAAACTGTCTTATGCTGAAAATTTCTAATACATATTGTTGCTGAGAGTGTGTATTAGGCATTACTATCACATAAGTGTTAAGCAACAAAATTGTTTTAAGTTCAGCTCTAAAAAATGTCATTATTCATCCCAAGTAAAGGTATTTTACGCCAAAAGTGTTATTTTGTTGTCCTTTTTTATTTGTTCTGTTTTCTTTTGATTTTCTGCAAAAAATCAAAAGAAAGTTTTCTGCAAAAAAAATCAAAAGAAAACTTTTTTGATTTTTCTTTTTCTGAGAAGGGAAAAGTAGTAATCTCAGAGATTAAATATTCCTTTCAAAGCTTTTAGGGCTGATTTTTTTGTTGTTGTTGGTTGGTTGTTTTTTGTTGGTGTTTTGTTTGTTTTTGGTTTTTTTCCCTGATACCTTCTTCCTACTCACAGATCTTTCCATGTGTCTTGATATGGGCTCTTGTCACCTTTTAGTCTGTTAAATTCCAGCATGACTTTGGTGGCTTTGCCTGGGCTTGGTAGGACAGCTAACATCTCCAGTCTCTGATACTTCAGCCTTTGGAGTGAATTCATTACTTTCATTTATTTATCAGCAGGATGTGACTCCATTTTAAGCAATGTTGTGTTTTACTGTGTTCTTGTGGACTTGAGCCTGTGCTTTTCACAGCCAGGTTGTATCTGATATCTGCAACAAATTGAAGTCCCTGGGGGTCTATTTTCTACTGGGACAATGATGAATCTCTAAAAATTTTTTTAGTGAGTGTCTGTTGTTCAAGTTAATGCAAATAACCGTGTATTGTTTATACATTCAGTGTTCCCCAAACAATTCATACTGATTAACAGCAGACAGAATTACATTTGCTTCTTCCTGCCTTTACAATGAGGCCTGTTCTAGAATATTGCAAGTACAAACTCGTTGAGGCTTGTATTATCTCAGGGCTCCACCTGGCATTTTTCTTGGAAAGCTGAAGATGAGTATGATGTACAGCTCTTAGGCACGTATGAAAGGGGAATACATTAAGAGGGTGTCTGTGTGGGGATGTGGGGCAGAGCCCTGGTTGGTGCTGTGAGAAGGGACCTGATGGTTGGAGGAGTGGGGCCAAAGAGCCTCTCTCCATGTTGATATCCCTGTCAACAGCAGGCAGGTGCTTGATGGCTGCTGCCCTGGCAGCCTCTCCTGGCAGCGTGGCAGGGGCGGTGGTGTTGGCTGAAGTTAAAAGATGGATGTTGACAGCAGGACAGCATCTGTCCTGTGTGGCAGAGAGAACCCAGCACATGCAGCACATGTGCCCTGAGAGAGAGGACAGTGACCCTTCTAGGTAGCTGTCAAGTGCATCTTTCCATATTGCTGGGGGAGGATTGCATTAGCAAGAGGAAGTGACGGGGGGAAATGAGGTCTCTCTACCCTTATGTAATTACTTTTGCTGTGGCATAGTTCTGTAGTCACAAAGTGTGCCTGAGACTTGCTAGGTTAATCTCTTTTTTTATGGTTTCTTCCCCCACTGCAGCATGGCTCATTCTCCAGTGAGATGTCACAAAGGACAGCAGCATTTCCTACACATCCCTTGCAGATCAATCACAGTGTCTGTTTTTCCTCTACTTTTTGCTTATAAGGTGTGGGAAATAGGTTTTCTACTCTGCCCTCCTCCCCAGCTTATGTTCTTCTAGTCTGTATCCTCCAGGGTATACAGGTGCTACCTTGGAAAAATAACTCCAGGTATGGTTAACTTCACTGTTTCCACTGAGTCTTAAGGGAGGTACAGGACTGAGTTCCTAAGTTACTTAAAACTGTTGGATAAGGGCTGGTAATTTTAAATAGCTGTCATGGAAAGCTGTAGTTCTTTGTAGTGACTCTTCCCTATATTTCGTCCTGTTTGGTTTTGTGCCAAGGTGCAGATCCGCTGAGCAGCTGTATTCTCCTACCTGTACTGCTAAGGTACAGCTGAATAAGGGGTGAAAAAGGATTTTTCACTGTTTGATTTTTTTTCTGTCCATCTGTTTTGTCTAAATTTCTCTATATATTGTCTCAATGTTTAAGAAATGGTGTATTTTTCCATCTTGGCATTGTACAAACGATTTCCTCTCAAGAAAATCTGAGGAGAAATATAAGAAAGGGTACTTTAGTTTTTAATTTTTTTTTGCCTGGACATGTTTTCCACAACAAACACCTACTATGAATGCTTACTTCGATATTTCAGATAGAAAAAATTTTCTGTAGGTCTTTTCAACATGGAAGAATTTTACAGAAAAAAATTCTTCTTATTTGTTAACATTTTATTTGCTTTTCATTTTTGGTGCATACTTTGTTTTTGGGGGTGTGTGATGGTGATGACTTCAGAGAGACACACAAACTTAGAAAACTGACTTTTAGCTTGAGTCATCTCATGAGCTGCTGCTTGCAGCTCTGGGGTGTAGCAAGGTGTTAAAGCAATGGGCAAGGTCTAAAAGGACCAGTAGACTGAAAGAGACTTCCAAAGACACAATGTTCAAAAGGCTTTTAGCAGATTAACATATTTGCTGCAGCACCAACATTGCTATGATAGACTGTAATGTTTCCAAGGGAGCCATTACAATCAATATTGCCAGCGATCCATAACTGAGAACTCTTTTAGTGGAATTTGAGTGGCTATTTCCTTCTCTGAAAACATGGAGTATAATAAGAAAAAGACCTCCAATTGTAGAGTTAGAGCAATGTTTAGGCTCTGTTAGAGCAATGTTTATACAATTTCCCCAGCATAAATGCTTATTTAAATATAATTAGATGGTGGTAACCGTGGTGTTTATCCTGAAAGAGAAAATGACATACACCAGCCTTGACTCTGTCTGGATGTCCATCAGTCTCTAGATACACCTGTGTAATGATCCTGAAGGGTTCCAAAGGATCTTTTCTTGTTTTGAGGTCAATAGTCTGTGTTTTAATAGCTCCCTAAGCATGCGTTTGCATATTGTGCCCCAGCTGTTCCAAAGGCACTCTTAAGATTTTCTGTAACATTAAGTAATATGCCTCGAACTTGAAATTGTCCCTAGATTTGCTCAGCTCTCTTTCAAGGAAGAGGGTAGACTTGAAGAAAACCTTCTGTACCCTGTTCAGTGTTGCTCTTATTAAGAATCCCTGCACACTCCATTAGCATAAGGAAAGCATATGGGAGTACGAGATCCGGGAGGTTGAAGTTTTTAAAAAATTGCGTCTGCGTTATTCCATTCACTCAGGGTTTCTGCATTTCAGAAAAATATCAGTGAATTACAGGGACTGAAGGGAAAAAACAGCAAACCTGATTATGCAGTAACAAAAGGACTGGCTCAGTAAGAAAGCTTTTGAAAGAACTTGAGCATGTACAGCTTGTCCAAGAAAAGACAAAAGTGTTGTATGATAAGTGTCTAGTATTAGAAGATTCTTAGTGGTTTAAAATGAAGGAATTATTTAGTATTCAAAGAGCTAGAGGTAAGAGTAATGTAATGATACTGCAAATGGAGAGGATTTAATATAAAAGGAGACTTTCACAGTGAACTAGTTTAGATTGTGGAATAGCTGCTGAAAAGAAGTGGTGGAAATCTCCACACTTTTGATTTTTTTAGAAGATAGCATGAAATAAAATATCTAGGAAACGTTAGCTATGTGGTAGTCATTGTACCTAGTCGTTCAGGTAATAGGCTAAGGAATGGGTGAATGACCCTTTAAGTCTTTCTGTACTCTGAAGAGCAGGAGTATTGGTGAATTGATCTAGTATAGAGAGAGTTTTTCAAAGGCACAAAGTAGCATCAAACACCTGGCGCACCAGTGTTTTGTGTGCCAAAGTATTTTTGTGCCATCAAACCAGTGCCTTTGTATTCTCCCAAAACTTGTTCTATGGTGCACTTACATATATTTTGGTGATACCTCGCTAAAATAAGCCTACAAGAGCAAATTAGAGCCTGGAAACATTTTATAATTTTAACTCATCCAAGCTTATACATTGAACATGAGTTTAAACCTATAGCTGATTCATCAGGGCTAGAGGGCACATTCACAGAAGCATGGACTCCATTAATATGTGACTTAAATAAGAACTTCTGGAGAATCTGAACTCTGGTCTTTCCCAGCTTTCTTGAAATCTCTGGTAAAGGTTGGCTCAAGCCTTCCATGTATTTTCTACCGGTCTGCCCTGCTCACATCTGAGTTCTGTATATGGTGTTCCTTGGTATATTTCCTCTTTGACATTCCCAATTCAAAATCTTCTAATCTTTCCTTTTTCTGGCATCAAAACAGGTATCCTGTGAGTAGAGATTTTTCTAAGTATGCCAGTATGGTTGGTGGCATTGGTGTCCTACCTCTACCCTCAGGTGTGGCCTATCTACTACTTACTATTTCTGCTAGTGCTTGAATTCTGTTTACAGTTCAGTCTCCTGCCTTCTCCCCCCATCTGCTGCTGTTTGCTCAGTCTCCTGCTGGAGACCTGTGGCTAACAACAGAGGTGTTGGATGTGTCCCTATTCAGATACAATATTTATATTGTATATATATAATATATATTCAGATAAAAATTTTTCCAGTGGTGGCCTCCCTCCCCCTGCCCTGCTTGCTCTATTTTTGCTGTTAGGATACAGGTTTAAGTTTTCTGGTGCTTTCTGTCTGTGTGAGTGGCTGTTGGCCATTCTCTTGTGTCAGAAGTTAGTCTTTCATGCAGACTGCAAAATGATCTCATGTTAATGCTTTCTTCGCCATTGTGTTGTGTGAAAAGAAATCAGCACTTAAACTCTTAACACATAGAGCTTTAGTTAGCTGAAGCCAGTTAACCCTAATGTTAATGCCATTAGGGCAAAAACTCTAATGTTTTTGCCCTAATGTGGCCAAAAAGCAGTTATACCCTAGAAAGCCAGGGATGAAGGAAAGCTAGGATGAGAGATCCAAATCACTACCAAGAGGGAGAAACAGATTGTTCATGGAGAAAAAAGGTAAACCTTTTAGGTCATCCAAAAATGATTACAGTTTGGCTAGATGATCTCGAGAGGTCCTTTACAGTCTAAATGAATCTGTGAAACACAGGCTGTAGGAGTTAGGTCCTTAGGAGCAGCATATTCGTCACAACACAAGGAGGTTTGGAGAGAAAATGACTGAGCAGAAAGCATGAGTAAGTCTTACTGACACTTGCACAGTGAGAACCAAGTGAGGGGGAGACGTGGTGTGTTGCTGAGAGGAGATTGCATTGCCTACACCAAGCATGATCCTAATTCAGAGGTGCCATGGTGGGTGCTGATCTTATACAGTCTGTCATTGTATGATAGTTCACCACTGGAATATGATATATATGAGAATTTGAGCTGTGTCACATCTTCAGAGAGAAGGGTAAGGCATGTAATGCAGCTTGATCTACATCTAGCATAATCTGCTTGCTTGATTTATTATTGCCATTAAGTTTGTACTTTGTTTTTAATTGATTAGGCTTTGTTTACCTTTGGTAGCCTGCCTTTCCATTTGGAACAGGCTGGCGACATTATCTCGTTCTCCACCTCCTGTCCTCCCCTTTTGCTGTGAATTGAATAACTGTTAAAATCCCGGCCATGCTATACAATGAAAATGAAATAAGTCTTTTAGCAGTTCTCATGTGTGTCATGCCCTTGTTACAGTACTAGTAGGGCTGGAAGATGATGCGTTGTTTTTCTTCTGCTCTTCAATGTCCCAGTGTTAACAGCATTTCTTGATGTGGTATTTTTGTTTGTTGTTAGGTCAGTTTGACACAAAGTGCTCATGTGACAGTATGCAACCACGCATAACTAGGTGCATATGCCACAGATGGCAGCTGCAAGGAAAACAAGGCAGGCTTGATTTTCTCCACAGGTTTCAAGGTGTTCTCAAAGCAGCTTCTGGAAAGCTGTTTTGTGCCTAAAGGGAGTTCATGTTTATATACACCTATATATTTATAAAGCTATAGTAGCTGTAACCTTTTAAATATAGCTGGAATCTCTATTGAAATGAAGAAACAAAAGAAATCCCCCTCTGTGCTATATCGGTGTCCTTGCTCAAACATAGTAGATTTTATAGCAGTATTGGCTGTGAAAAACCTAAACGACATAATTCTAAGGAGCACTGTGTGATTCTATGATGAGGGAGCACATACAAAGCATCTTCAAAACTTAAAAAGGGTTTAAGAATAGTGTTGGTGTACAGGCTAGGAAAAACTGGTAATCAAAAGGGCTATTGCATCATATAATTGATAACCTGGAACCTATAAATCACCAGAAAGCATTACAATAATAAATACATGGTGCAGAGCATACAGTGCAGCACGCATTTTAATTTCCTAGGAGTGGAATTTCAGTAACAAGAACAGAAGTCTTTTATCTTCATTATTTTGCTGTCATGTAATAGGTCCCCACTGAGTAGCACCCTCTCTCCTGATGATAGTATCTAGCATGATGACAGTTTCTCTGAAAGGGATAGTATTTCTGGTGTACAAGGAGCAGAAGTTTTCTGTATCATGTATGCCTTTAAAAATTCCTGGTAGCACTTTTGTATGTGTGGTGCTTCCCTGTGTGTCGATCTATACATTTCTAAAATTCCTTTCAGAAATATTCAGGAGAGCACATTCTCATTTTCTGTGGCAGTTTGGTAGGAGTTGTTTTATTAACAATCTACTGTGGCAGGATCTGCATTGCTTGTTAGCAAATCAGCTGTTTCAACCTCCTGTGCTGAGAATACAGACTTCTAATCTGGAGTCCTACATGTTCAAAATTCAGGTTTGCCTGCGATTAGGTTTCTTATCCTGTAATTTGCAAAGGGTTTGAAAAATTGTCAGAAATATGCTATTGCAGATACAGTCACTAGAACCTTTTCTATAACTATCTTCTATTTACTTTTTGCCTACTGAGTCCACAAGTCATGAAATCCTTGTTAATGGACCTGAGTTTTGGAAGAGCATGCCTGACTTTTTGCAGTGCAGCTGGGCTGCTTTACAGTACAGGAAATGATTCCCACTTGTAATCCTGGTGCAGATTCCCTCTTTGCTGAAGGGACAACAGCCCAATGAAAGATGAAAGATGTCTAAGTGTCTTAGCATTGTGCTCTGGCAGGTTAAGACTGAGAGAGCCGTGGTAGCAAATCCATCGCAGAACGATTCAGCCCCATCTGACTTGCCTTGGTTTCTAGAAGCAGCTGGTTTGTATATAAGCTCAGAGGCTTAACCCAGCCACTAGTATAATCACCCCCAAACATTTTTTTTTGTATAATTTCTTCCAGAATGCTTCTAGGCAGATTTCAGTGGTAATATTGTCAGTTCACAGGGAATATGTATTATATTACAGCTGTCATTTTCCACAGACAGTCATGGATTTGCAAAGTCCATCCTGGTTGTCCTGGTTCAAGCCTAGTTGTCCAGGCTCTCCGTACCTTTCCCTCCTCTTGTCCCACAGTGGATTTGTGTTCTCAGCTGTGCCAAAATGACTTTAAACCTCAAAGCATGTAGCGTATTGGTGAGGCAGAGTTTGGCCAGAAGTGATATGATTATTGTTTAAGGATATAAGTATGAACAGCCAATGTAATTGGGGAAAGATGTGTTAAGAAACAGGACTTCTAGTCTTTTTTGTCAGTCCATTGTGACTTGTGGGACTTTGCATATGGTTTGAGCTGGGGGAAAGCCCTTGCTGGATGACACACCAAAGCTGTAGCTGACATTCAGAACAGAGGAAGCTACAAAGCACAGGCAGTTGGAACCTCCCCAAATGCTGCAAGAACAAACTGTGACATTTCCCCTCTTGTTTTTATTTGATTTAATGATTTGGCTTCAAGTCAGTTTTTGTTTCGATTGTTTAATTCCAGCTGAAGAGCATTTTGCCCTCTTCCTTTTCTCATTCTCATCCACTGCATTCTGCATGCATTCCTGCTGAAGCATTTCTTTAGTGGAAATAAGAAGGCAGAAATACCACATCATGGAGGTGTCAAAACTACAAGGGCAGTTTGTGGGCTATGTCCCTGAATAGTCTGTGGGGTATCCCAGGGTCCTGATCATGCCACTTGGGAAATTAATTACTGGAATCCTTGTTCCTGGCATTTGTGTTTGTTCTGGGGAGACCAGGTTGGATCCAGTTTATGGGGGGCGCTTGGGTGCATAGAGGTCTGGATATACCTGGTTGTATCCTGACTCACGTTTCGATTGTAGTCCTGGAGTTCACCTAGGCTTGGGAGCTGGGCAGTGCTCCTGGGCCCTGTAGTGTAAACACACCCTTTGGGAATGGTCCCAGTGGGAGTCTTACTGGGTTAGTGTTTACTTTGTATCTTGTAGTCTTTTAAACTTCAGGTAGAACTGCAACACCTTCCCTCAGACTCTTGCAGAGCTCCTTCCTACAGCCTTGGAGAATCCAACTCACATTCACGTGGGTTTGGAAAACTACAGCTGCTTTTTTTTGCTGTTCTCTCTGAAGCAACTGGGAATTGTTGAGAAGGGAATAAAAAAATTCATGGGTAAAGTAGCTCAAAATGTTATATAAGCTGATCTTATATATAAATTTAAATAGCAAAACAACCAGCCTTTCTACTGAAGGGTTTAATGCATATCACGTCGAGCAAGGTTTTGGTCTAATAAAGGTTGTTTTACTTCTTTATGTCTTCATTTTTCATTAGAGGAATGCAACTCCTGAATTTGAATCCACTGTGCTCCACTTAAAATCTTCTTGTACTCTGTCAGCCTTGTAAAGAGTTTGCTTTTGGACTGGCTTTGCATGCTGCCCCATTGGCTGGGTGCAGCTTAGTTTATATTTGTTACCTAAATAAAAGAACCATATAAAGTAAACAGTTGCCCTTTCAAGGCTGTGTGAAATCCCTATTTACAAAAATATTAACTAAAAACTTTAATATGGGAAAGTGACAGGATGTGAGTGTATGCTTGTGACACCCATCCCTCCTAGTGTAGAAAATTGAAACAAAATTGAGCCAATTATATTTTTCAGCCTCATTTTAGCCTTCAGCCCTCCTTCTCACAAACCACTAGAATTTAATTTGGATAGTTCAGGAGAGCTGCAGTCAGATGCAGAATTGATTTATAGATGCTGCTATTAAAAGCTGATCATGTGCACATGAGAAACAAACTGTGGAGCTCAATTAGTTCGAATGCCTCCTTCACAGACTGTTCTGCAGGAATTTGTTTTATAATTCAGTTCATACTGTGTGTTTACTTTTAGATGCTCTTCAAAAATTTAAGAGCTCACCTTTTGCTAGGAAAAGTTACTCATTCCATTTAAGAACTATTTAATAACTGTTTTATTGTGGACTGGAAATGAATGGTAGTGATTGGCTTCTCTTGAGTCTTTCCACTGTGATTTAGTATGCTGCTGGAGCTGTGTTGGAAGTTTTCCCGCTGCTGCCAACACCTCTTGGTTTTTTTTGTTTTGGTTTGGTTTGGTTTGGTTTTTTTTGGTGAGGAGGCATGGCTGGACTAGTTAAGACTGGATCTGTTGCCTGAATTAGTTCCTTGTGTGTTTTTATGAATGCAGTTGTCACCACAGGGATGATGAGAGCAGTTAAAAGGCTGGTGACAGCAAAGGATAAAACTGCTTCTTTCTCCAAGACCCATTTGGACTGGTGGAAGTCCTTTGGACTTGTGGAGTGAGTCCTGGTGAAAGTTACTTGCTGTCTTTGTTGAAGTGCAGTAATTATTATCTCATGAACATGTATGAAATGACAATATCTGCTCTTGACACCTCCAGAAAACACTGCTGGTTGGTGTTTGCTGCAAAGCTCTGGTTGCAGATTGTCTCTGAGAGGGGAAAATGTGTCTGAATAGTGAGGGCTTTTGGGAGCACAGGCAGCTGCTGAGCTTGTCTTCTGGAGGGCTGAGTTCCTGCAGGTCTTATGGTCAGTGGTTTTCTTTGCTGGGCTTTCAGGCTGCTTTGCAATGTTAGATCTTAAAGGATCTAGCCTGAGAAAGGAGTGAGACATCATGCTTTGAGTTTGGATTTTTGTTTCTTTAATTGTCATTTTCAGGTTTCTATAAGTTAAATATACAGTGAATTTTTGTGCAAACCAAACACATGCAATATTCTAGGACAATAAACCCAAAATATATGTATCATGGTTAGAGACAAATTTTGCATTCAAACTAATAATTCTATCCTTATTTTTGCACACCAAGTTGAAAGTATTTATGCCTTTGATTTTTGTTTATTTGAAATGTTCACAGTATGAGGTTTTTATGTAACTATTGAGAAACTGCAGATTATTGTCTGAGGTATACCAGTTTGATTTTTCCAAGCTATTATGGAAGAAGCCCAGTTCCAGTAAAGTATTTTTATTGGGTCTTAAACTGATTACTAGGAGGCAAATATCAAGAAGAAGCCTGAAGCAGTATTTATTGAGCACAGCTGGTGATCTATCAAGCACCTACTGCTAGTGTTTAAAGGCAATTGGAAGGAGGGATTTGCACTCTTGTGTCAGTGTGAAAAGAATGGATCTGACAGATCAAGGACCTTTCAGTCATCTTGCTTTTAAGAAATCCACCTGGTGCCTGCCCTGAGCAAAGAGTGTTGTGCTACATAAAAGTAGTAATAATTCAAAAGGCTATGTAGCTTTTTTGAGCAGCAAGTATAATCTGACCTATATGCAGTACCAAAACTGAATGGCCATGTGTTTTGGCAATGTAACACTCCAGCAGTTAGTGTGATGGTAATCTTAGTATATAGGCTGCCAGCATGATGCAATCAGGTCTTGATGCTATTGTCTGTATACAAGATTATCTGAGGCCACAAGGAATGGTTATAGGGTACCCAGATGAGGTTTTATAGAATAAAGGATGGAAAATTCTCATCCAGTGTAGTGATCAGGTAATGATTCAGGGTGACATGAAGAGACCTCATAAATTATTCCTGTCTTGTGGGTGTTGTGACAGCTCTGTGTTTCCCATGCCATCACACAGTGATGAGGACCGGGGTGTCTCTGGAGAGCTCCATGTGGTGGTGAGGGTTTGTTCCTCCTAAAGCACAGGCCATCTGTACTGCAGTGTTTGCATCCCAATAGCTCCAGTTAGAATAAAAGGCCCTGTAGGAGGCGGGGATGGTTATAAATGTATGGGCTGGCCTTCTTTAAGGGTAGGGGTGTTAAGCATGTACTTTCTTTCATCAATTGCTTATGAGAATACCATAGAAATTTGGTAGAAATTAACTTTTTCCTTTTTTTTTTCTTTTGGGTTCCCCTTTGTGAAAAACCAATGAAATTCAACTGGGTGTGACACTGTTCAGGAGCTTGATTAGGACTTCACAGTTGCACAGGTTGTTGCATTTCCTAAACAGATATTAAAATATTCCTGATCCATAAATCAAAATAAACTGTTTCTGTTAGTGGAGACCAGCATCTTCATAGGTCCAGCTTAAAGAATAAAACTGTTTAAAGAACAGTGGTGTAAGCTGATAGTGATGTACTTGAGAGCTCAGCTCCAGTACTGCCGAAAGAAAATCACCAGTTCTATTGCTGTTAGCTCTCAACTGCTGTTCCTGAGTTAGTGTCCCCACATAGAGCAGAATGGTCAAATTGCTGTGACAAGAAGCTTGTGAATTGATTTAGTTCTTACACAGTTGATTTCCCATGCTAATGAATTGATTTTGTGCATTAAAAATGTATATTAATTTTTTTCTGGTATAATGTATTCTGGAGATTGGGAATTATTTTTCTAGCATTTGACATCTTATTTTGTAAATTATCTCTCCAGAGGTTTTAAGCTTGGGCCTTTTTTATTTTCTATGCATGTTATGTGCAAATTCAGCAGAAATATTGCATCAGTCTAGGCTTTGTGTAGGTTTTTAAAGGTAAAGTCTTTATTGTATGTGTGCCACTACTCTAACTGTTCATGACATCCTGTGCAAGAAGCAGCAGGAAAATATCACCCAAATGGAGTATGGAGCAATTAATTAGTGATAAAATATTTAGAAATTTGGTCAATTTTTAAACTGTTACTTAAAGCTGAGTAAATTGTTTGTTGTTTTGGGGTTTTTTTTAAGATTAGTTTATTTATTTATGTATTTATGCTATTAGGCATAACATCTTTTAGAAGTCACTAAAAAGTTGCTCAGGTCATGCGTCAGGGTTTAGGCTCATGTCTAGTGTTGTCACTCTGCTTCACTGCAAGTGAGCCCAAACTTTGGTACCATCTGGCCATCCTGGAAGAAAGTAAGAGTTACGACCCTGGATCAAAACAAAACACCACCCCTCCCCAGAAGAGAATAGGTGTCCTAGAAAATGTGTTCTCTTTCGTTGAAATGGCTCCCATTGCATGCAAAAGTAATGTTTTAAATACTTTGGTCCTTGCTTTTGCCTGTCTGTTCAATTGTGCTTCTCAGAAATAGCCTGTTATTTTGTAAGCTATTTGAATGAGAATGTAAAGTAACATAAGGTTTTATACTGAGTGTTTTTTCTTCTTATGTTTATTTTAGATACTTCAAGAAATGTGAAGGCATCTCCAGAAACAGCTGAAATATTTTTTCAGAAGTTAAGAAATAAATGTGAATTCACAATCCTGGTGACCTTAAAACAAGCCCATTTGAATTCAGGGGTTATTCTCTCTATTCACCATTTAGATCACAGGTAAGTTCTGATACCTGTCTGCTGGCTAATGAAAGTGTGTTAATTCACGTGTTAAAAGATTGAACATAAATTAGAACACAATTGTTATGTAGCAGATAATTTCTAAATATTTATAGTGTTTGGATAGGCATGTTGTGCAGATTCATGAAAAGTCACAAGGGAAGGGCAAGAGGGGTTTTTCTTTACATGTCTCTTGCCACCAAGGGCATGGAAATCCAGTTCTCCGTTGTTGTTCATAAAGCACAAGGACCAGATTCTCAGCTGGTGTAAAACTGTCATGTCACTACAGCTACACTGATTGACAAAGTAGATTGGCACTGTAAGTCCACTTCTTAGTTGTTTTTAAAAATGGAAGCAGTCTTAAAAAAAAGAAAAATCCTCCAGTTATAGGTTTACATCTTCTCATGAATGGCAGAGTACTTTACTCAGAATGCTGTCAGCCTTAAAAAACTGAAGTGAATGACACATATCATTTAAGGATTATCCTTTTGATAGACTAAAGACTGCTAGAGAAACAAGATACTTTTCATGCATCTGCTTGAGTAATAGCTATTAAAGAAAACTGCCCTATGATTCTCTGACAGAATAAAAAGGAGTTTTCAAATGTGCACTTTCTAAACAGTCACTAGCACAAGAAACAGGTGAGCTCTGCTTTAGGTTCCTAGTTATTTTTATTTTCTTATGTACAGTCCCGTAATTCTTTCTTGACAGTTTCAGTACAAAATAACAGCAACAAAAAAAAAAAAAAAGGAGGCATGTTCAAGCCCAAGAAAATATCTGTTTCTTTTACATGAATGTACAAGTTTTCATTAGGAAGCATGGTAACAATTATTTTGTGCTGGAAGATGCTCCAAGTCAATTTCTATTCTGTTTCACAGATGCCTCATCTTCTGCAAATTAGTTGTTTGTAAAAAACAAACAAAAAAACCAACCAAAACACACACCACAAAACAAACAAGAAGAAGGAGAACATTCCCAAGGATCATTATGCCAAGTTTATAAAAAGATTTTCAAACTTGTAAAAGAGTCGTTGAATGTCTCCTGGATGACATTAGATGTGCCCTTAGGCTTTTAATAAACGCAGTCAGGTCTCTTCTGTGCTGGGATGTACAGAAAGATGTCTGTGTGCCAGAGTAGTGTTTGTTCAGTTTAACCGTGCTAAAATGAGGGCTGACCTAGGTGTGGGTAATGCTGCAACCAGACAAGCATCTCATGTAGGTTCTCCTATGGTTTCAATGTTCTTTTATGATGAATGACAATAAAGACAAGAGAAAGTAGATGTTAAAAAGGAAGCATTTGGATGGCTTATATTAAATAGCTGCTTCTTCAGTGCTGGATCTCCATCTCTGACCTTGCCCACCTCTGAGCAGGAACTTGGCTGTAACAGTCCTTTTAGTTCTTAAACAACTTTTTGTGAAGTCTGCCACAGCAGTCATCATAGTTAGTGGGAAAAGTAGCAATGCCAGACCTGACTCCACTCCTTTACACTAGCTTTAGCCTTTTATCACACTGATGTCAAAAAAAGTTGCACTAGCATTGAACTGCTGCCTTGCAGCTATATTTCTAATTTACAGGGGTCAGTAGTAGCTCTTACATTTCTGCAGTGAGGAGCTGAATGGGGGTGAGGAAGGCTGAAGGTGGCAGTAACTGAAGGATGTAATTAGTTATAACATAAGTACCTTTTAATGTGCTTTACTTTACAGAGCTTTCGTGGCAACTAATGGTTCTAGGGTAAAACCATTTCTATGGTACAAGAAAATAAAAATGTTTTAAAAGTGGGAAAAGGTGCATTTATTCATACTTTGTGTTTTTGAAAATAAAGCAGAGTAAAAACTCATTCTCTCTTTGCGTGGGTCTAGAGACTGGTGCAAATACGTGAATTTAAGTCGAGGGCATTGCCTAAATTGTAGGGTTTTTTAAAATTTATAATTTTGTTTATAAACTTAAAATCATTTACGTGATTTAGAGCTGACTGATTCAGTCTGTGTTGTCTAGTTTTATGTAGTTGTTTTTTTTGTTCCTTTTTGCTGGCTCCCTTTTGAGAATCATCAGAAATTAATACTTCTACTGAGATGTGGTCATGCAACCATTTAAGGCTTTGCATCTTGAGAAGTTGACAGGGCTGGTCTCACAAAGTTTCCCTTCTAATGTCATGTGTTGAAAGCTGTCCTTGGGCTATCAGAGAGATACTGAAGTTCTCCACGCAAGTGTCAGGCTTGGGCATTTGCTGAGGCTGAGCTGTTGCTGTCATCACAAAAAGATGCTCCTGAAATGATCTACTGAAAATATAGTAATCTTTTCATACTCACTTAAATGCTTTTTTCTTTTCCTAATTGAGTATCAAAGCTCACTTCCCCTCTTATAATGGTTATGCATTCTGTAGTATTTAATGTATTAAAATATTGTAATATTAATCTAAAGTGAAGGAATCTGAAACAATACCTGTAACTGTCCTTTCATAACTTGCCCATACGTTTCCACAGACATTGCTTTTTTCCCCCACTGATTAGAGCAGCCAAGGAGTTCAAGCAGTGGTGGTTTTGAGTACAGTGTGGAGGTGGTAATTTCAGAAAAAATTCTTGTGGTGTCAGGGAATTCAAATTACACATCAGTAATTGTTCAGATGAATTTCAAGCAGCTGAACACATCTTTTATATATGGCAGATTTATATGGCATATGTCTGAAAGATAGAAGTTATAAATGTCTTCTTAACTTCAGGGCTTTACCTTGGCCACAGACAGTGCCCTGCCTAAAATGTGTTGTAGTTCATGGTAACAAGGTAAATATTTTTAATTGTGTTAATGAAGGGATAACTAAAGTCTGAGTAGAAACACTGTTAAGCACTGATTACTCTTGTTTCAGCTCTCAGTTTAAGCTGTACTACCCTCCTCACTTCTGAGTTTGTCTCACCTTCTTCTTGATGGGAGAGTCAGCAGAGAGATGATTTTACTCTGTGGTGGGGTTGTAATATATGTTTGGTCTTGCTATTCCATCGTATATTTTCATTTCATCATCAACCGTGGAGCTGATGATAATAAAGCTTTTTCCTCCTTTTGTGGTTAGAAGGCTTTATGTAACTAATCTTACATTCATATCTCTTGAGATACTGCATATTAGGCCCTTAAAGGATGAAACTGCTGGGTTGTAGTTTAACGATTCTTTCCTTTGGTTAATGCTTTTTATATCCTGGAACAGAGAACTGAAATCAATAGTATATTATGGGCAGGCATTTCCTACACTTAATTTGTAGCTCTACTAATTTATTCAATTTCTGCCTTCCTTAGCATTTGTTTTCACAGCAGTTGGTATCTTGTGATTATCTGCTGTCAAATGGGCTGTACTGTACAACAGTTTCAAACCTCTTTCAGTATGTAGGAGGAACTTATCTGTGACATTTTCTCTCGTACTGATTTATGCTACAAGGAGATAAGTTGCCAGAGGTGAATTCCCGATGCATGAATTTTGTTCTCTCGTTTGACCATTGTATTAAAATAGAGGTGGAACTGTACGTTCCCTGCTTTTGATGTATGAGTGTCAGTATTTCTGGACTGCAGTGTGAAGTGTCCTCTCTGACACCACAAAATCTGCTGCAAAACTCTTACACTGAGAAAAGCTTTCAGTATTTACCACTTAAGCCAATATTCACCACTTAAGCCAATAATTGCAGAGCAGATGTTAGGTAATATGGGATTAATTTTCAAACATTAAAGCTGTATATAGCTGTTCCCTGTGCCAAAAGAGCTTATTTCTTCTTTTTAGAACACTCCATGGTGTTCTTTGTTGGAAGAGTGGAGGGTTGCAGTGTTCTGTATTTTGGTTTTTTGGTATTAAATCTTAGTTTCTGTTTCTTACTGGTCTGATAATAATTATGAACCCTCTGGAATTTGTTTGTAACAATCAATTGCTTTTGCATTCCTCTAGCGATTTTAAACTTCTCTGGTGTCAGTCTCCTATTCTTTTGATACAGTTTGCATGTTTCATCAAAGGTGTCAAAAAAAGGTATTTTCTTTCATTCATTCATTCACTGCTTTTCCAGTGCATGAGAAGATTCTGTGGGACAAAGGATTCTCTCTGTAGACACTGACAGCTTGACTAGGCTCTTTATCCGAAAAGAAAAAAGTTCCTTGTTTGTGTTGGTTTGGGAGATTTAACTTCTATCCCTGAGTATGGGGTTGGATGGAAGTATTTGTAAAACAGCCATTTTGTGTTACACTCTGTTTAATGCCTTTATGGTGTTAGGAATTACCTGTTTCTTTAAGTGTTTGCTATAAAGGTTATCATAAACTTGATTGACACCATGTCACTCTTGCTTAGATTTGGGGTTTTTTTTTGCTTCAGTTTAGTTTATACTCTGTGACAAAAAAAAAAAAGAAAGAAAATAAATTGGCAGGAGGATGTAAGTTCCTGTAGTTAATGCACCTTACTGTTCCATAACTTTTGTTAAATCAAGTGAGACCAGCCTGTCTCAGGTGTAAATCATTGCAGTGCCAGCTAATCCAGGGTGAATAGTTTGAGAACATCTTACAGAATGCTTATATGCAAGTGGAACCTATTGAACTGAGATTACTGACAGGCCTTCTTGAATAAGAGACAGAAGATTTGTCCCTTCCTATGACGTTGAAAACCCCCACTGAAATAGCTGAAGTGTGAGTTTTGACAGATTTTGTTATTCTTCTGATGTTGTTTATAAAGCTTTCTATGAGCAAACAAATAATGAAGAAATCTGTGTTCTTTTGGGGTAGGAAATGGAAACAGTTACGTTGAAACCGCCTTTTTCTTTTACTAATACATCTTCTAGAAAGTTGTTTATTGTATTTGCAGTCCTCGTGCTCTCCTTGGAGAAACTTTGTCAAGAAAAGGGAATGAGAGGCATGGTTTATGCCATTTGTTTTTACAGTGTTTGAGTTGAGAAAGTTCTTCCCTTGCTGATTTTAGTAGAAGAGGAAGCTTCAGACAGGCAAGAATGATATTCCTGGGACTATGTGTTACTGAGAACAAAATGGAGATATATATTATATATTGATAAATGGGGTTAGTGAGAGAGATGAGAGGAATGAGAGCAGTTGTTCAAAGACATGAATTAATGTTTCAAAACTATTTCTTAATTTGGGAATTTGATTTCATATCCATGGCTCAAATAGGAATGGCATAGGCAATGCACTGTGATATTGGAGTTGAATTTTTCCAAGACCAAGCCAACACCTTATGCAAGAATAGCTTTCCTTGGAGTGCTTTGAAGAGCTTGGTGAGACCTCAGTTCCTGCTTCTGGCTCCTTCTAAGCTCCCATAAGAACTGTGGAAAGGCTAACTGGGAGCCTTGCCTTGTCATCAGCAGTAACATTGGATGGGCTGGAGTATCTTGCTCTTGTGATGGCCATGGGCTCTTGGATCATAGCACTAGGTCCAGCAGGAGCTATGTAGACTGCAGCAGGGGTAAGGCAAGATTTTGCCTCCCTGATTTGGTTAACCTCAAAATTTGGACGGTAAGCAAAGAGATCTCTCAGGTGAGAGGCAGGGTCTTGACTTCGAAGCCTTCCAAAGCAAAGGCTTCCAGACCACAGCAGTCCCACTGAAATCAGATGAGGGGCTGCAAGGAGTTGATAAGAGCAATATCTTTTTGACATACCTTTTTTTCCCCACCTCCTTTAGTAGTTTGAATTGGGTACAGACGCTGAGTGGCAGAGTGATGGAAAGGATTTGAACAATGTGAGAGGCTTTTGCTGTTTCCCCCACAACCTGCTGGGAACCTACCCCCAGGGCCCTTGAAGGAGGTTCCCTCCGTGAGTTCTTTGCCAGGGATGAAGGATGAGCAAGACTCACTGATTCTCTTCAGTTTGTTGTTTATTTTTCTCTTATCTTATGTTCCGTACGCTGTCTGCATGCCAGACTGAGCGTATGTGAGAAGCAAGGCATAAAATGGACAAAATGGCAAAATGGCGAAAAAGGCGAGAATGGCCTCGATACTCAAAACCAAGGTCTTTTTAAAGATAATCAGCCCAATTACTTTCTAACACGTATATTGTTTTTACTTTACTACCAATAACTTCTGCTAATCTACACACGTAACAATTATGCTGCTACCATCCCTAACCAATGACTTTGTGCCACCAATGCTACAGAAAATGAAGAAGAAGAAGAACAAGAAGGAAAGGAAACCACACTCCAGATCCTCCATCTTGTCTCCCATTCACTCTCACACCAAAATCCTAAAATCCTAAATTCTCCACCCTGTGACAGACTACTACTACTACTGCTACATATCTAGTTCACACCTGTGTTCTCCAACTCATCCCAAAGCCTTAGCAATTTTTTCCCTGGGACAAAGGTTAAAAACAGTGTCTGACTGGGGGTCAGGGCTCCCTAATACAGGCAGGGAAATACTCCCTGTGCCCTGGATTCCAACAAACAATTCACATGTTTGTTTCTTAACCTCCACTTCCACATCAGGGTATTGCAACCTCACTTTCCTAGCTGCTGCCTTGTGCTGTGGCTTCTTTCTGTCTGGAGAGAAGCTGTGCAGTAGTAGCTTGTGCAGATGATGCCTCTCTGCCCTGCCAGTTATCTCTTGCCTGGCTGTTCTCTCCTGTGAACATCCCAACAAAGAGGGTGTTCCTCCATGCATGTCCCAGCACTGGGCTCCATCACCTGAACACAGCATAAATGCTCCTTCCTCCTCCACAGCTGTTCTCCATAGCTGTCTGGTGCAAGGAGCAGTGCTGTGCTGAAACAAAGCTGAGGTGGTTGACCATTTTTGTGGTGGAAGAAAATAAACAACAAGAGAGATTGTAAATGCCAGAATGATCAGAAGGTGTCTGGCTGGGGTGCTTCAGAGGCATTTTCCTCACACGATTAATTTCTGTTCTGCCTGATTTGGAGCAGGAACTTGAACTTGGTTTTTTTTTCCACATGAGGAATGTCATGTGAGGAATGTCATTCTCTTTTTTTTTCCCTCCACTTGATGCAGATTCGTTGGCAGTGCCTGGCAAGGGGTTGCTAGTAAACCAAAAAGTGCTCAGGCTGGAGCACTGGCCTGCTGCTGCGCATTTTGCATAATTGTTGGCATCTTTCTTGGCATGCTTTTGTCTCCTGCAGTTAGTACCCTTGCAGGTGATGTCAGGGCAGTCTGTGAAGCAGCATTGGCCCAGGCCTGTTTCCACCAGTCAGTGTGGAAAAGCCCACCAGTTTCAGGGAACAAGTGTGAGAGATCACCAAGATGGATATGAGTTGAAGTGGAGCACCAGTTTTATAATATAAACTTGAGAGGGTGGTTTTGCTGTCCTGCTGTTTGTACACTCTGTGTCAACATGGGTAATACCCTCTTCTAATTTTTGAGCTCTCTTCACTTGGGATTTCTGCTTTCATATGTGAAAGGAGGGGACAGAAATGGAATTGATGGTTTTCCTGCCCATTGTGCTCTTGCAGTAAGGGCTACAACTCATCCAGAAAAGCAAAGACCATTTTAGATTAATAATTCTCTGATAAAAATGCTAGTCTTCTCTTGTCTAGGTAGAGCTCTAGATGGAAAAAGACAAAACTAGTCAGATCAAGCAGTAGTGTAAGTGAGAGGTGGGAACTAGATTGTTACAGGTGAAATGAAGCTACCACTTGAATTTTCATATAATCATGAATCATTTAGGTTGAAAAAATTATAATCTGTCTGGGGATATTTTGATGCCATGTTGTTCTAGGGGATGCACCAAGCAATAAAAACTTGTAGTTAATGTTTCGGAACACTTAGTGTTACTTCCAAATTAAGTGTTCTGAAACATAGAAAAGTAAAGCTCACGCTCCTGACCACCCAGTCATGATACCACAGAAAATAACAAATAATGCATTGCTGAATGTGGTAGCGGTGCTGCATGAGTTGCTATTATATCTTCATAATTTACACCTAGCAGAATTGCTTGCTGCTGCTGTGCAATGAGGTCTACTTAATAGGATCTCCTTTTTTTTTAATGTTTTATATAATTAAACTTAACAAAAAAGGCAGAACTTTGATAGCAAAAATCTTCAGATAAAGGTTTTTTTATAAGTAATGGAGATAAAGGTTTTAATTTTTTTTCTTAAGTACATGTTTCTCTTTAATTTTATTGATTTGCCTTTTTTTCAGTGTAGATCAAAGAGCCATGAAGAAATATTGTAGCATTATACCTATAAATGTGGGTAGGAAAAGTTAAAAAGCTCCACCACCCTGTAATAAATTCATAAGCCGCAGACATGATATTTTGCCTTTACCTTCTGAAATATTTGTCTACATGCTGTAAGTGGAAGCTGAAATTACTAGTTGCCTGGAGTAAGTATGTGCATGTGTTGTGTGAGAAATGATGCCAAATGAACAAGTGAGCCATCAAAGACCTGGTGTTGCCAGCACTGCCTCTTAGCTGGAATGGCCATACCTCCCTCTTCTCAGAGACTGCCACTGTGTGCACTAGGATCATCTGGTGTTTCTCCTCCTAAATCTCTAACTTTCTGCTGTACACCCTGACTTCTACTTCCACAGTCTCTCTTGTGCTAGTCTGCCACCTCCCAAAGAGCAGGTCCTGCCTAGGCTGGTGTGACCACATGCCCTTTGCCAGGATGGTCATTACAGCTCCACAGCTGAGCAGATCTGCTGACTCCCAACTCTTACCTAGCAGTTATAATAGATCAGTGCTGAGCAGCAGAGGAAACATCACTATTTCCTGTCTCAGATTCCTCTGGGGCATTTGAAGCAGATTTCTTCCTCTTAGAGGCAGGCTCATCAGTACATTAGGGATCACTGTCTGGCTGGTTTCCAAGCAGAGCAGCTGATCTGATGCTGTGGCCGTGGCTGTTGCCTTTGCAATGATTGTGCATGCACAGAGTGATCTACAGAGATGTAGCAACCTTTTTTTCCAGGAAGGCATTTTCTGCTCTGCATGTTGAACATAGAAAAACTTAAGCACGTATCTCCCTGTGAAGTTAAATCCAAGTTTAACCCAAGGTGGGTGTGGTTTTTTGGGGAGGATTAAAGTCAGATAGGCTGGTATTGATTAAACAACCAGAGAGATTACAGATGTTGGAAAGAGAGGTGCAGGTTCTGCTGTTGTATTGGGTTTCTCGTTGTGGTTTATTTTTCACTCCAATAGTCCTTTTCCTTCTGCAGCATAGAAGAACTTGGAGCTGTTGGGAGAAACATCAGTGATATTTAAAATAGGATATCTTTGGCTGCTGCTCTCCCTGCGATGAGTGGGCTGGGGTAGGCTGATGTGGACAAGGAACTGGTGATTCAGCTGATGAGGTTCCCCTGAAGCTTTTCAGTAATGAGATTCTTGGCTAGGAGAAGACTGCAGTACAATGCAGTTACTCTTTCCTTTGGGAGCAAGTCCTTCAGGAGTTAAAAGCACCCTCCTTTTTCTCTCAAATGGTTAGTAATCCTGAGTGTACAGAGAAGTATAGAGTGCTTTTGTCACCAGACATGAATTTCTAAAATCCAGGTTTGTTAATGCTTAGCCTATTTTCTGAAAGACTCTTCCAAACCTATGGGAACCATGCACCCGAGTGTTACAGCCTCACAGATGGAACAAGAAGCCTCACTCTGGGCAGACTTTGCATTTTCACCCATATGTGTTTGTCAGTGCCGTGTCTTGTCCTGTCTCCTGTAACTCGTGAGGCTGAGACAGAGCCATGTAAGTCCAGGCATTTAAACAAATGTAGAAAAGGGGAATAGCAAGCACAGCATTTTGTAAAAAACTGAGTGGAAGGGTTCACTTTCACTTCTGCGTTTCAGCATCATGGCATTTGTTCAAGCTGAAAGCAGTATTGCTTTGGCTGTCATTTCACTTGCTTTTCTAATTGTGTTTGCTGCTGCCTCTATAGATTATTAATAAACCATAAATGATTCTCTTAATAATTCTCCTAATGGCTGTTATTTTCTTTTTCGTTTTTATGCATGTTTTCTCATTTCATAGGTAGTTATATTTGTTAGTTTACCAAATGGAAGAACAGAAGATATTGTCTGTGAATGTCAAAACAGTGCGTTAATCACCATTAAAACAAAACCACAAGTGTCCACAGTTTCTCTGCAGCTTTGTGTAGGAAAATTTCCTTGCTTATTACAGCATCATCGATTGTCAGCATTCTCTCTCAGCAGTTCTTAATTCATGAAATTTATACAGCAATGTCTTCTTTTTATTGGCAAATCCATGATTCATCTGTAGAGGTTTCATTTTCTTACGTGCATAAGGGCAACACAAGTGTTTGTTTTATAACTTCTGTAGTGACTGTGTGTCTGATAGTGTAGTTTGTTCCCTGCCTGCCTGCATCAATGTGTGCTGCCATCAGTTCTGCTGTTGACTTGGAATGAAGGAGAGCTCTTAGTTCTACCAGGAGGTAATGCTTCAACATATCCATGCCTTTCGTTTTCCATTTATTTTCTGCGGCTGGGTGGAGACACTTAAACGTTGCTGGAGGAGTCAAGTTCTCGAATGTTCCCATTCTCTTTTGGGTTGAGAGTAACCTTATTTTTATCTTTGAAGCTTGAGTTATGAAGGAGGTTATTAAGTTGACTGATGTCCTGCCACTATTGTGCAATTTTTCCAGCCAGGCCTTCAATTAGTTTCCACTTCTTGCCAATGCAAAAATTATTTTTGGGCCATGAGGACGTAAATTGATTATAAAATTTATATCTGACTCTAGTTAACTGCTTTCTTAATACTGGGGAGGAAGATGAAATCGTCCTTTGCTGGTTTTGCAAAAAAACTAGTTGTTTTTGTGCTGCTGCTAGGTATGTTCCACTGTGGAACACTCTGAAGGAAGCAGAGATGTGCAGTAAGCCCAGCCTTCTCCTACGGATGATGATTGTACAAGATACTTTCGATTTGGTCTCATTTTTACTCTTCAAAACCACAATTATTGTCTTTTCTATTCCTTAATATAGATAGCCTGTTAAAGTAAATGACATCACCCAAGAACATATGTGCACTTAGCTGACAAGCCACTGCCATGTCTGACTGCAGATGTAGCCACAAAAATAGACAAAAAGGAATTGTCCATTCTCCCAGTTGTGTATCTCACCCCATCAGTTATTTTCCTTGCTCTTTAGCTTTAGGTTGCATATGATCATTAGAGAATCCGTATTTCTGTTTCTCTGTCCTGTGTAAAAATAATTTTCTTGGGGAATTTTAAAATGAGAAACTTTGTACTTTAAAAAGACAAACGGTTAGTCAGGCTTTGTCCCAGAAGGTGTCCAACGTGTGAGTGACAGCCTATCTAAGAACTGAGTTTGGTTATGGAGTGCTTTTTAAATTGAACGGCTAGAATTTCACTATCAAAGCTTGTGTTTGCAATCTGCTAGATTCACTTATCTCAGCACAGCTGCACTGCTGGGTTTTTGCTATATATATATCCATATTTACATATGTATGTGTATACATATATAGAAGTGTATATATGTGTGTGTACACCCACCCTGCAAATACACATACTAATTTAACAAAGCAAATATGTACACATATATAAATTGTTCTGAAGAGTTAGCATTTCTTGATTTTATGTATATTTAGAGAAATTTTATTACAGAAAATGAAAGAAGATGTAACAGTACATATGAAAGCAAACAAAGCAGTGCTCAATCTCAGTCCTTACTTCCCTTGGTAATTACTAATGATGTCTCTATTGCAAAACTTGGAGTTGTCTTTTGTGCATTCATGCCTTCAGAGTATCCCTATTGTGCTTTCATTGTATAAGGCAGTTATTTATAATAGTGTAATTCAGATCATGTTATGGAAAATAGTTTTGTTAGAGGAAAACATATTTGGCTTGGAATCTTGTGTAGTTACATGAAAGTTTGAGCCTGCTATTATTTGTCACTGAGAAGAGAGGTGCAGTGGAAATCTGAGAAGAGTTTACTTTTGCCTTTGTATCCGCTTGTTTTTCTTCCTTTTTTAAATAGTTCTTGCATGATGATGAGAAGATGTCTTATGTAAAATGTTGTTGTTCTGATAAGAATGGTTCATGACATGGTGATGCATTTATGGTACAGGTACCTGGAGCTGGAAAGCAGTGGTCATCGAAATGAAATCAGGTTGCATTATCGTTCAGGCAGTCATCGCTCCCACACAGAAGTGTTCCCATACATTCTGGCAGATGATAAATGGCACAGACTTTCCTTAGCAATCAGTGCCTCTCACTTGATTTTACATGTGGACTGCAATAAGTAAGTAAAGAGTATTGTCTTATAAGAAGTTGTCACATTTAGAATATTTGAGCTCTTGAGTAAATTAAATGATAACAACTTGGGATTCTATTTTCCCCTTCCTTTTCAGAATTTATGAAAGAGTTGTGGAGAAGCCTTTCATGGACTTACCTTTGGGTACAACCTTTTGGCTGGGACAGAGGAATACTGCACATGGTTATTTTAAGGTATGCATTCCCTGAAAGCTAAAGAGTGAAATAAAAGGATTAAGGGATTGAATCATTTTTCATATGATGAGAGGCTGAGAGATTTGGAATTGTTCAGCCTGGAGAAGAGAAGGCTCAGGAGGTATTGGAAGGATCTCATCAATGTGGATAAATACTTAAATTTGTGAGGGAGATGAAGATAAGGGGTCCAGACTTTTCTCACTAGTGCCCACTGACAGGCCAAGAAGCAATGGGCAAAACCTGAAACATCTGAAATTCGATCTGAACGTAAGAAAACAATTCTACTGTGAGGCTTGTTAAAGAAGGGTGACTATAAAGAAGGAGATCGTCAAGAGCTGCTTGGACACAATCCCAGGCAATCTGCTGTAGCTGGTCCTGCTTGAGCAGGGAAGTTGGAGTAGAAGATCTCAGGAGCTGCCTCCCAACCTCAATCAGTTTGTGTTTCTGTAATCATAACACAGCTCTTGGATTGCTTTGAAATTGCTCTTTGGCCTTTGCTATTGGAGAGCAGCAGTAATTGGCTACTAATTATACCTTAACTAAGCATGTAAAATCTGCCTGCAAGCATGGGGTCTGTTCTTCTGGGTGAAACCATCCCTTTCGTAGTTGAATTTCATGCTGAAATCTCCCTAAGTTCTTAACAACTGCAACTCTGCAGCTGTGTAACAGACATGTAGTTTCTCAGCATTTTGCAAGCTTTATGGAGGCATCCCCATCAGAATTTGTTGTGGTTTAACCCCAGCTGGTACCACCTAGCCACTTGCTCACTTCCCTCCCTGGTGGGATGGGGGAGAGAATTGGAAGAGTAAAAGCTAGAAAATTCATTGTTTGAGATAGAGTTTAATAGCTAAAGGAAAACCACACGAGCAAAGCAAAACAAGGAATTCATTCACCACTTTCCATGGGCAAGCAGATGTTCAGCCATCCTCAGGAAAGCAGAGCTCTGTCACCTGTAATGGTTACTTGGGAAGGCAAATGCCACCACTCCAAATGTTCCCTGCTTCCTTCTTCTTGCCCCAGCTTTTAAATGCTGTGCATGATGCTCTATGGTCTTGGATATGACCCCTTCTTTGGTCAGGTGGGGCAGCTGTGCTGGCTGTGTCTCCTCCAATTCCTTGTGCACCCCCAGCCTCCTCACTGGTGGAGTGGTAGGAAGAGCAGAAAAGGCCTTGCTGCTTTATTTCTGTCACATCCCAGTGTTATCAGCACTGTTTCCAGCACAAATCCAAAACACAGCCTCATGCCAGCTACTTTTCTATGAAGAAAATTAACTCTGCTCCGGCCAAAACCAGCACAAACTCATTAAGTGTTTGCATTAATGTATTTTTCTTGACTCTAGTTTCTTTATTCTTCAAATCTATTTAAGAGTTATAGCTTGTAAAAAATTTGCATTTTATTTAAGAGTATTTCTAAGTAACTGAAACTGCAGCTGTTTTCAAATTACTTTTTAAAGGTCATTTGCAAGCTTTTCTGCAGTGACTAACTAAAAATAACAATGAATTCAAACCCACCAAACTCTTGCCGCATAATTATATCCTGACATTTAATCTTATGTCTTTAAAAATTATTCAGTTTGCTTGTACATCTATCTATTTTTATTTCTGCTTATTCTTCTATCACTGACACAAAGCTGTTTATTCATAAGTATTGTTTTTATCAGGTAGGTTTTCTTTGTGGGCTTTAACGTATTACATGGTGAATGAAAAAACATTTTGACAGGTAAAAATAATGTATCTTTTTGTTTTCTCTCCACTTACATATAGGGCATAATGCAAGATGTGCAATTACTTGTCATGCCTCAAGGATTTATTTCTCAGTGCCCAGATCTTAATCGCAGTAAGTCTGTTAATTCCTCTATCATAACATGAAAGGTGTGCTTTTTACCTTCTTTCTGTCCTACAAGCTTTCCTAAAACCTTGACTTTAAGTGTATTATTTGTCAACTTTGGCATGATTAAACCTATTGTGAATTAATTTATTAACACATACTGTATTATTCCAGCATGCCCAACTTGTAATGATTTCCATGGACTTGTGCAGAAAATTATGGAACTGCAAGACATTTTAGCAAAAACATCAGCTAAGGTAATGTTTACTAGGACTCTAGTCATAGGAGAAATGAGGATTGTCAGTCTTTATTTGCTTCATTAGATTATTCATGCTTGTATGGAGTTGTGCACATGGCTATGTGCAGAACATCCCTTCATGGTATGTTTACATCTTTACATACCTGTGCCTGATTTATACATACAGATTCTCAGTTCGGAGGGTTTTCTTGTGGTTTAATATTTTTATAGAGTCATGTATTTTAATAGTAAAGAGCATCCAAATCCCTGAGCAAGGAAGGGGCTCATAGATATCCAAACTCTACCTATAAGGCTAATAAATCAATAAACCGAGAATGAAATAGGTAACTGCCTTTATAGTGCTTATTACAGCAAGACTTACCAAGACTTTTCAAGACCTGAGCTGCCAAAGGCACATCCAGACAAAATTTATGCAAGACAAGGAACTAAGGATGCAAACCAGAGCTTTCTTCCTTCTTTCCTTTAGCATATTACACGAAAAGCATTCATGTCTGCTGGTGAAAATAGACTACTCTGATTTTAACTGTCAGTTCTTTAGATATCTGCAAGAATGCTGTTACCTAGCTGCTTTGATATACTAATGTTAAAAATGCCTTGGCTAACGTGCAGAAAAAATTGCTAATGTCGGTTCTGAGCTTATTTGGCCACTCTGTGAGCACTTTATATGGAACAAGATTCTTGATCAGTTCACACATAAAAAGATGAGAAATCAAGAGCTGTGCCCATCTTGACCTGCTCATTTTGTTTCATGACGTCCCTGATGTCGTGATGATAAGAAAGATGAAATGCATTGTGTCTTACTTAGCAATTTCCATCTCTGAACGGCTGGTGGTTTAATCAGGTTGTATTTAACAATAATTGTTTTATTGTGTCTGATTGTGTTTTCCTAAATGTATTCTCTCGTCTGTGTACTTGATGATAAGGGGGACAGTTTGAATTGTGTTTTGACTAATGTGGAAGCCACCTAAAAATTCAAAACATTTCTGTGAACTGTAAATACAGTTGTCTCAAGCTGAGCAGAGGATGAACAAGTTGGATCAGTGCTACTGTGAAAGAACCTGCACAATGAAAGGCACAACCTACAGAGAGTTTGAATCCTGGACGGATGGCTGTAAGAACTGCACTTGCATGGTATGGCTATGGTTTGAGTGGAGAGTCAGGAACTCCAATGTTTCCTCTGAATAGTTTTATTGAGGCAAATAGTGAGAACTTCCAGAAGTATGCTAGGTACTAACAACAAAGAACTTTAAAATCTGTTCTAAATCTAAGGAACAGTATTAATAAATATGTTTTCCTATATTTTCAGCATTACTAGCATGTGTAGCTCCTGTATTTCATGTCAGCATTTGCAGGTGCTAGGGAATATCCTTAGCTGTCACATTGTTCCCTTGTGCTGAGTTGCAAACAGTTTCTCTGGAATTCTAATTCCTCGCTTTTTGTCTCTATAAACACAGCCCTTTTCTTAGCAAATGATTTAATAGATCCCTTGTGCCCGATTTCCTTTGTTTGCCTTTGGTTACATCTCAATAAGTAATAAAAAGTAAAATGTCAGGGTCATGTGCAAGCTTTGTTATATTACAAATGAAAAAGATTTGGTGGATGGAAAATTCCCAAAGGTATCACAACTCCAGATGTGATTGCAAGTATCCTTTCAGGTGCCCAGCTAGGGTGTCTGTATTGTTGTCCATTCATATAAAACTCTTTCATTCCATTTGAACTCATTAAATGCTTAATCCAAAGGCCATTAGAAGCCAGTGAAAAGGCTGTTGTTGTCTCTACTGCACCCTAGATTGATTTGCTGCTATCTGTAATTGGCTAAATGGGTCTCTGTAGGCTTAGTATTTTTTTGACCTTTATATTTCTGGAGGGATATTAATTTTGCTTTTAGTATTTTATGGTATCAAATCTGGCTGATAAATGTTTAAAATTCTTTGAATTCAGAGTTAAATTCATTACATATTTTTGTCTTGGATTTTTCTCACAGCTATAATATTGCTACCTTTTAGAAATATATTGTCTTTAACATAAAATCAGAAGGCAGAGTATTGTTCTGTGCAGTTGCTATTTCACAGTAATCTGTCTGGTTTTTTTGCTGATTGGCAGAATGTTTTGACTCTAAAAAAAATTGAGCATTATCATCTCAAAGAGCACATCATTCATATTAAAAGATTGTATGTGTGACATTCTGAAGGTATGGTTTCTGTTCTTGTAGTTATTAAAAGACCCGCGTTAAACTGTCCTTTTTGGATGATGTTAGAAAGTTCATTGCATTCAAAAATAGATTTTCAAGTTTGCGTGTTTGAGAACATCTCTGCTATTGCTAAATAAAACTACCAGTTAAGCACCTTTTGTTCTCCTAGAACGGTACTGTGCAGTGCGAGGCTTTGATTTGCCCCCTTGCTGACTGTCCACTTAACTCTGCCCTGGCCTATGTGGATGGCAAGTGCTGCAAGGAATGTCAATGTAAGTTGTACTGTTGTGCTTCTTGCTAATGAATGCTTTGAAATCTAAAATAATATGAACCTTTCTGTACATATGTCAGTGGAAGAACTGGTCGTTAAATAGTTACATGGAGGAATCGGGGAATTTAGACTTCTCTGAAGTGTTCTGGGAAACTGATAACCAGAAGGTTTTAATGTTTCATGTTGGATATTTTGTTTCATTTTAGTTATGTTATTTTTATTTAGCAAAGATATTTCTTTTCAAAATTTAAAAGGAAATAAAAGTTTCTGATAAAGCTTTCTGCAGATTTCCATTATCTATGTTTTAGACCAAACTGCTAGAAATCCAAGAGCAATTGCCTGGTGTTTGACCACGGTCACCAACACCTTTATCACATGGATGTCCTACCAACCTTATGTTATCGAGCTTAGAAACAGAAGTTCAGATTTATGAGTCTTCTTCCTTAGTTAAGAGAAAAGAAGAAACCAGCAAAACCCAGACACCTAGAAATGTTATTTCACAAAAGTTCACAAACAAATTAATGGAAAAATGGAAAAAGGTGATTCAATATTGTCTTTTAGGATTGGATACATTATTAACTTTAGGTTTTATAGTATTCTGGTTTTGTTGCAAGTAGGGCCAGAGAAGTGGAATTTCAGGTTAATCACTATCTAGTGGACTATATATAGTATTACAGATTATTATGTATGTGTATTCCGGACGTGATGGTTAGTTATTTCAGACTATGGTAGAATCCATTCTAGAAATTGAGCGTGAGATGCACACACTTCTTCATTCTGTAAATGTTGAGATTTTTCTGTGTGGTTTCATCACTGTTCTACTGCTGTATAAAACTTCTTACAGAGTGTAGAGAAATGCATAACTGGTTAAAATGACATGTTGTAAGATAAAACTCAGGAAGACGTTTTGTACTCCATTGATCTAGCTCCCACAGGAGTTTATTAATATTTAATTGTGTTAGAAGTTACACAAACCATCCCTTTTTATGAAACCTTATTAACTTACTCAAGTAGATTAATTCTAATTAAGAGGAAATAAGAATTCAAATACTTTTTTTAACTAGCTACACAGAATTTCCATGCATATTAGATGACTCAGGGTAATTGGTAATTCAGGAATTTGAGATGTGTGGCATTCAAGCCTCTATTTGAGGCTGAGTCTCTGACCATGTTGGCAGAATTTGAAAACCTGATCCTCTGAAGAATGTTCTTGTGTAAATTGAGTTGGGAATTCTCTATCCAGGTGTTAATGGGGAAGCACTCACATCATATGACTTCTTCCAAAGTTGTTTTTATTTGGAGTCTTCACAAAAGTCAAGAAATGTAAATGAGCATATGCACACTGACCTTGTCATAGAGCATTGATACTTCTTTGAATTAAGATGCAGTTCTGGTACAGCACACATGTTTACTCTGAAATTTTCCGTTTGATAATCTTAATATTATCAAAGTGTCTTAGCTTTCAGTGTTGCTAATTTGATGCCAGTACATAATTCAATTATAACTAACATGCACACATAGTACTTTCTTGACAAACTACGAGAAAAAGAATTAGATCAGAAAACATAAAGAAAAATTGCTTTTGAAATTTTTTCCCTAATTTCATCTAGGTTATTTAAAGTGGATTTTAAAATAAATCACACCATTTTTAAAGTGGCTAAATTCCGGGAACCAAAAGACAGAGAATGTAAATTGGAGTCTCATTGACAAGGTAATTAAATTCCAGTGGAAGAGTGGAAGTTAGAGGCAGTGGAGGCTGCAAGACTCTCACTTATTCTCCAGGCCAATTTGGTGGAAATGCTGGGCTGTTTCTGAGTTCATATACGTGTGCCAGCTGCATTCTGCCTTGGTGTCTGTGGGTCAGGGTCTGAGCTGGTTGAGGTCAGTGTGCTTGTTGAACTTGGTTCTTGCTGGAGGGGTTCAAAGCTGAGTTGCTCCATGTGGACAGGTTCTGAGAATAACTTAATTGTTTTCAGTGCTCAGAACAACAGCAAAGGATGTAGCTTCTGACTAGGTAATACAAAGTGAACACAGATGGCTTATAATTGAGAAAACAGCTATTAGGGGGTGTTGCTCATGGAGCCGTATCCTTGGTTTTGGACAAACAATCATAAGTGCTGAGAAAAAATGATGCCTGGTAGACTGTTCTTTAGCTGGATTTATTTGTTTCAAGAGTGAACATGTATGGATATTGATGTTTCCCTTCTGGTATTTATGCTGTCTCATACCAGATGATGGATTGTTTCTGCCAGACTGTTGTTTGAGTAGAAGTGCCCAGGCAGTGACAGCTGCTGGAGCCTTGTGGCTGTCTCTCACTCCCCCAGGGCTGAGTGCTTCCCTCCACTCTCTTTCCTTTCTTCTGCTGGTGTTAAAACAAGGCCACCAAAAATCAAGAGTGAGATTGGTTTTAATGACGACTGGCAGAGTTGAGAGTACAGCACTTCTGGCTCTTTCAGTGTCTAGCAAAAAGGCTTTCTGGGATTTTTATTTTTTTGGTTGGGGTTTTTTGTTGGTTTTTTTTTACCCCTCAGTGACTGAGAATGGAGTACTTCTGCATGGCTTTAGGCATGTAGAATTTGGGAATACAATGTGAAGTGGCTTCACTTGTACTAGTAAATAAAATAGAGCAGGCACAGTCCTGTTGGACTTATGGCTCACATGGCTAAAGTCTCTTCCCCTTTCCCACCCCCAGGAGATTCTCTGCATCCAGATGGTTGACTGGGAATGGCCTCTGATCAGGGCTGTGCCCCCAGCTTGTGCCTGGCATTGCTTCAGAGCATCTTGGCTGGTGCAGTGTGACATGGTGCCATGATGTGTGTTAACACTCAGACTGCAGGGAGAGTACATGCTGTAACCAAGCATTTTCAAGCCTGCTGTCATTTGCTGTTTTATTTACCTGATGTCTTTCATTTACTAGTTGTGGACATCACCAGTTTGGCTCTCTTGATAACCAGCTGCAGAGACTGGCACCTCCAGAAGGCACTTGGTGCTGAGAGGGGCTGGAAGGGATGGGATTAGTTGCCTTCTGGAAGTGGACATCTCCTTCCATGACTTGTATACAGAGTCCAGGTGATTAGATCAGATACTGAACTTTTAGACAGCTGAAGTTGTGAGACATCGGTGTGTAAGATAGGAATGGAAAGTGCTGGATTTTTAAGCCTGATTCTGGCATTAGATTGTTATGCTAAGAGACTTTCTCACACTGCCAAATCCTAGGATTAAATTTCAGCCCAGTCCAGCATTTACATTTTGGACAGTGAAGCTTTGTTATGTCTTGTTCAGTGACATTTTCAACACTTTGGAAATTTCAGCACAACTGACTCTTCATGTTTTTCTTAAATGTTTAGTTCAGGGAAGAACACTTAGTAAGGAATGATTTAGATATTTTTTTAAAACCAATGTTGCTTTGACTTTGGTTCTTTTTGCGAGCCAAAAGAAAAAAGCCACAAAACAAACAAAAAACCAAACCCTGACCTTCTCTCCCAACTCCATACCTTTGTTTCAGGCCATTCAGACAACTTGTACTGTTTTGTCTTGTGTGAAGGTCGATGCTGGTAGCATGGGGAATGGCAATGAATGCAAATTATCACTGTGTTTTCTATTAGCTGTAATGGGCTAAAAGAAGCAGCAATCTTCCAGGGCAGATGAATGAGCCAGTGTGTTGAATGTATGTTTCAGCTGTAGACAATGTAAAATTGTCTACAGCTACCAGCTACCATAGCATACATCTAAGTTCAATGGGAGCTTCCTGTGGAGAATTGTTTGAAGCTGGAAGGAAGAGACTACTTTTTTCTGTGCTCAATGCAATTTTAAAGAATTCTGAGAAGGTATGCGCAAAAGATCATTAATTTTTTTTCTCCTCTGCAGAGACAAATGCTTTGTTTGGTGATAGGCACCAATACAAATTGTGAAGAGATTAAGCTTCCCTACTGACCCTATAAATTTTGCTTTAGACCACAGGTTTGGCTTAAGAAGTACAAGGACAAGTTCATTTATTGTAAGTGAATTGTGGAAGGACTGCCAATGTCTTAGCAGCTGAGAGAATTGGTGCTTGGTCAGCAGATCTTATTATGGTAATGTTTTTATTAGTGTATTAACACCAAGGCATCACCTCCAAAAGCTATATGCATTCTTTTGTAAATGGAACTAGTGTGTTTTAAACAAACAAGGTGATTTTTGTTTTTATAAGACCAGAAGTGATATTTGTGCTGGTATCTGGTGCAGTAATAATTCCCATCACCAAAGACTGATTTCCAGGAAGCAATTTCTCTGTTCTCATCACTCTCTTCCTCCCAGTGGCACTGCAGATATTTATTGCAAACTATTTAAATCCATCCAAATAGACTCCAGTTGAGGTTAAAGTCCGAGCCATTATGCTCAAATCTGCAGGCTGTGATTTCTCCATATACCTGTTTGTTTGGGTTTTTTTTTTTTGAGACAGGATATTTGATAGGTTTCTGGTGCATTGTAGCCAAATCTGCAGTCTAACACAAGTATTTTAAGCAACTGTGAGAAGCATAGGGTTGTACTGAATCAGCTCACAGTTCTGGTGCTAGCAGGTGTGGAGAGAGAGTGTGTAAAGGGGTTCTATCACTTGGGAAGGATTTTTAAACAAAATAATTAAAACACAAATATGGACATTGTAGCTCTTAATAACATGCATGGGTTTCTGATGCAGTGGTCTGTCTTGCTATCTTACAGAAACTTTTAATTTTATGATTAAAGTTGAAGGGATTTCCCCTCTTGCTCTTCATAATTCACCCATTTTTTCCCCCAAAGCTAGACACACTTCTGCAAACTCCAGCACCTCTAGCCTACTGACACAGAGAGAAGGACCTGTGAAAGCCCATCTGCTTCTTCTTTGCAGCAGCAATTGAGCATCAGCAAGAGTGCAAAAATTTTGTCTAGAAACTTAAGGAATATTGGTTAAACTGACTCTGAAATTCATAATTAATCCAGGTAGTTTGAAGCATTGTAGACTTAAGCCTGTGCTGTTTACTGAGTTCTGTATTTTTACAGAGTTGCCACTTTTTCCCCTGGGCTTTCATCCTCTAGCCTTAGGTGACTTCCATCAGTAGCAAAGTGGGATGCCAGCCCCTGCCTTGTTCAGCCAAGTGCTGGAGAAGTTTCTGCATTGAGTATGGCACAGAGAAGAGGCTGCAGCTTGGAGAAGTGATTAGTCACTGACTGAACAGGTCATCTTATCCTTGCAGTAAATCAGAAGAAGGGAGATGGAAGAGCATCTCCAGCAGGCTGGCTGGGACACGGCATGAGCCTGAGGGCTGTGGGCAGCCAGCAGGCTCAGGGTATCAGAGCAGGCATCACTACTGGAGGAAGAAGAGGCAGTTTTTAGCAGTAAAACAATAATTTCTCATTTATCATAGTTCTTTAAAAAATGCACACTTTAGAATATAAAGGAGAAGCAACATTCTGGTTAATACAAAAAAAAGAGTTGCTTTTTGATTTTAAGTACTTATGTGTGGCTTTTTAAAGAATGTAAGTGCATATAGAGCATCAATTCTGTTCTACTTCGGTTTCTTTTTAATATGAAAATTCAGATAAATTAGCCTACTTCAGAATAGTATTAAAAGATATCTTGAATATAGCCAGCACTGGATTATTTTGTAGAGCTGTGTTATTTACTATAACCTCCAGTAGTCAGCATGCAGAACTTCTGAATGTTGTTTAGCAGAATAGTGTCCATTCAGCCTCTACTTTCTGGATTTTCTGTGCTGAAAGGACTCACATCAACCTTATTTTTCAGGCTTTTGAATTACATATAATGATAGTACCACACTGGAATGACAAATAAAAAGCATTATATACTCACTTCTACTACTGAGATGAATTACATTGTACTTTACCAACTGTTTAAACCATTTTATTACTTCTTGTGACTTCAAAAGAAAGTCAGAATCCGTATTCATTTAGAAATAGGACACAAATAATTTTTCTAATTATTTTGCAAGAGGAGAAAACATGTCCTTGAACCCATGTAGGTCAATGAAATCAGTGGAGATGTTTTAGATTTACAAAGCTGTAATAGAAAAGCATATTTGATACACCTGTCATTTGTGAATCCAGCATAGCTCCTGCAATGTCAGTCTCACAGAAGGGCTGAGGTTGGAAGGGACCTCTGGAGGTCTCCTGGTCCAACCCTCCTGCTCAAGCAGGGCTGTCTCGAGCAGGCTGCCCAGGACTGTGGCCAGGCAGCTTTTGAATATCTACACAGATGGAGACTCCACCACCTCCCTGGGCAACCTGTGCCAATGCTCAGTCACCCTCACAGTAACAAAGTATTTTTTATTTTTATGTGTTCTGATCTGTGCCCATTGCCTCTTGTCCTGTTACTGGGCATCACTGAGAACAGCCTGTTGTTAAGGCTTAAGGAATATCTCCATTCCCTTCCATCAGGAGTTTACACACTTTGGGAAGATCTCCTCAGAGTCTTCACTTCTCTGGGATGTGTAACATCTCAGGCAGCTGAGACACTTTAAGAATGTCTTGGGGCCTTTCTTGTGCTGATGTCAAAGCCAGCTGAAGACAATGGAAGGAATCCCTTTGGCTCTGGTAGGCAGGGCCAGTCTGACCCTTGACCCAAGGTGCTCAGTCTCTGCTATATTTTCCATTGCAAAACTGTAGAAATTTTCAAGCTACTCTTACACCACAGCAGTATTTGGTTTATCTCTGTTAAATAGCCAATAATAAAATTGTTAGAGGTTTTTTGCTGCTGAACATGTAGTCTCGGGTGACCTTTGTTATTTGTAAGCTAGGCAGTATTCCTCATCAGAAGGAAAACAGGGAGTCTTTTGACTTGCAATTCCCCTCTGAGCAGGAAACACATTCCTTATACATCTCGTTCTCTATAAATTAAAATATAGCTTACAGTAAATTGAAATACAGCTTACAGTATTTGGACTTCTCAAAATATTTTGCTCCTATTTTGTTTCCTTTCGTACTTCCCTGTGTCCTTTGAATTTTGTTGTTCCTTCTTAGCAGAGGAGGACTGGGGGAGTCGGTGCCTGTGCCTGTCTTAGACTTCTCATGCCTCAAAGTGTGGCTTCCTCCTAAGTGAGTGGCCTTTTAGCTATTCTGGACCCCATGAATTATGGAGCTCCACTAGAAGACTCAAGATCTGGAGGCAGTGTATCAGTGTACAAAGAGAACTCCAGTTAATGGTAAAATCATCTAGTTTTAGTCTTACTGTGTGCCTGAGGAGTGAATACTAAAATAAAGTATGCTTAAGAAAATCCTTATTCATTAAAATACATTACACTGGATATGTAGTAATCTGCACTAAAGAAGAAATTGGAAACATAATATTGGTAATTTTATTGGTAGAGAATTAAAAATATTTTTTTACGTGGAGAATTTTGCTGTAGGCCATGCTCTACTCTTCTTATAACCTATTTTGTTGAGGTTGTGTGGGAGAAGAGCTAATCTTTTCCATTCCTTTTTCATTATATTCTTACCAGGGAGTTCATAAAATATAAAATACCTGCAGCGTATTGCTATTTTAGTTTATTTCCAGTGCAAATAAAACATTAACATATGCTAGATATGAATATATTTGCTTTCAGACAGCTGGGAGTGGACAGATTGGCAGTGTTTCAGCTTCTAATTGCTTGGTACCCTAACTTTAGTGATGCTGATTTCACCAGAATTTACTTAGGTAGCTATGAAATAATAATTAAAAAAAACCTGGTTCTGTTAATAATTACAAAACACATCTAGGATATGTAAGCATTCACATGCCTGTGTGTTGATTTCAATATGTTTGTTCTCAGCAGTGATATGCTTATGTCACTTTATATGTGCATCATTGGTCTATGAGTTTCTTTTTTGTTTGATTTGTTTTTTGGGGGGGTCATGGTGAGGGTTTTTTTTTTTTTTGCTTTCTTGTAGGGTTTTTTGGGGGGTGTTTTTTTGTTTTGTTTTGTTTTGTTTTTTAGTCCCATAACCAGAAGCACATTGCAAAATCAGCAGCTTGTAGCTGATGTTCTAGTTTTTGCCTGGACCTTTTATTCAGTAGATCTTGGAAATACCTATAGTATCAGTAGCAAACATCTTCAATGGGTATGTGCTGTGGAAAAAAAGAGAAAAGCCTTAGGTAAAAATCCCAGAACTACAGGTTTTGGACAAGGTCACAGAAATGTAACAAGTTGGAGGCAGAGAGTACTGATGGAGTAAAAGCTTTGCAAAACCCAGCCAGCCAACCAAATGAGATTCTTGGCTTGTACTATTTTGCAAAGACCAGTTTGCACTTGACATACTCTCGTTCAGAACAGGATTGCCACATTGACAAGGATTGTTTGGATGGAAAGCTGGCCTAGGGGAGACACTGGTAGGAGATATGGGAGTGTACAAGAAAGCATACATAGAATTTTTTGACAGTGCCTATGTCTGGGAAATGAAAAAACTGGGAAGGTTGTGAAGGCTGAAACTCAATAAATAAATTATTGGAAGAAAACTCACCACAAAACTGTCAATAATGTGATCTTATTTCCCCTGGAAGGGATGGTAAAATATGAATGAAGTTGATTCAGTGAGATTAATATAAAATGATGTACACTGTTATCCTTTATTTGTCTTTTTGTGAAGATAATGATTTAATCCCATGCCTTTCAGTCTTTTGGACTGCAGAAGCTTGACATTTTTTCAGTGGAAACGTAGTGAATTAAACCATCTACTGCTTGGTTTACTTCTCTTAACTACTGCTTGCGGATATCTGAAGTGTGATGTATAGACCTCCAGGCTGTTATTGATCACTGTTTCTACATCTGTCAGCTCATAAAATACATTCAGCTTCAAATAATGGTCACTTAGTCCCATGTGAGACACAACTTTAAAATGAAAATCTTGGCTGATAGGGTGTAACAGACCTTTGTCCTGCTTTCCTCATCTGTTGCCTTCAGAAACTCTTTATTTGAAGAGTTTCTGCAATTTGCTTTTGTCACTCTACCAGTCACAGGAGTGTGTCTGTGGTGCTTCTGTAACTCTGTTCTGCCTCTCTGACAATATAGAGAATTTTTACAAATTTTTGTCTTTTTTGGGGTTTTTATTTGTTACCAATTTCCACTAAGAAGAAGGCCCTGTTCATTTGTTTGGGAGTGCGGTTGACCGTCCTGAGCCTTTCTCTACAGGGTAGCTGACTAGTTTATTTTCACCTTCTACTTGTTGAAATTATTTATGTAAGTTTCTGATTGTAAACGAAAATTCTGGTCTTCCCCTCTTGCTTTAAATTATTTTCAAATATAAGTTTGACTGTTTTCCCGATTTCATTTTAGTTTGTGACATTTGGTTAAAATCCCTTAACATTATTTTACATCTAGAATTTTTTTTCCTAACAGATGAAAAAATTTGAAGATATTATTAGGTTTGCTTTTTTTTTCTGATGTCCAGTGTATACATACATAGTAGTGTTAGAATTACAGTGACATTATTGTTTAATGTAATAAATTGGTCCAGAAAACACCTGGTTTCAGTTGTAAGACTTTCTTTCCCCCCCATCCTGAAATCAAAGCAAGTAAATATACTTGACTCATCTGGAAAATAGGCACATAACCTGTTTTTTCTAGTAAGCGAGCTCTTCAGATACTTTGAAGGTAGCGAAGATGGACAGGCATGCTTCTCTCTATGTTGTTATTACTTTGAAAAAGACATGTAGATTCAGGTATTATTTCCTTAAGATGTCTCGTTAGGTTATACTCATATTGACTAAGGTGCAGTATTTCTCTCTAGGCAGGTTTTACAGGCTTGTAAAGGGGGAGTTTGTTTTGTAGAAGTTTTCATCATGCTTTATCTAGAAACCCTGTAGATCCTCAAGGCACCTAAAGGAGAAATGAAATCTGAGTAGAGCATAGAAGAGATAACCATCTTGCATATGGTTGTTGTGAATTTCTCAGACAGGCTTCTTAATAGTAGTAGCATATGACTTCAGGATACTTAAGTGTCGTCCATTGTCTTCTGTGACTCTTTATGAATAGAGTTGGTAGTACAACCAACAGTACAATAAGCCCATAACCACACCTTTTTCATTTTATTAATTTTGCAGTATTCTGTTGGTGAGTTGCTGTGAAGAAACATGGGAATAAATGAATACATTTTAGAAGTAGAGAGCTAAAATAGACATATAAATTAATAAAGGAATCACATCCTTGGGGAATCACTGGTTCTGTCAGTGCTAGTCACTTTTTAAACACCCTCTTTTAAGAGCATGGGAGCATTTCCAGAATGTTGGAAGTCAAGCTGATGAGGCAGAAGGTCAGCTTGACTGAAAAGGGATCTTCTTTTGGATGGAGCTAAGGCAAAAAAGGAAGGTATATGTCCAGTGGAAGCAATGTCAGGGGACATGGGAGGAATACAGAGATGCTGCTTGCCAGTGTAGGGAGAAAATTGCTGCATCCAAAGCTCAGTTGGAGTTGAATACAGCTCCATATAGATAAACAGACTTAACTGCACAGTGTGTGAATTCTGTCTAATGTCTAGAAAGGGAAGGGTCTCCTAAGGACAATAGTAGCATTAACAGATACGATTTTTAAAAAATTATCAGTGACTGTAAGGCTTTCTTTCACTAATGTAGTTCCCAAGGAAAAAAAGGAGTAGTTACATGAACACTTACATGTAGTAGAGCTTACTGTTTTTCCATGATGAATTGGAGTATAGACAGATACATTTGGGGGAAATTAGCTGTGACATAGCAGAGTCTGTGAACATCTGCTCCAGCTACTTTTTAATTTTTAATTATTTCAAATCCTGAACTGATTTTAGACATGAAGTATTGTATTGTTTGGGAATGCACAATGGATAATAGTAACTTCTAGGAGCCTTGAGAAACAGCATGTTAGATGTAAATAGGTTTCTTTTAAAAGTTATCTTCTGGAAATTTCCAAAACTATTGGTAATACCTGATTTTTTTAATGTTAGTTTTTGGTTAAATATTGTTAGATAATGAACATTGGGAGTATATAAAAAATTGAGAAAGCCAGTTTGCGTAATCAATTTCAATCAAGATTTCCAAAAATGTGTTTACACTGCTGTCTGTGTTAAAAACCTTTTGCTGAACTAATGCTAAGGATTTAGCTTAAGAATGTTAAATACAGGTATCTGGAGTGTTTGTGATTATGCCAACTAATCCTGTCATTCTGGCTGAAGGGAGGGATGGAAGGATTGGCAGATTCCTTCTGTGGGAACAGAAGTGGATGGAAGAAGAGTTGGGAGCATGAAGTCCTGTCAGTTGCTGTACAGAGCTAGATGCAGGTCCTTTGAAAGAAGTGAGATCTAACAGCAGCAGTGGCTGTGGTGCTCGACTCCTGGGAGTGTCTGAGCACATTAGACTGGCCTGCGCCAACAAGGCAAATGTGAGTATTGCTGTAACAGGCAGCTTAACCAGGGGCTGCTGTTCGCAGGAGAAGTGAAAGCACTTGCATCTGAGAGGAAAATAAATACAGTGAGATGGATGCCAGGTCACAGGATGCTGTGCCTTCACTAGGGAGGTGTGTGCAGGAAACTGACAGTGCAGGGTTTCTAACTAAAACGTCTGTGGAAACTGTCCTGGACCAGGGATATTATAATTGAGAATGGAAGTGTCTGTAGGATCCCTGATAGTTGCTTAAATGTGACTGTAGTCTGTGAGTACTTAAATAATATGTTGGTCAAAAACCTCCATGACTGTTGGTGGTAGCTGTAAATTTTTGGAACAGAAGCTGTGTGGAACCTCTGACTTGGGAGCGTGGAAACATCACTTCCAAGTTGTTTTCACCCTAATAACTGCCGGCTTTACTTTATGGTGGTGGAGCTTGTAGTTTTGTAGTTTGCATAGGATCTTTTTAATGCTGTCAAATGAAACTGTTAAAATCTGGGAAAGTGCTGCTGCTCAGAGGCACTTGCCTTTTATTGAACATGTTCACATGATTTGTGTCCACAAAGCTGCAGAAAGCCACCACCTCAGTAGTCATCTGGAAAAATGTGTCTTTTGAAATTATGCATAATTGGCACATTCTTTTTCTTCATGGCAAATCTGGGCAAAATAGGCTAATGAATAAAATACATTATTTTATTTCCCATCTGCCACCTGTTTTGAGGTCTCTGGGAGCAGAGTAACAGTAACACCTTGTAAGCACAGCTGCAAGAGTAGGTGTGTCTCTTCCCATCCATGTCATGTCCATGGCTGGTTTATCTTATGGCAATGGAGAACACAAGCCTCTTTTCATGTAGTAAATTAATGCTGATTGGTGATAGCTGTTTAGCTGTCATAGATTTCAAAATACTGACTCAAAAGTGTGCAAGTCTTTAGCAGTTTTTCATTAATTTCATAAATTCTCAATACTCAATTTCAATCAGTTAATTTAATTTCATCTTGCATATTAATGCCTGTGACTTGAGGCATTCTGATGGGTGTATGGGTGAATTTAAGCATGTCTTGAAGTATAAGGTGCTCTAGGGAGGCATCTAGTTTTCTAAACTCTGCTATTTTTCTCTTAACAAAGTTTTCAGAAAAGTATCTTTTACAACTAGCCCAGCAGTCCAGCTGAGAAAAGGCACAACAAAATACAAATTTCCCTGTCAGCATTTGATAAAATATCTATTAGCACCTTCACTGAATATAGCTATGTCACTGGTGTTGCGGATAGCTGACTTAAGGAATCTATAAGATAATGTCTAATCCCATCTTTACGAGGATTAAGCAGGCCTGTAACATTTGCATTGGAGTTCTTTTGGTCTGTCAGACTCTTGTGCTATTTATAAGCCTTTAATATAATTGTAATACATTTGTAATTTAATTAATATTAACCTCAATTGCTTTTCTTCTCTTGACACCCTCTAAGGCATTTGTCTACGGTGGTTGATTTTATAGTTTGACGTTTTGCTGTGAAAGTTGCTTGGCTATTGGATTGTCAACATAGTGAATTTGTCATAATATGGGTGGGCATTTTGTTCACATTAGGCATGCCACTATATACATAGCATTTCTTAAATGCTATGTATCTGGACTCAAATGCTCCAATTCTTTTTAACAAGCAGAATATGGTCTGTTGCACTAAAGCCAAAGTTTTGCATGTCATTCAGTACAACTGTTTTGGCTGCTCTGTTTAACCTAGCTAAAGTTGCAGTGTGAATAGCAGTAATGTCATTTTTAAGGGAAGCTGACATCAAACACATTGTCCAGATTGGGTCTTTGCTTACCAAGAGATACCTCCATTTGTTCAATTAGTGTCCATTGCCTTTGAATGGCTGCAGCCTCTTTCCCAGACTCCCCTGTCTGGCAGCCTACTTTAAAAGTTTCACTCATCTGTTAGGTCTATTTGCCTCAGCTGAACTGCTGTCAATAGAGGTTTTAGTCATGTTTTCACTGCTTTTTCAGAGCTCAGATTACCTGTTTAGTCTTTAAGAATGACTCAAGCAGCCCGTAATCCAGGATTCAGATGAATTCTATGGAAGACTTCTCAACAACACCACGTAGGCTAGATGAATTACATAATTTCCTGGTAGCAGTTGATGGAAATGCAGGAAACATGAGAGGTAGGGGAAGGAATTTAGGATTTCAGATTGACTCCTTACCAGTGTGACTAAACAGCCTGTTAGTGTTGTTGGTGGTGTCTCACACTGTAGATACTCTTGAGTGATATTAAGACTAGTATAGAACAATGACTTTTTGTTTTAAATGTAACAGAAACATTTAGCTTTTCCAGCTAATGAGAAGTAAGACACAAATAGTAATTGGTTCCTTGTCATGATAAAATTTCAAATACATATTTTTTTTTCAGCTGAAGAAGCAGAAGCAGATATATGCAACTTTTCAGCAGTGATTGACTGGAAAATTTTGCAATATATTTTTCAGCTTGAAATTTGGAATAATTTTGAATTGTTGAGGGAGATGGCATGAAATGAAGTAAGTCTGCAGTCTCACTGACGGCAGTAACAGAGGAGTTTGTGCTTTCCAGAAAATGAGCAAAGAAGAAATAATGCCTAAATCCTTGCAAAGATAAATGAGAGAGGGGTGAGAGCCATGCCTAGTAATGATATGGCTGTCAAGAGAAAGAAATTCAGGGAAGGTGATTATTATCTCTGTGTGTACTTCTAAGGATAGAGCCACACTGTGGTTTTGCTCTATGTAAGCTGGCTAAGTAGGATTAATGGGATTTACACAATGCCTAGGCCTTCATCTCTGAACTGTAGAAAATGTAATCAAAGAGATTCCAAGGAGGAGGTAGGAAAACTAAGTGAATGAGACAGGTTTGGGGGTTTTTCTGTGTGAGATAATTTTGGGTGAGTTTCCTCCCTAACAACCAACCAACATAAGTGAACAAAGAATGAACCAAGATAGACTTAATTACTAGTTTTTAGGTTGTCCATTCATAATTACTGACAAATTTCACAGAACTGCAAGTCCTATCTGCCACTCATTGGGCAGTTGTGAATACAAGAAATTGAAGTGGTTTGAGGTGTTGACCAATGTGCTAAACTTTCTGCTTTCTCTTGGTAATAAGTCTAAATTCAAACTAGCTGAGATACCACAGGGAAGTGTACATGCATTCCTCAGGGAAGGCATGCACAATCTAGACAGTGAAGGTGATAAATGCAGAAGTGAGAAAATGTACTACTTGACATTCTGAGAACTCAGTGAACGGATGACAGGAGTTGGGTAGATGGATTTTGCATAGACATTTAAAATAATACAAAAGGAAAGTGTCATTTGGAGGCCAGTGGGAAGAAGAATGGATTGTGGAAGAGAAGGGATGGTTTAACAAACTGTTGATAATTCATTGAAAAAACACAACAGCAAGTGGGCTCCTGAAAAAGTCCTTTTGCTGGAAGAACATGGAGAAGATTCCATGTCATCACAATGTGTTAAATAATACTAAAGGATAGTTGCATTATTAATACAGCTGCATAAACATAAGCAGACCTTGCTAATAATTTTTTAGACCCTGTACACAGATGCTTACCAATGTAATATTTGATCACTTTCTGCATACAAATAGATCAAGAGTAGTCAAACTTCTAAGCAGATTTTGTAGGCTTCCTGTTTCATCTTCTTAGAAACCTCTGCTTTGAACAAGATATATTATTTTTAGGTACTGGGGGAATGTGGAAATTTGATGGCAAGAGGAAATGGTTGATGTAATTCAGCTGTAGATGAAATCCTACACAGGCAATAACTATCAAGATCTGGAACAGCTAATCATCAGGTAATGTCTCGACTGTGACTCAGTGTACTGAATGAAAGGACTTAGGAAGATGAAGGATGATATGCTTCCCCAGAGAGATACCAATCACAAACTAATCAAAGTATCCTGGGAAGCATCTAGCCAAGCAGAAATTAAATCTTCACTGGACTTTCCCATTTACACAGTACTAGGCCAGATGTTCATGTTGCTGAAACATCCTTATTTCTGAAGGAAAATAAAGATAGGAATCACCTAAGCATCATGAGATATTAACTGGCTGTGACAGTTGCTGTCAGGAGGCAGAAGGAACATTCTGTTCCACACTACCTGGGATGTGGGTGCCAATGTCTTACGATGAAAGGGATGCAGAAAAAAGTTAGTAGATTTGTATTTCTAGAAATATTTCCATGTGTGCTCAATACTCACCTAACCAGACAATCTTAAAAGTTTTTAGAAGCCTCCAGGTAGCCTGATGCAAATCTGCTCTTTATTGTTTGTCAGGATGCCTCCTCAGTGGGCAGTGGAAGAAGGGTGGGCTGGCAAGAGAGCGGGAAAAAGAGGCATTTGTGGCAGCATTGGGAGAAGAAAAGACAGAGTGCACTGGCAAACTTATACCATCATTAAACCCACCAGTGTCTGTCATGATGAGTAAATGTGGAGCCATGGTTTTAAGAAGAAATACCCCTTTTGAATGTTGTCAGTGAGAGTAGCAGTCTATAAGAAGACATGCTTAAGCTTGTGTTTAGATTATTCAGTTTAACAGGTTTTCAATTCAGTTTCAATTAATTCTTTTTAATTGGGCATTTATTGTTCGTTGGATTTTCTCTCTTTTATCAAACATAGTTTGGTCATTCTATATAGACAGGTCCCTGATACCTGGAGACATTATAACCTTGCTGGCAAAGCCACAGCAAAATGCTTGGATTGTTTATTTATGGGAATAAAATGGATGAGATCTAATTTTCTTAGCTGTATGGTGGCCAAATGTTGTGGTTGTGGAGGTGGGCATGTGAACTCTGCTTGAAATTTCTGGCACCCACACAGGCTTGAATCATGCACTCTGCTGCCATGTTCTGACCTTTGAGAAGCAATCCTTGGGTGCATGAAGATACATGGGAAAGGGTCAAGGGCTGTCTGGGTAGAGCCATCTCGCACAGACTCAGAATTTCTAAGTTTTTCTTGTTTCCAAGACTTTATGGAGAAGAGCTGATTTTCTTGTTGGAAGCAAGTGTTTGTGATCCTGTGTCACTGCATGAGAATGGTTTCATATGCAAAGACTTCTGAAGCCTGTTGGTGAAATAAAAAAATAGCTTTATGACCTCACACTAAGGTGAATGTGTTCTTTTGATGGTTCTTCTGTGTATATTATTTTCTATGTTTCTTTGAAAAATCAGGTTTGCTGCCATTAATAAGGAGACTGGATTCAATGGACTATGCTTTGTTGTTTTGCCTTTTTTTTAAGGTGCCTGGGTAGTCTCACTCATATGTTCAGAGTACTTTGGCTTCAGGAGCATATTTTCTTCTAAGATAGAATGACAGTGATTTTGATGTCTTTTGCCTTTTCTGTGAACAGTCATAGTCTGCCTGTTGGGAGCATGAGGATGTGTTAACAGTTCATTGCCATTGTGTGATCCTCAGGCACTGCTGTACTGTATTTTTTCCTGTCACGTGTAGTATTTCTTAGAAACTGAAATGTATGGGGCAAGGGAAAGGGCTTAATATTTGAATATTTCAGTTGAGTGTCATGACCTGTAATGCATAGGAGGTGATAGGTATGACTGGATGATTGTCTTGCCTTGCCTAGATTCAAGATCTGCTAGTTCCTGGTAAAGATTTATATAGAATTATTTCATATACTTCTTTCTAGAAGAGCTTGTTTTGGGGAGAGACACAGTATTGAGCTTTTATAACTCTTTGTGAGTCACACACTCTGTGTGTAGTGGGTTGACCCTGGCTGGACTCCAGGCAGCCCCCCAAAGCTGCTCTCTCACTCCCCTGCACAGTTGTACAGGGAAGAGAAAATGTAACAAAGTGTTAGAGAGTTAAGGACTGGGAGAGCCCTTTGGATGCTTATATCAGACAAGATAATTTATATTTTATAACATAATTATAACCAATATTCTTGAATTTCAAAAACCCCATTTTTGTTGCTATACCCATCATTTAATTTTCATAATGAGTTCCAAAACTTTACTTTTTACATGCTGATGAAGTAGTAAGAAAGAACTGCAAGTTAAAAAAGAAAAGTAGAAATGAAAATAAAAGGAGTAATGCTAATTAATATAGGTCATTCAAAGTAAAAAATAAATAAAACAAAAAGTCTTGTACTTTTAAGTATTTTTAAATTGTCTACAAATTGCAGTCTATTTCAACAGAATAGACGAATCGCTCTGTGAAAGTATAATTGATTTGCATCTCCAAATCAGTGGTTAGCAAATTAGACCTCTACATGTAATCTGGAACTTGAAAGTTGTAACCTACTCGTGTTATTTCATGATTGTGCTTACTTGATGAGCCTTGACTGTGTCCTAAGCAACAGAGACAGACATCTGATTTTCTGTACCTGGCAGTTACGTTACTCAGCCTTTATACTTTGCATAATGTAATTGCAGTAATGGACCCATAAAAAAAAAAAAAGGCAAGACGGTTTGCTGTGAAGATGTTTTATGTAAGTCTTAAATACTGAATAGGAATTTTAGTGAGCAATCCAGTACAAGCTGTGTCAGCACGCTGTTGTAAAACCTGGTGCTGCTGGGTGCAGGAATGGCACCAAGGCCAAGGCCCATGGTGTGACAAACACCAATCCTAGTGAAATCCATCTGTCGTTTGATCATTGAAGACTTGATCCTGTTTTTGTTGGGGGATAAAAAAAAGTCACAAAAAGTCAGTTACTGTACAATAAAATTCATATACTTTAATATGCCTTAGCAATAATGATAAAGAACTGGGATAATCAAGATACAAATCCATAATGTTTAAATAACTGTGTGGAGTGATGAAACATCAAAGGACTGTGATAACAAATAAACATGTGGCTTCAGTGATCACCCTTCATCATGCAACATTCCTGTTCAAGAAACTAATTATGTATTAATGCCACTGGCTCTGCTCTTACAGCTCCATTTTCCTGTGCACCTGTGAGCTGTGTTGCAGGCAGTCACCTTTCTTGGTGTCACCTGAGACATGTCTCTTCTGCCATCTCAGTAGCTATCTGTACTCCATATTGCTTCAAGATCCTTCACCTTTCTACTTAGGTGTGCTTTTTTGGGTACTTTGTGGGGTTTTTTTCTCCTCTAATTCTTTTTCTTATGATATCCAAGAGTCCTGTAGGTGGGTTTAGAATATTCTTGCAGCTGAATCAGTCTTTTCATTTTGAAATGCAGTTCTCTTTAAGAAAATGTATCAATTCCATAAGCAGTGTGCCAACACATTTATACAAAATCATTGTGTTGTTTTGTTTTTTTCCTCTGAAGCGGTCTGTGTATTTGAAGGCAGAACCTACTTTGAAGGACAAAGAGAAACTGTGTATTCAAGCTCAGGGGACTGTGTTCTGTTTGAGTGCAAGGTAAGAATACTCTTGATGGCATAAAAATTCTTGCATGCTAGAAATATCAAAGTCATGCTTAAAGAAACTTTTGAAATACGGACAGGTGTACCTTAGGAAGTGACAGAAGAGGCATCTGATAGGTCCTATGTTTATGTTGTCTGAGTTCCACATCAAATTTTTGCAAATAAATTTACTTTGCATAGCTGCAAGCTTTGATGATACAGCTTGACAATCAAGCAGCATTCTTTCTTCCCTAGATATCATTCCCACCATCAGTAGTGAAACAGCAGCAGATTACCTTATGTTTCCTTCTGCAGTGTTGTTGTTCAAAATAATGTGCTCAGGTGTAAGAGATGCATGGATGTAACGGGGGCACTCCATTTGAAATTCAGGATCATTCTTAGAGGAAAAAGAAGAAAAAGAGGTGGTACACCAGGTATCTGGTATTTGTAGTGATGGAAATGGGGTAGGCTTGGGGTTTTTATTTGTAAACAGAACACACCTGATGCTGAGTCAGTCTTGCCCTCCTGCATGAATCGAGCTGCTCTTCAGGGCACAAATATACTCTAAGGGCAAAATATACCCCAGGGACAGCTGTGGGTTAAGAATTACACAAACTGCTGCAGTGAGTTGTGTGTCATCTCTCCAGGGGAGAGATGGGGAAAAATCCTGTCCGGTTAGAGAGCTGCAGGCTGTGGGCTGGAGTTGAAAACCTGAACACACATTCCTAGGGCAGAAAAAAAGAGGCAAGCAATTCCTCTCGCCTCTCGCCATGCAGCTGTCCATCAGACCAGTTTCTGGAAATCTCAAACATTTTCATACACTTGTTAAAAAGTGTATCTTACAAAGAAGAAGTGGGAATTCTTGTCTAACTGCTGTTGATTTTAATCTTTATGAGTTTAATTCCTGCAGTAAGGCCTTTGAAACCCTTTTAACAATGGCAAGGAGAAGCTGACCAGAAATAATTTTGGATTCAGCTGTAGGCTTTTTAGGGCTATGAGCTTGTATTTTCAACATGGCACCCAGGACATGAATTCTATGATTAGTCAATGGATATAATTAAGAACAATCAAAAGTTATGTGATGTTGCCTTGTGTTCCTTGCAGCTGGTAATTGTGATATTGTATGAAAAAAAATGCCTCTGTTGGCTGGGCTGGTCTGTGTTTTGTTGATTAGACTTGTTTTCTGGTCAGGTGCTTCACTGTCTTGGTAGAAATAGTAAGCAGCAACTTTGGCTGATTGAAATGTTGCTTTTTCAAGGACTGAAGTACACACAGTTTCTGCTGAACAGCCTCATGGATGATAATTCAGAGCATAAAAACCATATATTGTAAACTTTGTTGGTCAGTTAGGAATTCATAGACGGGCATTATTTTTATTACTACCAGAGTTCTCATAAAAGGATATAATTAATGACTTCAAGTCAAGAGGTAATAATAGGAATGGCACAGGTACTGGTTTCATGCTTGGAGGATTATAAATGATATCAAGGCAATGTATGGAAATTTTTCATTTTGTCTGGATGTAATTAAAAGCGTCATGTTTTGTTTTTATTGGCTGCTGGAGTTGTGCGTGCTATAGGCATGAACTTCTCTGTTTGACTATTATAAATAAGTGAATGAAAAATTATCTTCCAAATTAGAATTTATAAAAGATTAAAATTAAATCCAGACCACCTTAATTGATGTTATTTCTATCAAAGGTTAATTTAGCTTATGGGATTGCTGGGTTTTGTTTGTTCTGGTGTACAGCACATCTCTGTCTGGTTTGCTTTATTGTATTATAAGATTAGGGCTGGTTTCTCTGTCAAGATTGTTTAAGGTAAAGTTTGAGCAGTAATTTTGATATTGGCTGTTGTGTACATGTTCATCATTATATTTCATGCTTGAAGAGGATTTAAAATTAAATGCTAGACCAATAATAATGATAATAGTACACACATACATACAATGGCATATGCATTATTTTAGATGCTTTTCTTGCATGCAGAAATGCAGGGTCCTTAGTTCATTGAGGTCTTATTTTAACCACATCACTTATTTTATGGCAGATGCCACTGAGAAACATGCTGTTGTTTGCCTTGTTTTCTTTCTTTGCCCTCTCATGACTAGAGCACTGCAAGTTACATTATTTATGCCCTGAGGGAGCCTAAAGGTGGTACACCCGTGGTAGCCAGTTGCTAAGGCAAGCATTTTGTGTAGCCATACTGCAGTGATTTCATGTGACCTGCACTGAGTGCCTGAAGATACTTAGACACCATCTTGTGGTATTGTACATTTCCAGATGCCTGATCCAAACTTAGCTGAGAAAACCTCTCTTTCCTAATAGGGAATCGGTGGCAGTTTCTTTCAGTGTTACTGCCACTGAAAGCAGTGAGATCAGAGATGCTCAAGTTTGATTTTACTTGCTGTATATATAACAAGCTTCTTTAGAGTACTCATTATGGGGACCCTTGACTCTGGAATCCGCTGCCTCAGTTTTTGAGAAATAATTGTAACTCTTACAGGCATAATGCTAAGAGAAACTTCTGAGGCAAGTTACTTGACAGCTAGGATAAGAGAAGAATGAGAGTTGTTGCTACACTTCTGCTTTCTTGAAAAGGTTTGAGTATATGAGAGTTCCTGATGCTTTTATTGTGCTATGTTGTCCTCTCAAATGGTTTTTGAAGGTACCTGGAATTTGGCTTAGGCATGGGTTTGTGTACATTATAATGCTGAAACTCCATTAAAGTTATAACTTCCTTTATTTCCTATCTCACAGTATTAATCAACTACTTCAATTTAACAGGCCCACAAAATGCAGCGAATTCCAAAAGACAGCTGTACAGCTTTGAACTGCCCAGAATCTCAACAGATCCCCTTATCTCACAGCTGCTGCAAAGTCTGTAAAGGTAAGGTAATAGCAGGATATATATATAAGCTCAGTGTAATTTTTCATTCTTATAGATTACAAATAGACTTTTTTTCTGTTAATTTTGAATAAGACACTCCTAGGCATGATGAGCTCTGTAAATCTTGGGAAGCTGAATAGGTAACAACTGCACTGTGACATCTGAAAATTGTAAAATGTTTATTAATGTGAATTCTATGAAACAAGTTTTTGTGTTTTATTCCAGCCAAAAATGGGTTGAGAGTCTAAGAAATAATATATATAATTAGTGATTTTTCTACCCTTCACCCACTTCAGTGTCCAAATTAAATAGACTGGAGAAATATTCATGTTTGCCAGCATCTTTCTGGGGTGCTATGAGATATCTCTTTCAGAGAACTGTGCTATGCAGTTGTTCAAGTACTTGGGTAACTTGTGCATCTCTCTGGCGTTGTAGTCTACATCTATAAGCAGAAATTTTGGGAAATATTTTTGTATGCTGTGCATCTTTGCATGCTACACCCAGTCTGATCCTTACCAAAGGAGAGAGATGCAGGAAGTGCTCTGAGTCCTTGGCCCACCCTTTTGATCTGGATTAACACCGGTATCTTCAAAGCTATTAGCATTTGCACCCTTCAAGTGGCTACATCTGTTTCTTCTATAGCTGAATAAGATAAATTGATACTTGGCATGAGAGAATGTGTTAGGCTCTTGGACTGATTTTAGGTATACGTCAGCGAAGACTGCAGCTATGGCTATTTCTGTGCTACTCAGCACAAACATGAAGGACATGATTAATGACATCAAGCAGAAGGATAAGGAAGTAGAAGAAAAGAGCTTATGAGAAGGCAGGTCTTCAAGTCTGTCACAATCCGAAAGGATTTTTTAATGATAATTTTTTATAAAATCTTCAGTAGCTTAGAGAAAAGGATTCTATGTTTCTTGTGCCTGTTATAGCTAGAAAATTTTAATATGTGTCGGTTGAGTGTTTTCTGAATATTTTCAATCCTCCCTGAACTATACTAGCTTGTCTTCTCATGAGGTGAGGAGCTTATTCTTTAAAGAAGCTGCTGTAGGCTATTATTCAGTAGCATGTATTTTGTTTATTAATACAGCTGCTGTATGAATGTTGAGAATCTTAATAATAATCAGTATGAAAGCCCTGACGCTTTCTGGATGACAGGTATCTTCATAGTTAATGTCAAAATCTGATTCAATCCAATACAGCAGGCCAAGAAATCCAGAAATGAGCCTCTTGCTTTTCCATGAACTCAGGTTTCAATGAGGAGGGCAGCAAAAAGGCAAAAAGTAGATGTTATCGTGGCCAGAGGTTGCTCTTGATGCACACACTTCTGCTGTCATCAAGGAATATTGAAGACCCTCTTGCACAGTTCAAGTGTAGAATATTTTGCTCATGAATGTCCTATGTTAGATGCCATCACTGTGGTAGCTGTGGTGAATGATGATATCTGAGTAACATTACCTAACAATACCTTTAGGTTAGAGAAACAACCCACAGCAGGAGGAAGCAAAACATTAGCCGCTCATATCAGAATAGGTCTGTGATGTTTCTATCAGAACCATGTCACTGGGTTTCAGTACTAAAACATTTTGTCTTTATGGGATATTCTGCTTCTTTGTCTTCTTTTGCTTCATTCCTGTTGCTTCAGAGCTGTCCAAGTGCAAAAAACTTATTTGACCTCACCTCCAAGCATCTCTGCTGCCACTGTCCTGCTTGGGGTCCTTGTTTAACTAAGCTTCTGTGAGGTTAGGGTTAGAAGCTCTTTCACAGCAAAATAAGAAGCAGAAAGCAGGTGGAATGATAAAACTAATAATCTTTCCTGCCAAAAAATACTTCTTTGCTATTTTGAAAGAGGCTTGTGTTGCAGCCTGATGCCAGCTTGCATTCTGGGGCTGTTGCTGTTACACCAGTCCTGGTCCCCTGAGCTTGGCCCACATTCCCAAGGTCTCCTGTTGTTTTGAGAGAAGAAAGAAACTATTGGAAAACACTACTGCTGCTTGATCAATTAATGCTTCAGTGAAAGAAGGAAACTTGAAACAAATAAAACTTACAAGAAAACAGGGAAGGAGACAAGCTCCACACATTTAGATAAAGATCTGGAAACTGTGGAAGCTTCAAGTCAGTTTCTAGAACCAGCTAATGTTGTTCAGCAACATTAAATCATTAAATTCCATGAGAACAAACAGAAGAAATTTAAAAAGAAACCTACTGAGTTGAAAGGTTCAATCTAAATTTTCCATCCTGGAAAAGAACTTCATAGTCTTAACAATTTTTAAGTAAGGTACAATGGAAAATGGCCACACTCGGGAAAATGGAGAAGAAAAAAAAAGAAAATAGGAAATGGGGATGGCTAACAGGTGAGAGTTAAAAATAAAATTTTCTGTAATGGAAAGAATGATGCAATAAAGGAAGAATATTCAGTTAGTGGAAGAAGGGAAGAGATAAGGGGAGAGTAAAGCAAAACAAGTCAATGTTAATCAAAGACTTTTGGTTAAATACAGAAGGATTTTATAAATACACCTGGGAGCTAAAAGTGCTAAAAGTATTATCACTAGTAAATGAGATGCTGAGTGTCTAAGCTGATAAGCTCTTTTATAAATGTGCAAATAAACAAACAAAAAAAGCAAATGACAAGAACTATCTAATTAAGACATGTCCTGTAAAAGTAATTAACAATGACAAGGAGACAGTAAGGGGATTTAATCAAGCTTCCTATCCAGCTGCTTCAGATCAGTGCTGTAACCTGAAATTGAATTGAAGACCTAGAGACAGTCTGTTCTGGTGGCGTTTACTACTCCTCTCATCCATTTCATGCTTGGCACAATTTATTTGTCTGTATCTCACAGACAATAGAAAGGTATTCTTTGACCCAACTGAGAAAAAGATAGGACTGTCTTTGACAGGTATGTTTTGTAATCTCTGGATTCTTTTTAACCCTCAATCATGCTTGTTTCTGTACAGGCCATGACTTTTGCACTGAAGGACATAACTGCATGGAGCATTCCGTGTGCCGAAACCTGGAGGACAGAGCTGTCTGTAGCTGCCGGGATGGCTTCCGGGCCCTTCGAGAGGACAACGCCTACTGTGAAGGTGATGCCTCATACACAGGCTTAGCACTTCTGTAGGAATTACTGTGGGATGAGTGTATTGGTTCATAAGCTGTCAAAGGCATAGACGTATTCAATACAATGAACTAGTTGTGAAGCATGTTGATCAACTAAAATAATCCCTCCAATTAAGTATGAGGTCTTGAGTCTTGAATTAGAAACATGCTTCCATAGGAAAATTTTCCTTTTTTTCCATGGTATTTAGATACTTAGGCAATCTAAATTCAACCATTTGAAAAACATATTAGTGTAATATTTAGTTTCTCTTTTCACTGTTGCATATTCCTATTCTCTCTCCCCAGGAAGTAAGAAATGCTATAGACTAGATTCTAGTATTGCTATCACACTGAATAAAGATTCATTATTTGAGTTGCTCTATTGATATCAGGGGCAACAAGCTACTCAATCAGAAGAGAATCATCTCTACAATCTAGCATCATCAGGTGAAAGGAACCCATCCCCACTCCAGGAGTGAAAGCCAAAGTTCTCTGCACAGTCTCCCAGTGTTGGTGCTAACTGTTGCCCTGCCTCATGTAAACCCTAATTCTGTAAACACATAATACCAAGGTGCTGTCAGGTCATTCTTACCACAAAGCCTAAATGCTGGCAGCAGGATGGGCTTTGACTAATAAGCAGTTGTGCTCAGATTAAATTGCAAGTCAAGCATCTGTGAGCAGATGTACTTTAAGGTACTCTACAGTCCCACCTAATACCTGCATTATTCTCTGGTGATGCACAATAAATGGGACAAATTGAAGCCTTTTAAGGTTGTTCTTTGGCTGAACTCTGCCAAAGTTAATGCCTGCAGCTTGCTTGAGTTAGTAGCTGCATTAACGTCAGTGGGAATGCTCATCTGTAGACTTACATTTGAGAATTTGTGGCTGTTTTCAGGAAAGGAGCATATAATTCATTCAGCTTTATATACATCTCTACTTAATTTTTACGGTAAGCTTTCTGATGTAAGCTGGTTTTGAGAAGCAGAACTAAAAATCTTTCAGAAACAAATCCCTTGCCCCCCATCATGTTCCAGGAGGTATCTGACATCAGGACCTGCTGTGTAACTTGTAGCATCAACTGCTTTTTATCCCACAGTCCCTGAAGACTGCTGTGGCTTAGGCTGTGGATCTGTGTTTCTGGGAACTCATCAGCCATTCCCTATTTTAGGGAGTCACTGGAGCAATGGAGTTATGGTCAATTTAGGGGCTTTAAGAGGTTTTTTTCCTGCAGCTCTATTGTCATTCTGCCGAATGAAAGCAAAAAACCAAATTACACTTTCTTGGTGATCTCCGTGTCTCTCACATTAGAGTCTGTTGCTTTGTGTGTAACTTGCCAGGCATGCCATAAGCAAAAAAAACAAAACAAATTTTTTTATCAGCATTGAGGGTGAAATGTTTGATGAGGACACAGTAGATTATCATATGTAAAGCTGATGCATTCTTATTACAAGAGGATTTACCAGTTTATGCAGTACCTGATTTCAATATGGTGATTTTTTGAGAAGATTTCTTGGCCCAATTGTTTCTGTATGGGCAAATGACATTGGTTCTGGGTAGTAATCATGAATCTGCTTAACTTCTTTCAGAGAACATGCATAAGGGAATAAAAGATTGGAACATGTTATTTACATGAAAATAATAATTTTTCATATTACATTTATAGGCGTTAAATTGTCACTTAAAAATGTTCCTGATCCAGGAACACTTGCTCATGTTGAAGGTAATGGGAGTAAGTTATGCTGGGAAGATGTGCCCACATGAGCAACGCTTGGGAGGTTGGGTCACTTCCCAAGAAGTTCTCCCTGCCAGAGATGAAGCTGTCTCAACAGGCAAACCATCCTGGCTTTGCTGCTGGTTCCGTGCTGTCACTGCGGTGTTGGCACCACACCTGAGCTATGCACAGTTGGTACACTGGTCCAGACCTGGCCTTGACTGTCCATCCCTGACTGACTGTGAAGGTCATGTGCTGGAAGGATGGGAAATAAGGCTACAAATTAAAACTTTAGGATTGTTTTTGTGGAAAGGTCAGGGGACTGAAATACCCATGTTTCTTCAGAGTTGTGCTTTTATTACTGTATCCCTTTTCCAGTTCAAATGTCTCTTTGAGTAGAGGATTTTATTTCTGGAAAGAGACTCTTTATATACTAAACTAACAAACAGCAAAAGGCACAATATCAATAGTGTAACACCAAGTCTTTTCAGAGTCCTACGCCTCATCTTGGAAGGCTGAAATGGTCCCAACCTCCCTTTCTCAGTGGATACCCTTTCTTCACTCTGCTATTATTTGGTCTTTAATTGCAAGCAGTGCCAGGTATAGAAATGTCGAGTTAACACAAAGCCTTTCAGAGAAGGCTTTTTTGTAATGGCTAGAGCCCATAGATATGAGAGCTGTTTCTGTGTTTGCACTGCACAAACTTCAGATAATATTGCAAAATTGGATGTCATTGGCTCTGTGTTAGAGCCAAGTTTCACTAACTACAATCATGATTTGTGCTCTAGCACTATCAAAAGTGAAAGAATAAACAGAAGTAATGATGCTCCCACTCGCAAAACTTCTCCTTAAGGAGAAGAACAAAAATAAAACCACTCAAAGCTGGTTTCAGTGTGGGTCTGGAAAAGCTGCATAAATTTTACCTGAATGATGGAAGAGTTTGGCTTCTGTCCTAGAATGAGCCAGTGCTTTTCCAAAGCTGTGTGATATCTCTAGATACTTTTACGGTGGACAACTTTCTGTTACATTATAATAATATTTGTTAACATTTACATCACATTTAGCTTTCCCTCACATTGCTCTGCAAAGCAATACTTAAATAATTGGTATTTCTTAATTTACGTACTGGCAGCCTTAGTCCAAATACTTTAAAACCTATTTTCTGCCTGAGCCTTTTATGCAGTTTGAGATACTTTGTGAGCAGGTTGTGTATGGATTACTTTGTGAGCAGGTTGTGTATGGATTATGCTGTGCTGCCCAGGTGTGGGTGCTTTTAATACAGCATCCTACATAACAATAACAGCTTACTAAAACAGGTGTTCAGGTGAAGTGTAATTAGTTTTTCCCAAAGCTACATCTGCAGTAGTCTCAAGTTGAAGATAACCCTCTGGAATATATCTCAAAGAGTGTTCAATACCCATCCCTTTTATGATGGTGGAGTTATGCTGAAAAGGCTTTTCAGGATAAAGGTTGTGACTCTTGGCTACCAAGGTAATCTGATGCATCTAGAGGAAGATATTTCAACTAGGTCTCTGCAAAATCTGATTTCAATTTAGAAGTACTGCCGAGGATTGCTGATTAAATAGAGAGCAGAGGAAGCTCAAGAAAGAAGAGAAGATAATACAATAATTTTTGTGGAGAGCAAGACAGAGCATGAACTGAGAAAACTGTGTTATTTACTTCTTTATCAAGAGGATTTTGCCTGATGCAGAGGCCACTTTACATCACTTACCTATCTTGGCTATGATAGAGTTAAATTTCATCATAGCAGCCTGTGTGGTGCTGTGGTTTAGGTTTGTGGTGTCAGTCTCAGTAGTGAAAACAGGAGTACAGTGTGGCTGTTTCTCAGAGATTGGTTGGGCATCAGTCTGCTGGTGGCAGCTGTAGAGTCTTTTTTTTTTGAGTCTTTTTTTTCCTATTCCCCTTCACTTATTAAATGGTCTTTATATCAACTCATGAGCTTTTTCTCACTTTTGTTCTTTTCATTAATCACTCCATCCCATTGAAGGGTTGAGGCAGAAAGGAGCTGCTGGGTGCTAAATTGCTGACCAGGGTCAGCCCTCTACACATCACAAATTTATGTTATGGGTGTGTGGACCATAATCCTTATTTTTTGATATTTGGAAATTTAGTTGTACTGTTTACGCCGTATACAACATAGTTGACTTAGAATAATTTTTTGTGAAATAATTTAAAATTTATATTCTAGTTTATTCTTTTTCCTCAGTAACTCTTCTAGTTTCTCTGCTGTTGTCATGTTTGTCCCAGTTTCAAGTGTAGCAGATGAAATTAGACCAAAGACTGAATGACTTTGTCTGGATTTGAGAATTACATCAGCTTCACTGATGATTGTCCCTCGAGGGGAGAAGATTCTCAGTTGAGAAATATGCTTTTGAATAAGCTGGCTTGATTTGAATCATTGTCAGTGGAGGGAAGTTAGCAGTCTTAGACAAGAAATTGCCTCTTTCCAGAGATTTCTGGAACACATCAGAAATGACACTGGCATAGACCTTGCCTGGTGTCCCTTAGCTCACAGTTCTATGTTATTATTCTGTTTGGAAAGATTTACTAATTTATCCCTGTGTATGTTTAAAAATACTAATGCATTATTTAACCCTCTTCCCCAACAATATGAATATTGCACTTCTTCACTTACCTAATTAGTACAGTCTGTTGTTAATCTTCTTGTTAATCTTACAAAAATGAAGTACATTTTTAAAATTAATTTGACTTCCATGGAAATCTTACATAGTTATAATCAAATTGCAGTGGGATACGTGTTGCATCGTATTGGCCAAGTACAGTTATCAACAACATGCCTTTTCTTAAATTAAGTGTAACACTGGGAGGGTGTAAGCAAGAGACTTCCATAATGGAGATAACCCTCAAAGTATTAGATTACATTCTATTAAGTCCTCTGGGTCTTTAATAGACAGTACTGGGCTATTTGCTAGCTTTGCTGTCTTCATGGTATGCACATGCACCTTTTTTTGAGTAAGAGTCCTACTTAAAAGCTCTACAGTACTGTCAGCTTTGTGAACCTGGGAAGGCTACTCACACTTCCCTCTTCAAAGAAAAAGTATTTTTGGAAGTGAAAAGTGTCAGTAGTATCACATATAGCTAAGAAATAAAGATTTCCATCTCCATCAGCTGGCAGTTTGTTTGAGTCAGTACCTAGTCATTTGGAGTTGAATTGGGAACCAATCAAGCAGAAAGAAAAACTTTCACTCCAGGAGGGAGGAATTTTCTT
>VXAX01005803.1:0-12787 GCA_013399835.1 Leptocoma aspasia
GGGACAGGTACCGGGAATAGGGAATGTGGCCGGCAATGGAGACAGGGACGGGGAATCGGGATAGGGACCAGTAATGGTGACAGGGACCGGAAATGGGGAATATGACCAGGAACAGGGATAGGGAATGCCTATAGGGAATGGGACCGAGGATGGGGATAGGGACCGGGAATGTGGTCATAGGGATACAGGCTGGGAATGGGGACAGGGACTGGGGGTGGGAATAGGGACCGGGAATGGGGACAGGGAATGGGGACAGGGAGCAGGCATGGGAATATGAGTACCATGCAGGGAACACGGAAACAGCAAGTGCAGAGAGAATGTGGGATGGGGATTGGTGTCCCAAAGTGCCCCAGTGACACCCAGGAGGGGCTGTGAGCTCTGCAGCTGGGCCTCCCCTGGGCTGCTGCGGCCCAGGGCCCAGAGCCTGGAGCTGCAGCCTTGCCCCTGTGCCAGGAACAGGAGCCTCCTCCAGGCCCGTGTCCCCTGCATGGCCCCGGCACGAGGGAGGGCTCTGAGGCACAGGGGGTGCTGGCAGGAGGGGCTGCTCTGGCCAGCTGGGGGCCTCTGAGAAATGCCCAAAGCCTTGTGCTCTCTGCAGCTGGCCAAGGACAGCAGCGGGGCTGAACGGTTCCTGTGGCACAGCCAGCCCCAGCTGGGGAGCCCTCAGGGCCCCATGGGAGAGGAGACCCTCGGGATTGGGACCAGGAATGGGATTGGGAATAGGGGACAGGGAATATGAGAAAGAACCGGGAATGAGGACAATACTGGGAATGGGAGCAGGAATAGGGACAGGGAGCAGGAGTGTAGAGATGTACTGGGAATACAGGATTGGGACCAGGAATGTGGACAGGCACTGGGAATGGGGACAGGGACTGGGAATGGTGACAGAGACTGGGAATAAGATCAGGAATAGGGGAGAGGGACCTGGAATGGACCCTGAATGGGAATATGGGATCGGAACAGGGAATTGAGCAATGGAAATCGAAGAGCGGCATTGGGACCGGTGTTGGGACAGATGAAAGTTTGACAAGAGTCTCACAGATATGCATGCCTGATAGAAAGATTTTTGNCTCAGACTGCAAGAAAACTGAAAAACAACTTTTCCGCTTAAACTGTAACATACTAACGTTTTGTGATTGGAGAATAGTAACATCAATATTGTAATGTTAGTAGTTATGATAGGCTGTAGGTAAAAGGAAAGACATTGATTGGTTGTTATGTATTAAGATGCTCAGCAAAGAACAGTATATAATGTATTGTAACCAGAACAAAAGTGGCTTCAGACATGCCTAGAGCTGTGGCCGATGGCTTTAGGCTGGGCTCTGTTACCCACGACCCGTGATTGCTGTCAGGATATAATAAACAGCATTTTAAAGAGCCGTCTGGAGTCCCACGTCTTGTATTAGGCTCTTACTGACCGGGAATGGGGGCAATACTGGGAATGGGCGCGGGAATGGGGACAGGGAATAGGGGACAGGACTGAGAATGGGGACAGCGAGTGGGAATGCTACCGGGAATGTAGAGAGGAACCAGGAATACACGACTGAGACCAGGAATGGGTACAGGGACAGGTTGTACAGGACTGGGACTGGAAATAGTGACTGGGAATGGCGACCGGGACCAAGAATAGGACCCGGAATGGGACGAGGAATATGGGAGAGGGACCTGGAATGGGACCAGAATTGAGAATATGAGATCGGGACAGGGAGGGAATAGAGCAATGGAAATCTGGGAGCGGCATTGGACCACGAATAGGAGAACGGCAACAGGGCAGGGAAAATGGGACAGGGAATGAGACTAAGAATGGCATTCAGGCTGGGATCAGAGCCGAAGGGGACCAGGTGCAGGGTGACACAGAAATGGGAGGGAGAGAGGGGGGGTGATAGTGGGGTGAGGAGGATCCTGCACAGGGGACAGCAGGAAGCAGAACGAGGGGACATAGGGACAGTTCCAGGGCAGGGGGTCCTCGATCAGCTACCCCAGAATCTCTGCCCACGGAGTCTTCCTGTCTGCCGGAGCCGCTGGGCCTGGGGTGCTCAAAGCCCTGAGCAACCCCCAAGTCCCTCCTCGGAACCCTCAGCTCCCTTGGACCCAGCATCCCCCACATCCCTGGAAGATCCCCCCATGTCCCCATCCTTGTCTTAGTTTAATGTTTCTATTTTTACCCTGGTTTTGGGCATTTGGAAAGGAGAAAGAGAAATAAAATCCAGGCCATGGGGAGCCAGGAGGATGGGGAGCCCCCAGGCAGGTGTCTTCCCAACACGGATCACCGGCACCACGGATCACCGGGGCTCTGCCCACCGGGGGTCACTGGGGATCATCCAGCGTGGATCCTCCCGTGGGGGATGGAGCTGGAGCAGCGCACGGAGCTCTTCCTGCACTCGGGGCATTCGCAGGGCTTCCCTTAGTGGTGCCTCCGTTGGTGTTGGGTCAAGTGAGAGCTCAGTGAGAAGCTCTTCTCACACTGGGGACACTGGTAGGGCCTCTCCCTGGTGTGGATGTGCCGGTGGGCAGTCAGGTTTGAGCTCTGGGTGAAACTCTTCTCACACTCCCCACACTCACAGGGCCAATCCACCGTATGAGTCCTCTGATGGGCAGTCAGTTCATAGTTTGTCCTGAAGCTCTTTCCACACTGGGGACACTAGTAGGGCCTCTCCCCGGTGTGGATGTGCCGGTGCCTGATAAAGGTGGAGTTGTCCTTGAAGCCCTTCCTGCAGTCAGGGCAGCGGAAAGGCTTCTCCTCTGTATGAATGTGCTGGGGCTGGAGAAGAGTGGAGCTGGTCTGAAACCTCTTCCTGCATTTAGGGCCTCTCTGCAGTGTAGATCATCTGGTTGCAGATCAGGCTGGAGCTCTGGCTGAAGCTCTTCCCACACTCCCCACACTCATAAGGCCATTCCTTCATATGGCTTCTCTGATGGAAAGCAGGTTGGACCTCAAACTGAAGCTCTTTCCACACTGGGGACACTCGTAGGGCCTCTCCCCTGTGTGGATCCTCTGGTGGACAATCAGCTGGGATCTGCCTCTGAAGCTCTTTCCACACTGGGGACACTCGTAGGGCCTCTCCCCTGTGTGGATCCTCTGGTGGACAATCAGCTGGGATCTGCCTCTGAAGCTCTTTCCACACTGGGGACACTCGTAGGGCCTCTCCCCTGTGTGGATCCTCTGGTGGACAATCAGCTGGGATCTGCCTCTGAAGCTCTTTCCACACTCAGGACACTCGTCGGATTTCTCCCCAGTGTGGATGTGCTGGTGGCAGATCAGGTTGGAGTTATGGCTGAAGCTCTTCCCACACTCCCCACACTCGTAGGGCCTCTCCCCGGTGTGGATTCCCATGTGGGAGTTCAGGTGGGACTTCATCCTGAAACTCTTCCCACATTTTCCACACTCATAGGGCCGTTGGTCTGTGTGGATTATACAATGGTTGTTTAAATATATTCTCTTCGTGAAGCTCTTCCCACATTCCAAGCGCTTGTCTGCCTTCTCCCCATCCTGAGACTGCTCATGGACCCCAAGCTCCAAGCTTCAGCTGCCTCCCCAGCCCAGGGTGGGTCTTCCCTCCTCAGATCCCCACAATTTGCGTTTGCAGCCCCTCCTCGTGCAGGATCTCTGGGCCTTTTCCTCCACGTCGGATTCCTGCACCGTGGAGCCACTCAAAACGGCCTCTGCCACGAGGTTCTGCCACGGGAATTTGTCCTCCCTGGTCATTCTCTGCCTGCTCCACCCTGGACACTACTCCGACCATGTAGGCTGAGTCAGTAACCAAATTAATTGGCTCCAAGAACTGCTCAAAAGCTGTCATGACTGCAGCCAGTTCGGCGACCTGGGGCGACCCCTCCACAAACTCAACATCAGCTTCCCATTGCTGAGTCTGGGGATTTCTCCGAGTCATCACCCACTTGTGGGATGCACCAGACACATCAGTGAACACTGTGAGAGCTTTGAGCAGCCTACAACTCCTTTTCTCAGGAGGAATGAGGTGGAATTCCTCATGAATTTCTGTGAACAATTTCTGTGACGGGGCGTGGACTGATATTTGTCCACTGTAGCTGTCCAGAGATAGTTGGAGGTTGGCATTGCTCTGGAGCAGGTGCTTGAACATCTCTAGTCAACCTCTGGGGAGAGTTCTTTCCCTCCTCAGAAACTTTGACCAGGAGGTGAATACATACAAAGTCACAACCAGCCAGCTCACGCAGTGTCATCCTGGCTTTCCAGATTAGTTGAGTTATTAGCTCTTGTGGCTGTGTGATGGTTTTGGATCGCTGGTGGGAAAGGAAAACCCACTCTATGATTAAGAGTGAATCCTTCTGCCCTTTGATCCATTGGAATATCAAGCCATGCAAGTGTGGCAGCTTTCCCAGGACAATGAATTTGAAAGGCAGCTCGGGCTGATAATGATGAGCCTGCCTCTCAGTCAAAGCCTTCTGTGCTTTTCGGATTGCGGCTTTTGCCTCTGGGATCAGTTTCCTGGGAGAATCCAGCTCTCTCTCCTGAAGAGGAATGCCTTATGGAGCAGGGGCATGATCTGCCCCTGGACAAGTTGGACAAACCAGCCTGGGCCTGAGTAGAGGCCTGGGCCTGTATCATCCTTGGAGTCAAACTTAAGTCATGAAAAGGAGGAACTACCTTGACCACAGAGTAGGTAGTGCTTAATTGATGCGTCCCGCTGCTCCGTGTGCACTTTGGCTCCTGCTAGCCCTCTCTGGCAGTGGGCCGCACCATGTGGGGCCACCCCCAGGAAGCCACGAGAGATGGTGTAACGTGGCCAGCCCAGGGAGCGGCTGGGCTGGATGCGTAAAGCATCGTGGGCTCTATGGCGGGAGATGGAACACACGCACCGAGGCCGGGAGCAAGGACTGGGGAGAGGTTCTTGTATGGTTCCTAGATCAGTTTATTCTCCAGAAGGGTCAGGGACAAAGAACACAGACAAAGACAATACAACTTATATACGGGGGTGGTAACTTAGGGATGATACATTTCCAACCAATGAGGAGAAACCAAGGGAGGAACCAAAGGTAGGGATACATAATGTACAACCAATAGGGGGTAAGAAAGGAGGAGACTACAACGTAACATCCAACAGAGTCTCAGGAGAAACATAACTGACACAGAAGCTTCTAGGAGTAAAGGTGGGGTTTGCATAACTGACAGGGAGAACTGGGCAGGGCTACAAGGATTGACATGGAAGGGACTGGAGCATGGGGTAACACCATATAGGGAAAGCTTGGGGGAGGATACAATCATGGAACAAACCATTTAGGAATGAACATGGGGGTAAATTTGAACAACTTATAAAATACATAACTTAAGAAGGATGCTACACCAAATCACGTTTTGCTATGATGTTCACCAATGAAAAGATGCCTGAGGATGTAAACAATGCTGAAATATATATAACCAACCATTTTGAGCAATAAAGGGAGAATGATATGTGACCGTATCGGTGTGATTATCGTTACTCGTCCAGCTCTTCGCGGGGACCCTCTTTGCCTGGCACACTGGACAGGGACCATTGTAAAAGTGCTTAAATGTGGATTGCCTAAACGTGGAAGACTCCAAAGCATCGGAGGAGAGCTGATTTGGGAGCTGAAGAGCCAGGGGCAGGAGAGTCCTGGTCGATAAGAAAACCAGAGACCAGAGCTTGAGAGGCCAATCGAGCCCCTGCCAAGGTAAGACCATGATGGAAACTGGCGCAGCAATTCATCTCCATGCTAGTATCCTCTCTAGAGAGGAGAGAAAACCAAGGAGCAAGAGATAGACACATTGGTCCGATGGGATTGAAAGAAGGGGAAGCTATGCGAACTGGCATTGCTGTTTAATACAGCAGAGTGGCATGAAGTGGGAGATTGCTTGTGGGATTGCACAATAGAAGGAGGAAAAGAAGGCAAAGAGGCCAAAGAACGGGGGACAGTGTGGAAGAAAGTGATTCTTACCTTAGAAACCATAAAGGTGGAGAAAAAGGTCGCCGCAGCAGCGATTGAAGCCTTAGAGGGAGCTCTAAAAGATGATAAAAAGGAGGCAGCCAAGCCCTCTCGAGTCGCAACATTTTTCAGGGTTATGTGCAGCCGATGAAAGGTTCTACAGCTCTGGTGTGTTCCTCCATGAAGGAAGTGCTAGACAGTGTTACTGAGAAAGCAGAAGTGACACTGGCTGCAGACAAGGCGACTAAGGGAAAAGAGGAAGTTGCACAGACACCCGACCCTGGGGGAGTGGCGCAGGACGGGGAGCAAGGAGGGGCCATAGGCAGGGCAAAGCCAAAACGAGAAACAAAGTGAGAAGGCAGAAAGCAGGGCGGAGATGGCTGTGGAGCTCCACTGTATCCCCCGCTCCTTGAATCTGATGATGAATCCGCAACAGACGGCTCCAACACTGATAGTACACAGCTGCCTCAGAAACACACTGAAGAAGCTAAACAATTACAGGAAATATTAAGTCAACTGTTAGAACTATCAAAACGGCAAGAAAAATTAGAGAAACAAACAGCTATTTTGTCCACACTGTGGAGACAAAGGGAATGCAGTCCTATCCCTCCTCAGCCTCTTCAAGAGAAGTTCAGATTACTGATAAAAATCGAACCTTCAGCCCCTCCAGAACATTTGCTGCCTCCGCCAGTAGTGTCAACCGGGAGTTCCAAAGATCCAGTTCAAAGATGATGGACTGGAGTTATCCGAGATGCTATATTAGGAGATTGGCAAGCTGCAAATTCAGTTGCTTGCCCTGTGATCATAAACAATGGACAAGCTTTTTGGGAACCTCATGACTTGAAGGTGTTACAGCAGGCCAAACAGACAGTTGCCACCTATGGCATTCAGTCAGAGGCTCCACGAAACACCATTCAATGTATATTCACCAAAGATGTCCTTTTCCCTGCTGATTCTTCTAGCATTGCATCTTTATTGTTGACACCATCACAATACCTAATGTTTGAGAGAGCATGGAAACGTTTAGCAGTAGAAGAAGCTAACAAACATCAAACCGTGGAAGATCTCCTGTATGGTCTCTAAGCAGACATGCTGACTGGGCAAGTCCGTATTCAACAACAAATGTACAGCTGACATATCCCACCGAGATTCATCAGCTGTCTCACTTGCTGGCCCACAAGGCTTCGTTTGAAGTACCAGATAAAAATAAACCAGCACCTTATGCCACTTTAGGACAGGGAGCAACTGAACCATATGGACAGTTCATTGATAGACTTTCGGCTGCATTGAAGGATACACCAGACATGCCAGCTGAATTGCAAGATCATATGTTTCATGCTCTTGCATTTGAGAATGCTAACTCACGCTCTAGAACCATCCTAGACACCCTACCACAGGGAAGTCCAGTGGATGAAATGCTGGTAAGGGCCACCAGAGGTGATCAAAACAGCCAAACAGCAGCATTTACAGCAGCCATGCAAGGTGTTATGAAAGAACAAGGACATACTACTGCTGCTGCTTTATCAGGCAGAAAAATTGGCTGATCCAACAACAAAAACCTAAGGAGTAGCACACCAACTAATAACACGTGCTTTCAATGTGGAGAGGCAGGATATATCAGACAAGCCAGCCAGAAAACCGTGTGGTGGCAAAATTGCAATACTGACACCCATGCCACCGCAGCCTGTCACAAGGCGGGAAACTTCAAGCGCAGTGCACTGGGGCAGCGCGCAAAGACACAAATTAATGCTCTGACCCAGCAGACCCCAAAAATGGTTTCCTGCTCCGAAACAAGCCCACTACCTGGGGAAGCCTCGGCATGGATATAGCAACAGCAATATAAGTCACTTTACAAGATAAACAAGTAACAGTAATTCCCACTGATATGTATGGACCAATGTACAGTATTGTGGATGTGCTCACACAGCTGGAGAGAAATTTTAGAGATAACAAGTAAGTTTCTGAAGAAAGGTATGTAAACAATAGCTATGTTTTGAGACAGTGTCCTTGAGTTGCGTGACACAGTCCAGTCCTGGCCCGGACCACTGGACTTTGCTGCGTCAGGGTAGGGAACCCAGTCTGGCGACTTAAATATAAGGAGAGAGACAACGCCCACTCCTGTGGCAGGGAACTGAAAACTTTAATAACTGTAAAATAACAAACTAAACGGCGAACAACGGGTATGCTCACAGGGGAAGGCTAAGCCGAAGATCTGAGAGGTCCAGCGTTAGACGGGGGTATTTATAACTGGGGATTCTGGGCGGGGTCACAGGGTAAGGGCCAATGGGAAGGGATATGGTAATTTATGCATGGGAAAATCAACCAACCAGGGGCAATGCGGCAACTGGGGACCAATCAACAGGGGAAGAACAAAGAAATTTCTAGAACGACATTACATATTCATGAACTATTTACATATTGATGGCTGGGGAATCCTCCCACAGCCTGGTGTCCATTTCTTCTATGGTGGGACAGACTGCAACAGTTGCGTTAGTGCTGAAACTACCAATGGAGTCAGATAAATTACCATAAAACCAATCAGCTCTAACTGTAATAAACCATGCTATAAAACTGTGTGTTCAAAATAAAGATTATTCATATTGCCGCATCTGAGTTGGAGTTTGCTGCCCCTTACTCTAGCTCGACTGCGACATCTGGTGACTTTTCAATGGTACTACAGGCCCTCCTCCAAACTAGGGCGTGGGCCGTGTAAGTTTCTGAACACCTTTTGCTGTCTGTATTTAGAGGTACTCTAAAAAGTAGAGTATAAAGACTCTCTGTCTTTCGGGAGAGGATTGTCTTTTAGGGACAGGTTTTCGATATGGGAAATGAAATTACTTTGGAGGAATGTATGGTTCTCTCTGTTTGGAAATCAATGATTTTGCACTGGAAATTAGATATTTCCAAGGATGTGCTATGCGATCTTTTGGCATATGCTAAGTCCCACTATTTCCCAGTGGATTTGCAATCCGCGCTTCATCCTGATACCTGGTTGTGTTTGGGGGAGGTTTTGTTGGATGGCCTGGTAGATGAGGGCGTGTCTTTATTCCCTTTGGTATCGGCTTGGAATTTGATTAATATATTAGTTATAAGCCGAATCCCAGCGGGTGTGAATTCCAGCTGTAGTTCCCCGGGCTCGGATGGTATCGTTTCACCTTGTGGCAGCGCCCCAGGGACTCTGGCAAGGAGGGGCATGGCCCCGGACCTGCTCTGGGGCTGGCCGGACCTGCTCCGGGAGTGGGTGGACCCTTGGGGGATTCGGGGACCCCTTCGTAGGACCCCTCTGTCACCTGGGGATTCTATTTTGGGGGGATCTCCCCAATGTCCCACGTTTTCACCAGTAGCGGGAGGCTCCGCTCTGGTGGGAGCGAGGCGGATGCCGTTTGTGTGGATGGCGCCGCCCCTTCGCTCAGTCCCCGCGATGGGGCTGCATTTTCCAGCACCTTTCGTGTCTCCACCAAGACGTTCGGGGACATGGCCCAGTGGCAGTGGACTGTCCTTTCAGCCCACACACCCCCTGCCAGGGAGTGGGCTGGGGTCGGTTCCCCCCGTGGCTTCTGCCGAGGCTGCACACTTGGTTGTCTTCGCTCCTACGTCATCGGCAGCGTTGGCGCCTGCGACAAGGCATGCCCGGAGTCCCCCTGATAGCAGGGGCTCTGCTGTGGCGCGCCACCCACAGCTCCGGCCACACCTTTTGCCAAGCCTTTCCCCACTACTATTGGCCGGGCAGGAAGAGCCTTCTCCCGCAGCGCGAGCTGCGGTTCAGTGGATTTGATCTCTTTTTCAGTACCACAGAATGCCCCTGCAGCGGTGGACCTGCCTTCTCCAAGACCGGCCACAGTGCCGCGCGTCGTGCCCTCTGCACGACCTGCCACGCCGCGGGCCACGCCTACTGCTTGTTCGTGGTCTCCGTTGGCGGTTTCGTCAAGGGCGGAGGTGGAGGCATGTCCCTCCGCTTCCCAGTCCGGGGCCACTTCTTTGGCTTCGGTTCCCGTTGCCGAGCGACCGGCTCTTGGGTCGCAGAAGTTGTTCCGTCCTCCTGCGGAGGTGGACAGTGATATTGATGATCGGCACTACACCGTATCCCGCCAAGGCTCCGATGTCACTTCAGACCGACGGAACTGGCAGCAGCAAGAGCAGGAGCAGCAGTGGCAAATGTCCGGGGATGATTTTTTACAATTACACTCTCCACAAGATAGTTATAAGATAGACAGTCAACCTAAACAGGACAGTAGGTCTCCCCCACAAAGGGACGTTAAAGCCTTCTTTGTTCAGAAGGCAGTTCCTAATTCAGGTCAACGTGATAAACATGAGGTCGTATCCTGGCGGGTTTTTCAGGATTTGAGGGAACAAGTAGGAAGATACAGACTGGGGTCTCATCAGGTTATGCAAGTCCTCAGATTTCTTAATGCACATCTACTTACTCCCTCTGATATTAAGGACATAGGTCAGGTGTTGTTTCGACCTATGCAATTTGAGATATTCAGACATAAATGGAGACAATTAGCTCATGTGGTAGCTGACACTAATATGCAGTTACCCTCCCAGGATCCCAGAGCTCGTGTCGATGTTGATGCACTTATGGGGGAATTGGCATTTGATAATCTGGAATTACAAGCTACCTGGCATTTTGCTGTTTTGCAGCAGGCTCAGAAAGTAGGGTTTGTAGCCCTGCTGAAAACAATTGAATTGGATGCTCCTAAGGAATCGTATACCTGCATCAAGCAGGGTCCAAAAGAGCCTTTTCTGTCATTTATTGAAAGGCTTGGAGAGGCCGTGGACATGCAGGTCTTGGATGATAACATGAAGTACACCTTCTGTAAGCAGCTGGCCAGAGATAATGCTAATCCCAACTGCCGGAAGATCATAAATGCTCTTCCTGGTGATCCAGAACTGCCAGACATGGTTGATGCCTGTGCTAAGGTGGTTCCTGTTGACCATAAGGTGTCTGTTCTAGCAGTAGCCTTACAGCCAGGCCAGCCATGGCCTGGCAGTGGAAAGCGAAGAAGGGGAAAAAGAAAGAATAGACAACAGCAGCAGCCATTGCAGCAGCAAGGGAAAGGTTTCTTGTGTTCTAGGTGCTTGAAACCGGGTCACTATGCAGAACAATGTAAATCCAGGTTTCATGCTAATGGTCAATCCCTGACATGTCGGGGAAACTCCAGATCCAGCGCTCAGGGGAATTGCGCGATGACACAAATACTTCCCCAGAATGGGACACCGGCTCAGGTGTGTCCGGTCACTGCGGTGTCGACAATGTCTCCGCCGAGTTGGCTGTACACACCTCAGTAATGGCTGTCTTGGAGACCGGTGGTGTGTACAAGGTTCCCGTGGATGCATTTGTACCTCTGGGTGAAGGTCAAGGTGCGCTCCTTGTGGGACGGTCAGATGCCACCCCTCTGGGTGCTTTTGTGCTCCCCACTGTCGTTGATCCTGACTACGTGGGTCAGATTTTTGTTTTGGTTTTTACACCCTCCCCGCCTGTCACCGTTCCATCCAGAACATGTATCGCTAAACTTCTGCTCTTTCAGTCATCTGTCCCTAATGATGCTCAGTGGACACATGCGGATGACCGCTTTGAATCCTCAAGATCATCACAAGCTCTCTGGTCTGTGGCCATTTCTGCTGAGCGACCACAGATGACCTGTACCATGTCTCTCTCCGGTGCCCAGCTGTCTCAGGTTTGAATTCGAGGCTTGATCAACACCGGAGCTGATGTGACGGTCATCTCTTCCTCTGCGTGGCCTCCCTCGTGGCCTTTGGACTCTCTCAGTCTGGCCATGAAAGGGTTGGGGGGTCGAGTGCAGACTTTTCAGAGTACACAGGCTGTGTTGGTCAAAAATGTAGAAGGGTGAACTGCTACAGTTCAACCCTATGTCAGCGCAGCTCCGGCCACTCTCTGGGGACGGGATGTTTTGGCAGCTTGGGGGGTCCGGATTGCAATGGACTTTTGATTTTTCTGTATCGCAATGATAAGTCTAGATTTGTTTTCACTGTGCCTGCAATTTGTAATGCAGAGCCTGTATGGTGATATCAATGAAAGGTTTATGTGTCTCCCCTGTTTATTATTTTAAACAAAAAGGGGGACCCTGACCTGGACTTACCTCGGAGAGGATTGACTCCTGAGGCGCTATGAGTTCTGGGGGAAGTCCAACAAGCTTTTGCTCGTCAGGTTTGTCAAGTAAATCTTTCCATTGATATCATTGTTATTATTTATTCTGATTTTCATGCAACAGGCATTATTGGCCGTTGGAGTGAGAAATGGTCTGATTCCTTGCATATTTTGGAATGAGTCTTTCTGTCCCATCAATTGAGTTGCCTGATCTAGAGTTGGGCACCAGTGCAAGGACCCACCGTCTTTCACAGATGGTTTGGAAAAAAACAGGAAAAGTAATTGTAACGTAGAAGAAAGAACCTGGTTAAAAGGGCTGGAAGGTCATGAGCCAGGTTCAGCTCAATTGGTTGAATTGAAGGCTGTTATCATGGCGTTCCAGAAATTTTCCCAGGTACCTCAGGTAGAAAAAGGGGATGCCTGGGGACACACCGTATAGTCGGCTGGAAAAGGTTTATATACTGTTGGTCACTTCACTGTGCCACATAATTCAGATAAGTCTATTATCTTGAATCATTTTCTGTCATTGCATTCTTCGGGAGAGACGCCCATGCCTCGAGCGAGGGTCTGGATATGGGACCTTGCCACTTGTCCTGGGGTGACAGGACATTTTCATACTTTGTATCCCAATAGTTTTTTTTCCTTTGTTCCCATGTTCTTAGTTTGTTTTGTCTGTAGCCTTGCCCCTCCCCCGGCTGCGGGCTTTTGGGCTTGCTTTTGCTGCTTAGCTTAGGCTGGCTTTGCTCGCTTTGCTCT
>VXAX01005804.1:14976-27756 GCA_013399835.1 Leptocoma aspasia
AGGGCCCGTGGCTGGAGCGGTGGGGTTGGCCAGGAGCCCGGCGAGCAGGCTGCGAGCGGGTGCCGGGCTGCGGGGACTGGTGTGATTTCCTTCCTGGGGGCGCGGGCAGGGCTGGGGCCCCCCTCGCCGTGCTGCCACCCCGGCTCGCTCCGGCTGGAAAACCGCTTCCACCGGAGCCTCCTGGGCTGGGCTGCTGGCACAGCTGGCAGAGCCAGCCAGCCCCAGCCCCGGGAGCCGCGTGTGCAGCCCGGCCTCGGCATCAGGAGGCTGATTAGAGACCGGCTAATGACAGGCTGCAGTTGGGAAACGGCTTCGCGGTGCAGCGTGTTCGCACGACATCCGTGTCCTACAAAGGTGTCGCTAGCTCCAGGGTGTGACACCGCAATCCGGGACCCGGTGCCACCCCAGCAGGCAGCACAACCAGCCCAGCACCCCCCGGCTGCATCCCCGGAGTCGGGCAGGGAGGGAGGGAAGCTGCTGCCGGGGGCTGGAGGCACAAGGTGGGACAGAGCCACGGGCAGGGTCCCCGGAGAGCAGGGGCTGGGCCGGGACTGCTGGGGTGGATCTCTCCCCCATCGTGATGCATCTGCCCCAGCATCGATCCGATGCTTAAATGGACCAAAAGCATCCATCCGATACTTAAATGGATCAAAAGCAATGACTCAGAGACTTCCCGATTGTTAAGCAAACAGTCGGAGACTTAAGCTCTGACCCTGATAACGAGTCGAACGTGTCATTAATGTCACTCACCACGCTTTACGGGAGATGGGTGTTCCCAAAGAGATGCTTTGGGTTTCGATTCTGCTGTTTTTACAAGACTGTGGCCTCATCACTGCGCGATGTTGGAGATGCTGGCAGTTTGTTTACAGGGTTTCCCAAGGGGACCAGGTGACAACGTGAGACATCCTGGGAGTGGGTGGCATCCCTGCCTGTGGCAGGGGTTGGAACGACATGAGCTTTAAAGTCTCTTCCCACCCAAACTATCCTGGGATTCCATGATGCATCTGTGATTGCTACATTAAATAATAAACATTAGATAACACAGAGCCCGGTTTTGCAGGACAGGAGGGTGACAGGATGGGGCTTGGTGTCTCTGCCCACCCAGTGCCTTAGAACAAGCAGAGACCCAGAGAACTCAGAGACCCACCCCAGCTGCAGCAGCAGCAGCACAGCTGGAGGAAAGGTCTCAGCTCCTGCCCCTGGATCTGAACAGCCACTCCTCCATCCCTGAGACTATTCCCGTGCCTTGTGGACTGCCAGGGTGGTGTGGGATCACACGGCCCCCAGGAAGATCCACACAGAGAGCCGTGTGCTGGGCTGTGCCTGGCACCCTGTGTCCCACCATGCTCATGGCCAGCCTGTGGCCAGCACAGGGCCAGCCAGGGCGACGGTCTCAGAGGGCAGAAAATGACTGGCAGCATCAGCTAGCACCTCTCTGAGGCTGTGGCATCACATCAGGAGGCCACTGGTGTCACTTGGCATGACCTGAGCTTGGGAAGAGACCACCAGTGAAATCTGGCTGTGCTGGGGCAGCTCCAGGGAGCAGGGAGGGAGTGATGCCTGGAGAGGCTACCTAGAGAGAGGCTGGACAGAGTTAAAGGATAAAGCAGGTATTTATTAAAAGGCCTTCAAAGGATACACCTTGGGCAGTGCAAGAGCCTGGCNGGCTGGCACGGCGGGGCTCGCTGGGGCTCCGGGACCAGGGCCCGTGGCTGGAGCGGTGGGGTTGGCCAGGAGCCCGGCGAGCAGGCTGCGAGCGGGTGCCGGGCTGCGGGGACTGGTGTGATTTCCTTCCTGGGGGCGCGGGCAGGGCTGGGGACCCCCTCGCCGTNCGATGCTTAAATGGACCAAAAGCATCCATCCGATACTTAAATGGATCAAAAGCAATGACTCAGAGACTTCCCGATTGTTAAGCAAACAGTCGGAGACTTAAGCTCTGACCCTGATAACGAGTCGAACGTGTCATTAATGTCACTCACCACGCTTTACGGGAGATGGGTGTTCCCAAAGAGATGCTTTGGGTTTCGATTCTGCTGTTTTTACAAGACTGTGGCCTCATCACTGCGCGATGTTGGAGATGCTGGCAGTTTGTTTACAGGGTTTCCCAAGGGGACCAGGTGACAACGTGAGACATCCTGGGAGTGGGTGGCATCCCTGCCTGTGGCAGGGGTTGGAACGACATGAGCTTTAAAGTCTCTTCCCACCCAAACTATCCTGGGATTCCATGATGCATCTGTGATTGCTACATTAAATAATAAACATTAGATAACACAGAGCCCGGTTTTGCAGGACAGGAGGGTGACAGGATGGGGCTTGGTGTCTCTGCCCACCCAGTGCCTTAGAACAAGCAGAGACCCAGAGAACTCAGAGACCCACCCCAGCTGCAGCAGCAGCAGCACAGCTGGAGGAAAGGTCTCAGCTCCTGCCCCTGGATCTGAACAGCCACTCCTCCATCCCTGAGACTATTCCCGTGCCTTGTGGACTGCCAGGGTGGTGTGGGATCACACGGCCCCCAGGAAGATCCACACAGAGAGCCGTGTGCTGGGCTGTGCCTGGCACCCTGTGTCCCACCATGCTCATGGCCAGCCTGTGGCCAGCACAGGGCCAGCCAGGGCGACGGTCTCAGAGGGCAGAAAATGACTGGCAGCATCAGCTAGCACCTCTCTGAGGCTGTGGCATCACATCAGGAGGCCACTGGTGTCACTTGGCATGACCTGAGCTTGGGAAGAGACCACCAGTGAAATCTGGCTGTGCTGGGGCAGCTCCAGGGAGCAGGGAGGGAGTGATGCCTGGAGAGGCTACCTAGAGAGAGGCTGGACAGAGTTAAAGGATAAAGCAGGTATTTATTAAAAGGCCTTCAAAGGATACACCTTGGGCAGTGCAAGAGCCTGGCCGAGGTTACACACAGGATGGACGATGGGTCACGAGTTTTCACACTTTTATAAGTTTTGGTCCATTTCCATATTGGGGTTAATTGTCCAATTCCAGCTCCAGGTTATGCAGTCACATCCTCCCAGATTGCTCTCCTCAATTTGCTGTTATTTACACTTTTTGAAAAAAACTGCAATGGTGTCCTTGGTTCTGGGGCTGGAAAAGAACTGTTTTTTCTGACTAAACTGTGACTGAGAACTTGCTAACTTTATATGAAGTTCAGAGTTATATACTCTGAGCTATTATCTACCCTAATGCAGTACAGAATCTGAAAAACGTGAAAGCTAAAACTTCAGGCATCAGGAGCAGTGCTCCTGTCTCGTGCTGGCACCCAGTGGCATCAGCCCAAAAGTAAGTGGTGGTCGTGTCACCCAGGAACAGAAGAGGAAAGTGGCTGAGGCCACAGGTTTGAGGCAGTGTCAGGCTCTGAGAGAGCAGGTGGGTCCTTGGGGCGCTGCAGAAGGTGTCCATGCTGCTGAGATGATGTCCCTTTGTGTGGTGCATGCGTGTCACTAACCTGTGACCTGCCCTCAAAGCCCTCTGCCCACCCCAGCTGCACCCTGGCCCTAGGATTGCTCTGAGGGAGCAGCAAAGCCCCAGATGCCACTCCCTGCTTCTCCCTGGGCTCCTGTGGTCACCTCCGGGGAGAGGCTTCCCGCACACCCACCCGAAAACTGCACACGGACCTGTGTCTTACCAGAGACTCTGTTTGTTTCTGCCTCCCCAGACACGCTCAGCGCCCCCACAGCAGCAGGATTCCTCCCCAGGGACGATGCAGAAGATGAGTGGATGCTCCCAGAACAAGTCGAGCAGCACAGGAAGCAACCTGGCTGCAGGTGAACACAAAGAGATGGGCGGGGGTGGGAGTAACTTCATTGCCGGAGTCTTCATCCAGGCCAAGAAGAAGAAGCTGAGCATCTACGAAGCCATGATGAGGGGGCTGCTGACCCCGGGCACGGCGCTGGTGCTGCTGGAGGCGCAGGCAGCCTCGGGGCTGCTCACAGACCCCGTGAGGAACGAGCAGCTCTCGGTGAAACAGGCGCTGGCTCAGGGACTCATCGGCCGGGACTTCTACGAGAAGCTGCTGTCGGCGGAGGGAGCCGTGACAGGGTACACAGAGCCCTACACAGGACACAGGATCTCCCTGTTCCAGGCCATGAAGAAGGAGCTGATCGTCAGGGATCACGGCATCCGCCTGCTCGAGGCCCAGATCGCCACCGGCGGCATCATCGACCCCGTGCACGGCCACCGTGTCCCCGTGGAGGTGGCCTACAAGCGTGGCTACTTCGACCAGGAGATGAGCCAGTTCCTCTCCAACCCCGAGAATCAGACCAGAGCTTGCTTCGACCCCAACACCCACGAGAACCTGACGTACCTGCAGCTGCTGCGCCGCTGCGTGCCTGACCCGGACACGGGGCTGCTCATGCTGCAGCTGATGGACAAGGGCTCCGTGCTCTACCAGCTCAACGAGGATGCCCGCAAAGCCCTGCAGGCCGCCCGCACCACGCTGGCTGTGGGGCTCTTCCAGGGCCAGAGCGTCACCGTCTGGGAGCTCCTCTTCTCCCGCTACGTCCCCGAGCACCAGAGAGAGGAGCTGCTGAGGAAATACAAGGCGGGGACGGTCACCATCCTGCAGATGATGACCATCCTCACCGCCACCGTGGCAGAAAGGGAGAACGGGGCTCTGGGCTCACCCACAGCCAAAGCCAACACGAAGGCGAGGGCGTCACCCCCAGCTCAGGACACTCAGGTCCAGGAGCAGCAGCTGAGGAAGTCCTTAAAGTCCGCAACTGTCCGTGTCACCTCTGGGGAGTTTCGGGGCCAAAACGTGTCTGTGCTGGACCTGCTCTTCTCCAAATATGTCCCTCAAGGGAAGCGGCAGGAGCTACTGGAGCTGTACAGGGCAGGGATCCTGACCACGGAGCAGGTGGCCACTGTGGTCACCACCATCGTGAACCGAACGGAAGCTGCAAACGCCGCGCTGGTGGCCAAGGCCAGGAGCCCACACAGGGCAGTGGCAGCGGCAGGGGAGGATGAAGAGGATAGTTCAGCACACCTGGATGACGCCCTGAAGTCCACCACCATCAGCATGCCGGCTGGGGAGCTGCAGGGACAGCAGGTGTCCCTGTGGGACCTGCTCTTCTCGGATTACACGCCCGAGGAGAAGAGGCAGGAACTGCTGGAGCTGTACCGTGAAAGGTTATTAACTCTGGAGCAGATGACAACTGTTGTCAGCACTCTCATTAGGAAAAAAGAATCTGCAGGCAGGAAATTGCACATCACAGTCAAGAGTTCCAACAAGGACCCAGTGACAGCACCAGGAGAGGAGGGTGACAACCCCGCCAAGGAGGAACCGTGGGAAACAACCTTAAAAACCACCATGGTCGATGTAGAGGCTGGGGAGTTTCGGGGCCACAAGGTTTCGCTGTGGGACCTGCTCCACTCCCGGTATATCCCCGAGGAGAACAGGAAGGAGCTCCTGGAGCTGTACGAGGCAGGTGAGCTGACCCTGCAGCAGGTGAAGACCGTTGTCAGCACCATTGTGACCAGGGCAGCAGCAGCAGAGAGAGCAGAGCCACCACCTGTGAGTGGTCCCAGGGCAGAGCCAGTGGCCACAGAGGCTGAACCCACCCCCCTGCACGGGGATAGGGCCTGGGAAGAGACCCTGAAGGCCACCACAACCGAGGTGCCAGTGGGGGAGTTCCAGGGCAGGCAGATCTCCCTGTGGGACCTGCTCTTCTCCCACTACGTCCCCGAGAAGAAGAGGCAGGAGCTGCTGGAGCTGTACCGTGGGGGAGCACTCCCCATCCAGGAGCTGCTCAGCACCACCAGCAGCCTCGCCAGTGACAGCCTCGAGAAGCACTTCAGGGCCCTTCCTGCTCACACCATGGATCTCCTGCGCTCCGAGGGCTCCTACATCACGTTTGACCCGTCCCAGGAGCGCAGGGTGTCCGTGTGGGAGCTCCTGTCCTCCAAGCAGGTCTCCGAGTACAAGCGGGAGGCGTGTCTGGACACCTACCCCTCGGGAGGGCTGACAGTGAACAGGATCACCATCACCACCACCATCACCACCGGCCCCCGGCTCGAGAAGAGCCGCCCCCGGCACCACTGACCCCGACCCCAGCAGGGGAGGGTCCTGGCCACCCGTGGGACTTCGCTCTCCGCGCCCCTCCATGTGTCATCGCGGTGACAAACCCGTCTATGGGGCGGGGTTAGGGTTAAACTCCTGCTGTCTCTACTCCGGCTGTGCTGAGATTCCTTTTGCTTTCCCAGAGGGGCTCTGGGGGTGTCCAGGAACCCTGGGACTGCACCGTGCTTGCAGAGGCACTGACCAGGGACAGGGACGTGTGGAGCCAGAGTGCCCTGAGGGGGAGCAGGCAGAGACCCCAGGGCCTCTGTGGGCAGCAACACCCGGCCCCAGGAGAGCCACGGAGGGACAGGAACACCTCCTGTTCAGGACAGCTGGGAGCTGCACAGCAGGGACAGCATGTGGGGCTCTGGTGGCCTGTGGGACATTGAGACAGGACCTGTCCCTCAGTTCTGCTGCAGGATGGGGCAATGGGGGTCCCTGGGCTGCAGGATAGGGCTATGGGGGTCCTTGGGCTGCAGGATTGGGCCATGGGGGTCCCTGGGCTGCAGGATGGGGCTGTGAGAGTCCCTGGGCTGTAGGATGGGGACACAGGGGTCCCTGGGCTGTAGGATGGGGACACAGAGGTCCCTGGGCTGCAGGATGGGGCTGTGAGAGTCCCTGGGCTCCTGCAGCTCATGGCACACGAACACTGATGGAGAGGGACACTGTGCCAGGGCTGTGACCCCTGTGACAGTGAGAGGTGGCTGGGGACACCCACAGGAGTGGCGGTGCCTCCATGGGGCACGAGGACAGTGCACACAGGGCGCTGGGTGCTGCTCCATAGAGGGAACGAGGACCCTGGAAATTTCTAGGAAGGGAGCAGGGAAAAGGATGGCATAGCCTGAGGTGCTTATTGTCCCATCCCACTGTCCCATCCCACTGTCCCATCCCATCCAACCTCATTGTCCTTTCCCACTGTCCCATCCCATTGTCCCATCCCACTGTCCCATCCCATCCAACCTCATTGTCCTTTCCCATTGTCCCATCCCACCCATTTGTCCCATCCCACCGTCCCATTTCCTGAGGTCTCAGAGGAGCACAGGAACGGTGAGGCACAGGGAAGGAGAGGGAGGATGAATGAGCTCCTGGGACGGAGAAAGGCCAGGGCTGGAAGGCACAGCAGCCACGTGCCCCATGCCTTCTCCAGCCCAAGGATCGTGGGTTGTTGCCAATCCAGCATGGAGTTGAGGCCAAAGGAAGGAATTCTGCAGGCTGGGGGTGGCAGGGCTGAGGAACTCCCCGTGCAGGATGTCCCGGGAGCTAAAAGGTCCCGTGGACTAGCAAACCATTTGTAGGTGATGGAGGAAAACCCATCAGGGCTACCGAGCAAGAGGAGACTCGGCTGTTGGGGTCGCTCCCGGAGCCACCAGCACCGTGGGGACACTGGGGCGGTGCTGCCGCATCCGTGCCTTGTCCCCTCACCGTGTCACACCCACCGGCTGGCGGTGATGCCCTGGACGGGACAGACGGTGACACTGTCACCGTGTCGCTGCTCCCGAAGGGGACTGGGCACCGGGACACGCCGAGGGGAGGGGGGGACTCGCAGCCAGGGTGGGGAAGGGTCTGCAGGGACTCGGTGCCAGCCCCAGGGGCAGCCGAGGGCTCCAGACGGCGCCAGGGACTCGGGTTCCACTCCCACAGGAAGCGCCGGGTTTCCAAAAAAGCGGCTGGAAGAAAACAGGAGGTTGTGCGAGGGGAGAGCTGAATACATTTGCATAGTTAAAGGCTCGTTGCATAACGGGACCAATGGGAAGAGTCTCGGAACGCTCCCGGGGGCACGGGGGAAATTTGGGAAGGGTCCGACAGGGAGCCGCATCCCTGCGGGGATGCCGCGGCACAGCGGGGGCACGGGGGAAATTTGGGAAGGGTCCGACAGGGAGCCGCATCCCTGCGGGGATGCCGCGGCACAGCGGGGGCACGGGGGAAATTTGGGAAGGGTCCGGCAGGGAGCCCCATCCCTGCGGGAATGCCGCAGCACAGCGGGGGCACCGGGAAACGCCTCGGCTCCCGGGGAGAAGAGTGGGGCGACAGAAAAAGCTCCAGGACGGGACCTGACCGGCTGGCAAAGGAACAGAAACCAGCAAATCCCAAAACCAGCTGTGCCCACGGGCGCGAGTGGAAAAGCAGAGGGAGCGCCCACAGCGGCTTTCCCTGCACAACGTCACGGAATCATGGACCCTTGGGATGGTTTGGGGGGAAGGGATGTTAAAGCTCGTCCTGCTGTACCCCCTGTCGTGGGCAGGGACACCTTCCTCTAGACCGGGCTGCTCCCAGCCCCAGTGTCCAGCCTGGCCTTGGGCACTGCCAGGGATCCAGGGGCAGCCACAGCTGCTCTGGGCACCCCGTGCCAGGGCCTCACCACGCTCACAGGGACGAGTTCCTTCCTGATAGCCACTCCAAATCCACTCCCTTTCAGCACAAAGCTGTCCCCCCTTGTCCCCTGTCACTGCATGCTCCTGTGGAAAGTCCCTCTCCAGTGACCCACGGGGTCTCTGCAGCGCTGCCCTCGAGTGTGGGACGTGGTGCCAGCCTGGCCCACGACCCCCCCGGAGCCCCCAGCAGCCCCCAGCCCACCCAGACACAGCCGGGGGGCCAGCAGGGCGCTCCCAGGCCGGCTCTGCCCTTCCTTTTCCAGCAGCCACCAACGTTCTCTGGGAGTCCAGCCCAGTTTGCTCCCGGGCAAAGCCCTCCATCAGCCGGAGCAGACCCACTCCTGGCCCCGCCGGGCCCTGATAAGGCTGCCCCAGGCAGTTTTATCTCCCAGCACATCTGTCCTGCCACAGCTCTGCCTTCCTCCCTCGGTTGTGCCTCTGCCCCTTTTCCACACTGAATCCAGGGGATTTGGGCATGGCTGGTGGCCAGGCTGCACACAGAGCTCCTGGCACCGTCTGCCCCTCTGGAAACACCTCCTGGGGCAGCTGAGAACACGCCAGGGCCTCCTTGCCCTGACCCCCCATCCCTGCTGGGGCTGCTGAACCCACACAGGCCTTTCCCTCCTGGTCACCTCCACGTGTGCTCCGTGCCATAAATGTTTGTTCAGTGGCTGCAGGGCATGACTGTGCATTCGGGCCCCTTCCTGATGGTCCCATGACTGCTCCTGCAGCCTCAATGTCACCTGTCCCAGCCCTCTGCGCTGCCTCAGCTCAGCTTGCTGGCCTTGACAAAGCTGTTGATAAAAATATTAAATTAATTTGGCTCTGAGAGCCCACATTCTCCCTTCCAGCACACCCCAGTCTCCGAGGCACGTGCCTCTGTCCCCCCTGTGCAGCAGCCAGGCTGTCACAGGGGACAGAAGTTTCCTCTTTGGCTTCACCGCCACTGGGATCTGCTGGGGAGTGCAAATTGTCCTGGTTTGTCCCAACAGCACAAAGAGAGGGTTCAGCAACGGGGCCCTGGGGTCTCCAGCACCTTTTCCCAGCTCCAGAGGTCACACCTACACCAGCTCTGTCTGTTACATTTCTCTCCATGATAGGTTTCACCTGGAAGATAAAAAAAGGAACAAACCAGACTGTCATGAGGAGCCTTTGTCCAATTTTCCAATTTTTAATTTTTTTTTCTCTGTGTTCTGTCTTTGATCTATTGTTTATTCTTTTCTTATCTTGAAGTTGATATGCCGTCTACATGCCAGACTTAGTGTACGAGAAACAAGGCATAAAATGGAGTTCTGATACCCAAAACTAAGGTCTTTTTAAAGCTATCTAGTCTAATTACCTTCTAACACGCACTTTGTTTTTACTTTTCTACTAATAACTTTTACTAATTTATTTACGTAACACTCATGTTACTACTTTCTTTAACTAATGACTTTGTGCCACTAGTACTACCAAAAATGGAGTAGAAGAAGAGCAAGAAGGAGAAGAACAACACCTAAAGTCTTCTATTTTGTCTCTCATTCATTCTCATATTAAAATCTTAAAACCTTCTATTCTTCATTCTGTGATAAATTTTTACTACTACTGTTACTACTACTACTACTACTACTTAGTTCACACTTGTATGCTCTAACTCATCCTAAAGCTTTGGCAATTTTTTCTAGGGACAGAGGTTAAAAGCAGTGTGCAGCTGAGGACGAGGGCTCCCTAAAACAGGCAGAGAAACATTCCCTGTGCCCTGGGTTCCAACACACATCTTCGTCTCAACCAAAGCTCAGGAAAGTGTTAAAGGTTGTGGGACAGGGAACTCCCTGTGACAGCCCAAACTCCTCCCTCTGTGACAGCCAAGAGAGGGTCCTGCAGCCCAAAGTCCTCAGGCTGGGGGCCATGGTGTCCTTCCTGCTCATCCTCCCTGGGTGGGAGCGCTTCTGCCCAAAGCGTGACAGGGACTGTCCCCTCCTCAGCTCCCCAGGAACTGCCCATCCCATCCCCCACGTCACCAGGGTCCCCTCAGTGCGGGGAGCCCCTGGGGACAGGGCCAGCTCTGCCTGGGGACAGGGTGCTGGGTGTGAGGGAGCCAGCAGAGGCTTCCAAGTGAAACCAGAGCCTGAGGAAGCAGGGAATCAGCCCAGCACAGATTCAGGGCATGGACATCCTGGGGTCGGGGTCCCAGCCACACGCAGCACCGGCCGTGCCCACGCCGTCCCCACCAGTCCAGCTTGACCCTCGTGAGCGGGGCCAGGAGCCAGGAAACCCTGAGCAGGGCCCTGTGGAGCAGCCCTGGATCCTCCCAGGAGCTGCTGAGGGCTGGCAGTGGCAGCAGAGCTGACACAAACCAGGTGCCCTTTGTGCGTGACCAGCTGCAGGCAGCGGGCAAAGTCTGACAGCTGTGTCCAAAATCCAGCCAGCCTGCTCCAAAATCCAATTCCTCTGCTCCCAAGTCCAATTTCTCTGCTCCAAAATCCAACCACTCTGCTCCAAAATCCAATCCCTCTGCTCCAAAATCCAATTTCTCTGCTCCCAAACCAGCCAGCCTGTTCCAAAATCTAATTTCTCTGCTCTCAAATCCAATCATCCTGCTCCCAAATCCAGCCAGCCTGCTCCCAAATCCAATCGCCCTGCTTCCAAATCCAGCCAGCCTGTTCCAAAATCCAATTTCTCTCCTCCAAAATCCAATCATCCTGCTCCCAAATCCAGCCAGCCTGCTCCAAAATCCAATTTCTCTGCTCCCAAACCAGCCAGCCTGTTCCAAAATCTAATTTCTCTGCTCTCAAATCCAATCATCCTGCTCCCAAATCCAGCCAGCCTGCTCCCAAATCCAATCGCCCTGCTTCCAAATCCAGCCAGCCTGTTCCAAAATCCAATTTCTCTCCTCCAAAATCCAATCATCCTGCTCCCAAATCCAGCCATCCTGCCCCAAAATCCAACCATCTGTGTCCAAAATCCAATTTCTCTGCTCCCAAATCCAATCACCCTGCTCCAAAAACNCCCGGCCCCCAAAACCAGCCAGCCTGCTCCCAAATCCAATCGCCCTGCTTCCAAATCCAGCCAGCCTGTTCCAAAATCCAATTTCTCTCCTCCAAAATCCAATCATCCTGCTCCCAAATCCAGCCATCCTGCCCCAAAATCCAACCATCTGTGTCCAAAATCCAATTTCTCTGCTCCCAAATCCAATCACCCTGCTCCAAAAACCAACCAGCTGTGTCCCAAACCCAGCCAGTCTGCTCCAAAATCCAATTCCTCTGCTCCAAAATCCAACCAGCTGTGTCCAAAATCCAATCCCTCTGCTCCCAACTACAGCTGTCCCCCAAACCAGAGCAGCTGCTGACAGTGCTCTCACGGCCCTGACCCCACCTCCCTTTGTTGGCTCTGCCCTTAGAATCACAGAATCAGGGAATTGCTGAGCTTGGAAAACCCCTGTGAGCCCACGGAGTCCAACCATCCCCCCCCAGCACTGCCAAGGCCACCACTGACCCTGTCCCCAAGTGCCACATCCACGTGGCTGTTACATCCCCCAGGGATGGGGACTCCCCCGTGCCCTGGGCCGCACAGCCCTTTGCAGGAGCTTGTCCCCCAGCCCGTGGTGGCCTGTCCCCTGGCCGGTGGCTGTGTCCCCCCCTGCCCCATTCACGCACAGCCTCTCCCCCCGCGCTGCCCCTCAGCTGCCACTGCCCACACCTCCCACTCCAGGGCCAGCTGAGCCCTCCCGAGGGGGTTCTGGCTAGCCCATTTTTAGCCGTGGCCAGTTCCAGTTCCGTGCCCTCATCCGAGCAGCGCCCGCGGCTCCCGTGGCCAGCCTCACCTCCACACACAGCTGGCTCCCCTCCCGCTCCTGGAAGCACTCCGGGAAGAGCTGGAGACGCGTTTCCTGCCCGGCAGGAGCGCAGGCAGGGCTGGAAGGAGCGGGATGAGCCGTTCCGAAGGCTGCAGCCCCTCTCCCAGCTCTCATCCCGGGGGGATGGCGGGGATGCTTTCAGCAGCACCAGCTGTGGAAGCGGTTCCAGAGAACCGCTCTGCCCCTCTCCCGGGATCGCTCTGACCCCGAGGTGTTGGGTTCCTGCTGACCCGCACGCCCCTAACTCACACACCTGAGTCACCTGCGGGCACCTGCGGGGACCACACCTGCGGCAGGTGAGGAGCTGCGGGCCAGGGCAGGTTCAAGCCTGGTGCAGCTCAGCCCCACAAACGGATCCTGCAGCCCTCAGAGCCCGTGGACGAACGTGCCCGGACAGATGGAGCGGCGGGAAGATGTGTGCCAGACCCACGGAGCTGGTTTGGCACCCGAGCCTTCAGCCCCAGTACAGTGCGAGCCGTGCAACAACACATGACATCACCGCACCCCGGCCC
>VXAX01005804.1:35067-50823 GCA_013399835.1 Leptocoma aspasia
GTGGAAAGCCCAGCTCGCCATGCCACTGTGCTCCGTGTGCCGCTGTGGAAAGCCCAGCTCGCCTTGTCTCGGTGCGGGCTGTGCCGGTGCGGGGAGCGGGCTCACCGTGCCCAAGTGCGCGGGGACCGGGCTCGCCATGCCCGTGTGTGGGGAGCCGGGCTCGCCGTGCCCGCGTGTGGGGAGCCGGGCTCGCCGTGCCCCGGTGCGGCTGCTGGTGCGGGGTGCTCCGTGCAGGGAGCCGGGTTTCACCGTGCCCTGCTCTGGGGTGTCTGCAGCGGAGAGTCGGGCTCATGGTGTCCCGGTGCAGGGGGCCAGGTGGCGGAAGCCAGGCTCGTTGTGCCCCGTTGGGAGGGCCCGGGAGCTGGGCTGGCCGTGCCCCGGTGTGGCAAGCCCCGGTGTGCAGAGCCGGGCTGTGCCCCGGGGCACCGGGGCAGTCCCGCAGCGGAGGGCTCCGGTGCCCGTGGGACCAGCCGTGCTGGGCTACCGACAGCCCCGCGGGGCTGCTGGAGGCTCCCGGAGGGTTTTGCTGGTCTGGGTCCCTGAGCTGTGCCCGGTGACAGCGGCACGGGTCGCAGAGTGGTGACCCCGGGGCGCTGGCCCGGAGCTCCCGCGGGAACGGGGACTTGCCGGGTGAAGGGTGGGGTGTCGGGGCTGCCCCCACAGCCCAGCCCCAGGGCTGGAGAGCCCGGCTCCTCCTCTCCAGAGAAGGGGGTTAGGTCACTTCAGCTCATCCTCCTGCGCCAGGGCGCAGCATCAGGACCGTCTCCCCAAAAATGGGACTGGAGTCACCCTGTCTCTGTCAGGGCACCCAGGAACAGGGGCCAGGGCCGGTGGGTGAATCCTGACCCCAGGCCGGGGCGGGACAGCGCCCAGGGAGGGACACGACACAGGCACTGCCGGTGCCTGGAGGGGACAAGGCCCATCCAAGGCTAAACTCTTTATCTGCCCCTTATCTCCCCTCTTCCTGTTAAAGATCCGGCCCCAGCGTTCGGCTCTGCCTGCGGCTGCATCTCCCAGCCTCAATTCCCAGCCTGGGCTTTGCCGAGATCTTGATAACCTGCTCCTGGCTGATAACTTGCTCCTGGCTGATAAGCTGCTCTGCCACCAGCACCTGCCCTTCTGTCCCTCGGTGCTGCCAGGTGCTTCCACACCCACACATCCCCTTCCCCCCATCCCTGCTCCCTGCCCCACTCTGGAAGACACCTTCCCCACACCAGGGTGCCTGACCCCGACCCTGACCTTCATGAAATGGAGGACATTGAGGAGCTGGAGCACCTTCAGAGACAGGAATGGAACTGGGAAGGGGCTGGGGCACCAGGAGCAGCTGAGGGAGCTGGGAGGGGGCTCAGCCTGGAGAAAAGGAGGCTCGGGGGGACCTTGTGGCTCTGCACAACTCCCTGCCAGGAGGGGACAGCCGGGGGGGTCGGGCTCTGCTCCCAGGGAACAGGGACAGGAGGAGAGGGAACGGCCTCAGGCTGGGCCAGGGGAGCTCAGGTGGGATATTGGGAAAATTCCTTCTGTTCTGGCCAAACAGCGATGTTTAATGATGAGGATTTCTATGCTAATTTTGTGCAGGAGCTTTCTGGAGCGGGGCTGCCATGCCTGGATCTGGCCCAGGGGGTTCATCCTCCTGTGCAGGGGTGGGAGAAGTGGGAACCCCCCAGCTCCATCTCCACCCAAGCACTTTAGGTCACCGTCTCTGTGCCCCAATCCACAGGGATTTTCCAGCTGGAGCAGTGGGAAGGGTGGGTTGGCCTTCCCAAGGGCAGGACAGCTGTTCCAGGAGAGCTGGAGTGGCAGGAAGGCCCTGTGATTGCCAAGTGGAGGAAGTTCTGTGGAGGAGCTGTGTTTGTGAGAGTTCACAGATGCTTCATGACGTGCAGGAAGGAGCCGAGCACTGGAGATCCACTCTGCCCTCAGCACTGCTGGGATCTGCACCCTCAGGGAGCTTCCTGAGGGTGCAGATTCTCCTGAAGATTCATTGGAGTTATTTATTTCCGTAATCTGGTTTTGTCCGAGGAGTGGAGCCCTGCGTGGGACCTGCAGAGCTGTGCCCCATCTCTGGTTTGGAGAGCAGGGCCATCAGGGTGTCCTGGTGGGCAGAGCTGGGAGCCTGGAACGCTGGTGGAGCACAAACAGGTGTCCTGCTTGGCCCGGGGTGCTCAGCAGGGGCTCAGCCTGGAGAAAAGGAGGCTCAGGGGGGACCTTGTGGCTCTGCACAACTCCCTGACAGAGGAGGCAGCCAGGTGGGGGTCAGGCTCTGCTCCCAGGGAACAGGGACAGGACAAGGACAAACAGCCTCAGGCTGGGCCAGGGGAGGTTTAGGTGGGAAAATATTGGGAAAATTCCTCCTGGAAATTCCTCCAGGGCAGTGGTGGAGTCCCCACCCGAGGAGAGATTTAATACCCCTGTGGGTGTGGTGCCTGGGGACATGGGTTAGTGGTGGCCTTGGCAGTGCTGGGGACAGGATGGGCTCAGTGGGCTCAGAGGCTTTTCCCAGCCGAACCATTCCATGATTCCATGGCTCTGTAGACCGAAGGGCAGCGTATGATAAATTGACATTAACGTGCATTAATGATGTGGACACAGGGACTGCACCTCGTTTTCACACACAGGGCTGTGCTGGGCCTGCCCTGCCCCCCGGGATAATCTCCCTTCCCGACCTCCTTTGCCTGTTTATGGTCCTTTATTCCTCAGGGATGTGAAGTCACAGGGTGCCAGGAGCAGCTCAGGGAACAGCAGCACTTGGACATGGTGTGAGGAGAAGCAGTGCCGTGGCCCTTGGGGTGTCACAGCCCCAGCCCAGCCCTGCCCTGCCCCTCTCAGAGCTCTCCTGTTGTTTGTGAGCTGCTGCTGGCACGGGATTTTCCACGTGGAAGCACCGGGGCTCTTTCAGCCTTGCTTTGATGACCTCATTTGCTTTTCACACCCACCCTGGGGAGTATGAGCAGAAGGGAGAGGAAACTTGGTTTTCTGCTTTTGTGAGAAGTTTTGTGCCTTTGCTGGTGTGAGCCCCAGCAGCTCGTGCTGGGATCAGTCTGGTTTATCCCTGCTGGTCTGCATTCCCAAACCCGACTCTGCCCGGGAAGGGGGGCTGTGACCAGCAGGTGTTTGCTGCTCACGGGTGCTGCTCCCACCACGTTCCTCTGTCACATTTCCTGGGCTCAGGCTGTGATTTCCACATCCTCCCCCTCACCTCCCACCCATGCCCACCTGTCCGTTCTGCCCACGGTGCTCCCTGTGGGAATGCCCTCCATGCAGCATGCTCTGAAGGCCTTCCCTTGGTTTGAGAGTGCTGTGAGCTGTGCCTGAGCTCAGCTGTGGCTCATGGATGGAACTTTGGAGCTGTTCCCATAATTTGTTCCTCTAAGCGACCCTGGAGTTGTCCCTCGCTCGTAATTCTGCTGCTGCTTCCCATGTGGGATTTGCTCTGGAGCACCCTTGGAGTTCAGTGAGGGGAGGGCTGGGAGGGGCACCCAGAGGGACCTGGGCAGGCTGGGGAGGTGGGACTGAACCTTGTGCACCCCAGCACAAACACAGGATGGGGCCCTGGCTGGAGAGAATCCCATCCCACAGGATGGGGGGTGCTGGGAAAGGCTGGACATGCCCTGTCCACGGGGATCCCAAAACCCCCTGTGCCCTGGGCTGATCCCAGCCTGGGCAGCAGGAAAGGAGGGGGGAATTCTGCCCCTCTGCCCCTGTGCTCGGGTGGGACCCCACCTGCAGAGCTGCCCCAGCCCTGGGGCCAACAGCACAAGGACCTGGAGCTGCTGGAGAGAGCCCAGAGGAGGCACAGAGATGCTCCAAGGGCTGGAGCCCCTCTGGAGCCGGGCTGGGAGAGCTGGGGGTGCTCACCTGGAGAAGAGAAGGCTCCAGGGAGAGCTCAGAGCCCCTTCCAGTGCCTAAAGGGGCTCCAGGAGAGCTGGAGGGGGACTGGGGACAAGGGATGGAAGGACAGGACACAGGGAATGGCTTCCCACTGCCAGAGGGCAGGGATGGATGGGATATTGGGAAGGAATTGTTCCCTGTGAGGGGGGGCAGGGCCTGGCACAGGGTGCCGAGAGAAGCGGTGGGGCCCCCTGGATCCCTGGAAGTTTCCCAGGCCAGGTTGGACAGGGCTTGGAGCAGCCTGGGCTAGTGAAAGGTGTCCCTGCCCATGCCACAGGGTGGGACTGGGGATCCTGAATATCCCTTCCCATCCACACCAGCCTGGGATTCGACAATTCTAACCATGAGCTTTAACTCACCCAGCAGGACGAAAGAAAGGGAAGAGGGAAACAGCAGAATAAACACAGAGAAGAAATGCTGAAGCAGCATTTAAGGAAAATAAAGTGATGTTTAAAAAAATCAGCAAGAGGGGGGGGTTTTGGGGTGTTGCTGTAGGTTCCCACAGATCAGAAAACGAAAACAAAACATGGAAAAAATAGTGCAAGCGCTGGAATCCCGTGAGGTGCAGGGGGTTCCCATTTTTAGGCATTAATGAGGTCTGCAGTTGGCAGCAGGATCCCGGTTCCATGGTGGATGGTTTGGGAAGGCTCCAACTATGCAATATCTGCCACAGGGTTATTTTTAAAAGCTGCTTTGTTGCCAGCCATCCCCGGGGATCTGGGCTGGGAGCTGTGAGGAGCTTTTCCAGCCCAGGGGGATCAGCTGGAGGACTTGGCTCCTTCTTTTCCTGCCATCTCTTTTGTTCCTGCCTCTTTTCTGCTTCCACGTCTTTTGTTTGCCACGGGTGAGCTCTGCAGGGTGAGTTTGGGGTGACTCTGCTGAGCTCGGCTGATCTCGCAGGTGAGCTTCCAAGAATTTAGGGTTAATATCCAAGAATTCAGGATGATACCCAAGAATTTAGGGTTAATATCCAAGAATTCAGGATGATACCCAAGAATTTAGGGTTAATATCCAAGAATTCAGGATGATACCCAAGAATTTAGGGTTAATATCCAAGAATTCAGGATGATACCCAAGAATTTAGGGTTAATATCCAAGAATTCAGGATGATACCCAAGAATTTAGGGTTAATATCCAAGAATTCAGGATGATACCCAAGAATTTAGGGTTAATATCCAAGAATTCAGGATGATACCCAAGAATTTAGGGTTAATATCCAAGAATTCAGGATGATACCCAAGAATTTAGGGTTAATATCCAAGAATTCAGGATGATACCCAAGAATTTAGGGTTAATATCCAAGAATTCAGGATGATACCCAAGAATTTAGGGTTAATATCCAAGAATTCAGGATGATACCCAAGAATTTAGGGTTAATATCCAAGAATTCAGGATGATACCCAAGAATTTAGGGTTAATATCCAAGAATTCAGGATGATACCCAAGAATTTAGGGTTAATATCCAAGAATTCAGGATGATACCCAAGAATTTAGGGTTAATATCCAAGAATTCAGGATGACACCCAAGAATTTAGGGTTAATAGCCAAGAATTTAGGGTTAATATCCAACACTCTAGGACAGCCAAGGCTTGTTCCTTGCCAGACCCCCGGAGCACGTGCTGGGGACAGAACTCCACTGTCTGCTTCCAGCAACATTTACCCACTGGTGAGTTTTCCACTAGAATTCAATTTCCTTTTGGTTTTTCCTTAAAGGTTTTTCCTTTCCAGAAGCCTCTGGGGTGCCCCCAAAACCCCTGTTCAGAGCACAGAATTTAGGGTTAATATCCAAAGATTCAGGACGATACACAAGAATTTAGGGTTAATATCCAAGAATTCAGGATGATATCCAAGACTTTAGGGTTAATAGCCAAGAATTTAGGGTTAATATCCAACACTTGAGGACAGTGAAGGCTTCACCCTGACTGTGCTCTGAACAGGGGTTTTGGGGGCACCCCAGAGGCTTCCAGTTAAGGAAAAACCAAAAGGAAATTGAATTCTAGTGGAAAACTCACCAGTGGGTAAATGTTGCTGGAAGCAGACAGTGGAGTTCTGTCCCCAGCACGTGCTCCGGGGGTCTGGCAAGGAACAAGCCCTGGCTGTGCCAGATTTAGAGTCCTCCCCATCACCCTGCGAGCCCGTGTGGGCGGAGCGGGGCCGGTTCTGGATGGCGCCTCGGGGCTGCTCTCCCCGTGCCACGTTCTCCATTTCACGGAGCCTTTAATCCTCCGGGATCTCACCCGGCCACAACAATCCTGTGCCTTGTTCTCGCTGCTGGGGAGGGGGCTGACGTCAGCCTGCCGTGAGCCTTCAGTGCAGGAACTTGTGGTTTTTCATGCAGGAACACGCTCCTTTATCCCCATCCATATTCTGCAAGGAATGCCTGGCTGCAGCTCCTTTATCCCCATCCATATTCTGCAAGGAATGCCTGGCTGCAGCTCCTTTATCCCCATTCATGCTGTGCACAGGAATTCCTGGCTGCCGCTCCTTTATCCCCATCCATATTCTGCAAGGAATTCCTGGTTTCAGCTCCTTTATCCCATCCATATTCTGCAAGGAATGCCTGGCTGCAGCTCCTTTATCCCATTCCTATCCTCCATGGTAATTTCCTGGCTGCAGCTCCGTTATCCCCATCCATACTGTGCACATGAATTCCTGCTTTCAGCTCCTTTGTCCCATCCCTGTTGTGCACAGGAATTCCTGGCTGCAGCTCCTTTATCCCCATCCCTGCTCTGCACAGGAATTCCTGGTTGCAGCTCCTTTATCCCATCCCTGCTCTGCACAGGAATTCCTGGTTGCAGCTCCTTTATCCCATCCATACTGTTCTGCACAGGAATTCCTGGCTGCAGCTCCTTTATCCATACTCTGCACAGGAATTCCTGGTTTCAGCTCCTTTATCCCATCCCTGCTCTGCACAGGGATTCCTCCCTGCCTGCTCCAAGGCAGTACCTGTGTCCTGACTCTCCTCCGTTTCCCAAACGGATGTGGCTCCTCAGCTCCCAGCCCGTTCCTTCTGTGCTCCCCCCACCCGGAGTGTTACAATTACTGGCACTTGCCATGTTTTCTTCCCTTTCCTGTCTTTATCCAAGCTTTTTTGGCCCTTTCCCTGGCTTTCCCGAGGGGCTGGTTTTGTTTGCAGTGCCCGAGTTCTGCAGGCTCCAGCCCCCTCTGTGCCCCTCGGCTCCTTCCTGCCTTTCCTCTGCTGTAACCGGAGCCTCTGCAGTCCCGGAGGGTTTTGGGTTCCAGTGCTGGGCCGGGGCTGTCCCAGGCCGCGTTACAGGGCGGATGGAGCTGCTGGAATGCTGTGGGTCAGCTCTGCACCGAGCAGTGCATGGCAAACTCGCGGCTTGCTTCCTGCGGGGATGACAGGCTGGTCACCCAGGGTTTCCTCGGCTTTCCTGGAGCTGCTCTGCTGATGGCTCAGCTGGTTAGCAGGGAAGGAACACGGAAATCAGACCAAATTCCTCTGAGCTGGGCTGATTCCTGCTGGTCCCTGCTCCTGCCTGGCCCAGGGAGGCTGCTGAGCTGGGATGTTCATCCAGCACAGTCTGGGTGTCCTGGCCGAGCGCTGCAGAGGCTCCTGGGCCTTCGTCCCCAGCTGGGACTGGTGGGAACTGGGGGCCTGTGCAGTGGGATGGGTGATGGGATGGCCTGGGATGGGGCACAGCATTCCCACGGGATGGGGCACAGCATTCCCACAGGATGGGGCACAGCATTCCCATGGGATAGGATACAGGATGCCCAGGGATGGGATGCCACCTGCTCATCCTCTCCTTGGCCACCTGCTGCCCCAGCCCCTCTGGGCTCCACTCGCCTGGTGCAGGCTGGCACTGGGATCCTCTCCCTGTCCTCCCGGATCCTGCAGAGCCCCGTGCCACTGCCAGCCCCATCCGGGAGAGGGTGCTGGGCTGGGGTGACCCCAGGACTGTGTCACCTCCTCAGGGCTGGGCTGGGCTGGGGTGACCCCAGGATTGTGTCACCTCCTCAGGGCTGGGCAATGCTGGGGTGACCCCAGGACTGTGTCACCTCCTCAGGGCCATGCAGGGCCTGGGCGTAAAGCAAGCATTGCTCCAGGCTCCGGCTGCAGGCGTGTGCAGGGCATGGCTTCTCCCAGGAAATAACAACCCTGGTACTGCCCCATGCAGGAACTCTCCTGGCTCCGGTCTGGGCAGTGGAAAAATACTCCTCTGTCCCTTTCCCGCAGCAGTGGCCGGAGAACAGGGATCACAGTGTTTGCTGGGGCAGCTGCTGGGCGGGAGGGAAGGGCAGCCGTGGGCATGGAGGGAAGCAGAGGCCTCCAGCCCTCCCAGCCCTGGGCAGGGGCAGCCTCCAGCAGCGTTCCCGAGGAGCCCTACTCAGGATCCTGCTGGGAGAGGCAGGGTCCCTGTCTGCTGGGACTGCACAGGGACCCCTGTGCTGCTGTGGCTGCCAAGCAGGAATCTCCTGGGAGTGGACAGCGGCTTCCCACTGCCAGACAGCAGTGTTAGATATTGGGACGGGATGGGATTTTGGGAAGGAATTTCTCCCTGAGGTGATGGTGAGGTGTTGCAATGGAATTCCCAGAGAAGCTGTGGCTGCCCCTGGATCCCTGGAAGTGTCCAAGGCCAGGTTGGACAGGGCTTGGAGCAACCTGGGATAGTGGGAGGTGTCCCTGCCCACGGCAGGGGGTGGAATGAGGTGAGCTTTAAGGTCCCTTCCCACCCACACCACCCTGGACTTTATGGTTCTGCGACAGGGAGAGTTCCTGGAAAAGGGCTGGGTGCCATGGGTGCCCCTCCTGCCCTGGGTGGGGCAGCTCTGTCCCTGCCCATCCCGCTGGCTTGTCCCTGACTCAGTTTCCCTGCCCGCTCTCCCAGGCCTGGAGCACAACCATGCACGGTGGGAGTTCTCCTGCTTGACTGAGCCCCCCTGCTGCTTTCTGCCCCAGCTCTGCTCCTTCTTCGATGCTCCAGGATGGAGCTGGTCCCAGTACCTGCCTGGGGCACCACGGCTGTGCCAGTGGCAGAGCTCACCCTGTGCCTCCCTGCCCTCAGCTGGGGCTCCTCAGCCAGTCGGGCACGGGGCTGAATTAGTGCTGAGCTCACGGGTTTGTGACAGACAGGATCAAATGCTTCACTGGAACCAAAACATTTTCCATCTCGTGCGTTCCCCTCACCTGCTCGTTGTGTAACAGGATCGCACGGACAGAACAGGTTTGTCTGGCACCACGGATTCCTTGGCAGAGCCCCAGGGCTGAGCTGCTCTGCCGTGCCCCCTGGGTGTCCCCAGCACTGGGTGCTCCTGCCGCAGGGACAGCTACTGGGACAGGCAGATCTGTCCTTGCTTGGGGCTGCTGCTGGTGCCAGTCCCCTCGCTGGGGACAGAGGGATGCAGGTGGCCCCTCTGGTGTTGAATGGGGCTCCTGAAGCGGGAGCTGGGAGCCTGGAGCGTGCTCCCAGCTCGGGACAGGGGGTGTGACAGCCCGGGGCACAGTAAAGCACAGGGGGTCGGTGACCTCTCACCTCCTGGGCCCACAGGCTCTGCCCGTGCTGCTACTCCCTGTCCCTGAACCTTGGGGACCTGTAGGACAGAGCTCAGGTGTCCCTGGCTGGGGCCTCAGCCCTCCCAGCTCACTTTTTTCCTTTCCCGTGTTTTCTGGAGCGATTTCTGTGTTGCAACAGCCACCCCTGCCCTGCCTGGGGCCACAGCCGGGGACAGCAGGGCACAGCCTCGGTCAGGGCATGGGGACACGAGGTTTGGGGGGGCACGGGTGGCCCAGTGCCAGCAGTCCCCGCAGGGGCTCTGCCCGCGGGGTGGCCCCGTGCCCGGGGGTTCGCTGCTCCCGTGTCCCAGCAGGAGCCGGACACTGCCACCCAGCTCCCGGGACACTGGGGTGGACAGCCCAGGGTGGCATTTACCCTGCGGAGGTTTTCCAGGCACGCCGTGTTCACTGCTCAGCCCCGCGGCCCCCCAAATCCCGCCCGTGCCCAGCACCGAATGTCGTGGTGGCTTAAAGGAGTGGAATTATCGGTGCACACAGGGGAGAATCGTGGAATGGTTTGGGTGGGAAGGGACCTCATGGCCCCGCCCGCCATGGGAGCAAGAACTCTCCCAGCCCCAGAGCTGCATCCCCGAGCCCGTTTGCCTGTCTCAGCCCTCGCTGACGAGAAAAGCTCAGAATGGAGAGATTGATCGGAAGCTGCAATCTGATCTTTGGTAAACCTGCCCTGGCCCGTCCCCAGTGGCGGCTCCGGGCGCCGGCCGAGCACTCCCGGCCGCGGAAGCTGTCCCGGAGCGGCGCCGGGGCCGCGTGGTGCTCCCCGAGCAGCGCACGGAGCTCCCGGGAGCAGGATAACCACGGGGGATAAACCACGGGGGATAAACCACGGGGGAGAAACCACGGGGTATAAACCACGGGGGACAAACCACGGGGGATAAACCATGGGGCATAAACCACGGGGGACAAACCATAGGGGACAAACCACAGGGAATAAACCACGGGGAATAAACCACAGGGGACAAACCACAGGGAGTAAACCACGGGGGATAAACCACGGGGCATAAACCAGGGGGAAACCATGGGGGAATAAACCACAGGGGACAAACCACGGGGGATAAACCAGGGGGATAAACCATGGGGCATAAACCACAGGGGACAAACCACAGGGGATAAACTACAGGGAATAAACCATGGGGAATAAACCATGAGGGATAAACCACAGGGGATAAACCATGGGGGATAAACCATGGAGACCTGTGCCACTGCCTTTGTCCCAGACAGGCTGTGCGGAAAATGCCGCATTTATTTATTTATTTATGGAGGCCAGGCCAGGGCTCGGAGCGGGAGCAGCTGGTGGGGATCAGTTTTGTTCTCACTCAGCACAAGACGGAGCGGAGAAGGTTCCTGCCCGTCACGTTCTGGAGCCTCCCGGATGCTGGCAGATCCACTGCCCGAGCCCTGAGCCCCTGGGGCTCAGAAAGAGCTTGTTTGGAGCTGAGAGGTACCCCCCGGCTCCTGCTGAGCAGGATGAGATGGGCTTCAAGGTCTCTTCAACCCAAAGCAGTCTGTGATTGCAGGACGATTCTGTGATTTCCACTCTGGCTGTGTGTGCACTGGGATCACTGGGATCACTGGGAAGGCTGTGGCCAAGTCCCTCGCCATCCGTGCTGGGCTTTGTGTGGAGCACACGGAGCCTGTGCCGGGCANGGAAGGGACCTCATGGCCCCGCCCGCCATGGGAGCAAGAACTCTCCCAGCCCCAGAGCTGCATCCCCGAGCCCGTTTGCCTGTCTCAGCCCTCGCTGACGAGAAAAGCTCAGAATGGAGAGATTGATCGGAAGCTGCAATCTGATCTTTGGTAAACCTGCCCTGGCCCGTCCCCAGTGGCGGCTCCGGGCGCCGGCCGAGCACTCCCGGCCGCGGAAGCTGTCCCGGAGCGGCGCCGGGGCCGCGTGGTGCTCCCCGAGCAGCGCACGGAGCTCCCGGGAGCAGGATAACCACGGGGGATAAACCACGGGGGATAAACCACGGGGGAGAAACCACGGGGTATAAACCACGGGGGACAAACCACGGGGGATAAACCATGGGGCATAAACCACGGGGGACAAACCATAGGGGACAAACCACAGGGAATAAACCACGGGGAATAAACCACAGGGGACAAACCACAGGGAGTAAACCACGGGGGATAAACCACGGGGCATAAACCAGGGGGAAACCATGGGGGAATAAACCACAGGGGACAAACCACGGGGGATAAACCAGGGGGATAAACCATGGGGCATAAACCACAGGGGACAAACCACAGGGGATAAACTACAGGGAATAAACCATGGGGAATAAACCATGAGGGATAAACCACAGGGGATAAACCATGGGGGATAAACCATGGAGACCTGTGCCACTGCCTTTGTCCCAGACAGGCTGTGCGGAAAATGCCGCATTTATTTATTTATTTATGGAGGCCAGGCCAGGGCTCGGAGCGGGAGCAGCTGGTGGGGATCAGTTTTGTTCTCACTCAGCACAAGACGGAGCGGAGAAGGTTCCTGCCCGTCACGTTCTGGAGCCTCCCGGATGCTGGCAGATCCACTGCCCGAGCCCTGAGCCCCTGGGGCTCAGAAAGAGCTTGTTTGGAGCTGAGAGGTACCCCCCGGCTCCTGCTGAGCAGGATGAGATGGGCTTCAAGGTCTCTTCAACCCAAAGCAGTCTGTGATTGCAGGACGATTCTGTGATTTCCACTCTGGCTGTGTGTGCACTGGGATCACTGGGATCACTGGGAAGGCTGTGGCCAAGTCCCTCGCCATCCGTGCTGGGCTTTGTGTGGAGCACACGGAGCCTGTGCCGGGCAGAACGGGGAACAGAGGTGCTTTGTGTGGCCGCAGCATGAACTGGGCCGTGAACTGCCTGGGCGTGCCCTGCTAATGAGCTGGGGGTGCTGAGCGCCCACAGCTGCCCCGAGCCCTGCAGGGACCAGCCCTGGCAGCAGGACCAGCCCCAAACCCAGGCAGTGGGATGAACCCCAGCAGTGGGACCAGCCCCAGCATCAGGATGGGCCCTAAGCCCTGGCAGTGGGATGAACCTTGGCAGTGGGATTAACCCCAGCAGTGGGATGAACCCTGGCAGTGGGACCAGCCCCAGCAGTGGGATGAACCCTGGCAGTGGGACCAGCCCCAGCAGTGAGATGAACCCTGGCAGTGGGACCAGCCCCAGCACCAGGATGAGCCCCAAGCCCAGAGAGCAAAGTGAACCCCAGCAGTGGGACCAGCTCCGGGATCAGGACAAGCCATGGCAGCAGGATGAGCCCTGAGCCCCAGCAGAGGGCTGAGCCCCCAGCCCCAGCAGCAGCACACCCCATACCTGCCCCAGGAGCAGCAGAACAATCCCCCTTTTCCTCTGGCTTCCTGCGGCGTGGCAGATGGAACAAGCACTGTGCCTGGGCTGGCAGGGCCTGGCGGGGGCACGGCCCAGGCCTGGAGTGCCCCCAGCCCCACAGGAAAGGGCAGGAGCAGGTGGGGGCTGCAGTCCCACTCCCACTGGGATGCTTTGGGGTCGGCAGTGGGTTGGGATGCAGCAGGCACCTCTGCTGGGAGGCAGGAGCCCTGTCCTGGGCTGGAGGTCTGAGCCAGGTGCCTTGGAGGTTTTACGTGGGCTGGAGATGGGTCCTGGTGGTCGTGGCTGGTCTGGGGAGCAGGAGGTCCCTGCAGGATGTCACCTGCAGAGGTGACACCTGCAGAGCTGCTCCACACAGGGTCCTGGGATGGGGATCTGTGGCCTCTGGGGATGGGAAGTGCTTGGACAGATCCTGGGGCTGCACCCAGGCGCCTCAGGACGTTTGGAGATGATGTGGTGGCTTTGGTTTGTCCAGACCTTCTGATGTTCCCTGGGCACTGTAGGTGTGGGTGGCTCCCCCGTGGTGCTGGGACAGGGGGTGCAGGGCAAGTCCGCAGCTGTGTGCAGGAGTGGGGCCAGTGACTGTCACACCAGTGAAGAGCCAGAGGGGCCAGCTCAGGATCTGCTCCCTCCTGGCCCAGAGCTCCCACAGGACAGGCACCATGCTCCAGTTCCCAGCCACAGCCTCTTCTGTGGCCACTCCAGGGACCTTAACTCCAAAAAAGCTTTATTTCTAAGCCAGTGCCATGTTGCCATGGCAGGCAGTGTTGTAGGAGCGTGGAGACTGCTCTCCCTGGGCAGGAGTCGGGTTTCAGGCTGGTTTATTTATGATGTTTTATTTATTTATTTATGCATTTACTCTGGGAAGTGTCAGTGTCAGTCATTCTGGAAGCTTTCACTGCTCTGCCAGTGACAGGATTATGCAACAAAGTGTAGTCACAGTGCACCTCCCAAAGTGGGTCCATGTGGCCAGAAACTCCCTGAATTCCCAGAAATGCTTGGAGGTGGGTATGTGGATAAACCAGTCAGATTAACCAGTAAGGTCTGGCTGATCAGGCCAGTATGGGCTGTTCCTGTGCCAAAGAGAAAAGAAAATGGGTGTTTTGGGTGAGTTGCCTGTGCAGCAGGGGCAGGTGCCCTCCTGCCCTCAGCACATCCCTCAAGCCTTCCCTTTCCCAGGTGAACCAGGGGAACATGCCTGGCATCCAGAGCACCTTCCTGGCCATGGACACCGAGGAGGGCGTGGAGGTGGTGTGGAACGAGCTGCTCTTCACCGACAAGAAGGCCTTCAAAGCACACGAGGTGGGAGCCTGAGACCCCCCCCACACCTTCCTGGGTGGGGCACAGCCTGGCAGGATGGGCTGCTGCCCTCTGGCACTGGGCCTTCCTTGGCTTCTCCCTCAAAGGGAGAAGGCTCCTTTGGGCCTCAGACCAGGCCCTGTGACATCCCCAGCTCGTGGGGTGTCCTGCCCCGTCCCAGGACCACCCACCACCTCCCCTGTGCTCTGTGTGCCCCCAGGAAAAGATCAAGACCATGTTTGAGCAGCTGGTGCTGGTGGATCACCCCAACATTGTGAAGCTCCACAAGTACTGGCTGGATGTGAAGGACTCCAAGGCACGGGTAGGGGTCTGGGAGGGCACTGGGGGAGGCAGGAGGGGGTCCCAGCTCTGCTCCTCGGCCTCCCTTCCCCACTGGGGTCAGGCTGAGGGCAGCTGACCCCATCTCCCCTGCCAGGTCATCTTCATCACGGAGTACGTGTCCTCAGGGAGCCTCAAGCAGTTCCTGAAGAAAACCAAGAAGAACCACAAGGCCATGAATGCCCGGGTGAGCTCCTGGCAACACCCAGGGGTCCCAGCTGCAGTGGGTGGCTCTGTGTCCCTGTCCCAAGGAGGGTCTCTGGGGTCTTACAGGGGAGAGCAGGTGGCAGTTGCTGTTCCCTGGGTGACATGGGGACCCTGCTGGGCCCCAGGAGAGCCCAAACTGGATCCCACTGGCCCCAAGGTGGGAGTGGCTGTGGTGGGTGACACTGCCCCAGGTGCTCACAGTGTCCTGCCCCTGCCCAGGGCTGGCACCTGGGGACAAGGGACCACTTGCAAAGCCACTGCCCAGGACTGGTGTGAGGAACCTGTGGGATCATCCAGAGCCACCCCTACTGTGGGCAGGGCCACCTTCCATGGGACCAGGCTGCTCCAAGCCCTGTCTAACCTGGCCTGGGACACTTCCAGGGATTCAGGGGCAGCCACAGCTGCTCTGGGCACCTGTGCCAGGGCCTGCCCACCCTCACAGGGAAGGATTTCTTCCCAAAACCCCATCTAACCCTGCCCTCTGGCAGGGGGAAGCCATTCCCCATCGTCCCATCACTCCACCCCTCCCAGCTCTCCTGCAGCCTTGAGCCACTTGCTGCAGTCATTTGAGCAGGGGACTGGGACAGTGTGGGACACACCCCTGAGCCTCGGCAGGGCACACGGGGATGTCCCTGTCACTGGAATGGGTGGGAAGGACCCTGAGCCTCGGCAGGGCACACGGGGATGTCCCTGTCACTGGAATGGGTGGGAAGGACCCTGAGCCTCAGCCGGGCACAGGGGGATGTCCCTGTTACTGGAATGGGTGGGAAGGGCCCTGGCCTGGCCGTGGGTGCCAGCGTGTCCTGGCTGATGGAGTTCTGTCCCTGCCCTGTCCCTGCCCTAGGCCTGGAAGCGCTGGTGCACCCAAATCCTCTCGGCTCTCAGGTGAGGCTCCCCTGGCTCCCCGCCCTGCCCCGCGGAGTCCCGGGGCTGCGGGCTATGCTCGGGACACGCCTGTGCCCCCCCAGCTTCCTGCACTCCTGCGAGCCCCCCATCATCCACGGCAACCTCACCAGCGACACCATCTTCATCCAGCACAACGGGCTCATCAAGATCGGCTCCGGTGGGGCAGCGCCGGCCCCGCCCCGGGGCTTCGGGGGGGCTGGGGGGGCTGGGGGGGTCACGGGGCTCCCAGGGGGGCTGAGGGGCTCCAAGGGG